>OU015745.1:42228646-42239428 GCA_907169655.1 Acomys percivali
CACACACACACACACACACACACACACACACACACACACACACACACTGTCCACAAGATGGCTCAGCAAGGGAAGGTGCCTGCCTCCAATCCTGAGGACCTCAGCTCTATCCCTGAGACCCATATGGCTGAAGGGAGAACAAGTGTCCTCTGAATTCCATAAATATGCTGTGGCGTATGTGTAGCCAACCACATACAAAATAAAATCAATACAAATGCAAAACTTCTCTACAAGGAAATAAGAAAATTGGAAATAAGGCCAGAGTCTGACCTTATACTTGTACAGTTGGTTCTCATTCAGCCATCCCAGCATTATTAGACTGTTAATGTGTGTGTGTGTGTGTGTGTGTGTGTGTGTGTGTGTGTGTGATCATATTTGTGCAGGTGCATGTGTATGGAGGTTCAGCTGTCACTTCTCAGGTGCCGCCCCCTGTCTGTCTGAGACAGGGACTTTCTTGGTCCGGAGATCACTAAGTAGGCTAGCGGTCTATTTAGTGCTATGGCCAGCCTGCTCCCGGCATCTGCGTGTTTCCACTTCCCAGCCCGGTGCTTCCATGCCCACCTTTGATTGAAGTCAGACATTCACAAGACAAGCACTTTACCAGCTGGGCCATCTCCTCAGCCCCTCCTCAAATATTTGATTAGTCAAGACAGACAGACAGACAGACAGACAGACAGACAGATGACAGACCATCTGCTTTCTGTCTTTTGGAGCTCCTGTCTCCTTCTAGTCTTTCCCTTGGCCATCCCTAGCTCCTCCTCTTATCCCCGGCTCCTCCTCTCATTCCCAGCTCCTCCTCTCATCCCTAGCTCCTCCTCACATCCCCTGACCCTCCTCCTTTCATCCCCAGCTCCTCCTTTCATCCCCAGCTCCTCCTCTCATCCCCAGCTCCTCCTTTCATCTCCAGCTTCTCCTCCCATCCCCAGCTCCTCCTCTCATCCCCAGCTCCTCCTCTCATCCCCAGCTCCTCCTTTCATCCCCAGCTCCTCCCCTAGCTCCACATTTCCACCACCCTCTCCCTAACTTCCCCTCCTGGCAGAGCAGAGAGCTCCCTCAGGAGCCTGTAGCTATTTGTAGGCTTTATGAATGGGTTCCAGAACAAGCCAGCGAAAGCTCTGGCTTCCCGGCCCTGATCAGCAGTGGCTAGCCAACTGCTCATGTCATTTCACAGGCCTCTGGGGTCAGGTTGACCTGACTAGGCTCCAAGAGCACAGTGCCAATCACCAAGTAATCCAAGCCAGTTTGTTGAAGCCCAGCACGGTGACCCTTGTCTCTTAGACCCTGGGGCCCCTGCCAAGCACTGTCCACAGTGGAGTGTGTGTGCTGCAGTCCTGGCAGCTGGCCCCTTCCTCAGCAGCCTGATTCAAAGCTTGACAGGGATCAAGTGCCAGGCAGATGCATGCTGAAGCTCAATATTAGGGCGTGTTACTGGCAAATGCACCCAATTAAGCTGGAGAGAACTGACCTCCATCACATCTTTGCTTGGCAGTAATAAGAAGTCTGATCACTTGGGGAAACAGAGCTTCCACCAAAGGGAAGAATAGGATTCTGTTTCATTCAAAGGCATCATAGATGCTGAATGGCTCTTTTTTTAGGAAATGCCGGCCCACACCAGCCTGAACAAAATATTTCCAATGTGACTGAGTCACTGGCCAGAGTGGATTCTACATCCCCCACTTAGATGGATGTCTGCGCCTTTGAATTTCTTCCACAGAAAACCAAGGCCCAGGATGGGTTCTCCAGCCCCATGGAACTGGCACAGGGCCCTGATATGGTGGCGGCTTCCTTTGTCTTCTTTGTCACCATGGCTTCTTGTCCCTTCGTCCCAATGAACAGCAAGAGCTCCCCAAGGCAGAAGGGTAGAGGACAGATGGGGAATTCATCAACACTCCTGAGGGTAATTAGTATTTCTTCAGAAACAGAACGAGCCAGAGGAATGCCCCTCGGCACGGATGCGATGGTCCATGGACACGTGAGGCAGGAAGCTTTGGCCTACTGACCTTCCCAGAGTGGAGGCTTGGCACGCTGGCAATGAGTGGATGGCTTACTGCAGCTTCCTAACTGAGCTGGTGGCCTTTAGACAGGTGATCTAACCTCGTTGAAACCTAGTTTCTTCGGCCATGGCATGGAATGGACTAGCGACTCCCACACACCCTTGCTGTGGCAGCCGAATGAGGCTGTCTCCTGGTGGCACAGTACCTGACAAAGAGTAAGCGCTTAATAAAAGCTGTCTTTCACAATTACTAATGGGAAACCCAGCCTGGAAACTCCACAGTAAATGTCTTTTCTGCTCTCCCGAGGGCTTCTCCGGCAAGCCCATAATTCCGGGTCCTGGTGAAGCACCTGTAGTAAACGTTTACAAGCGTGATGTATGGACTGCATTCTGAACCCGTGGAGGATGGAGGGGGAGCTGAAGATGGACGGCTCCTCACCCCAAATCCCAGCCTGACTTGCCACTCTCAGCTCAGCTCACTTCCCTTCTCTGCGCTGGCTGTGCCCCGGCCCCCTGCACATGCCTACTCCCCAGAAGATGGTGCATAGCAAGGATTGAGCAATGGCCATCCATTGTTCATGAATGGGAAGGCTTTATGTGGGAGGCTTCTGTAGGCTACTATGGGTCAAATATCCACCCCCTCCCCCGCCGGGTTCTTGTGCAGTGGTGCCGAGGCACTCAGGTGGAGTCTTGTAATGAGGTCATCAGGTACCGTCTTTGCCAGAGAATGATGGGATGAGTGAGTTCTCACATGAACTGGTAATCATACAGCAGAATGATTAGACCTGTGTGCCTGGTTCCACATGCAGTGGTTCTCTTTCCCTTCTCTGCCATATTTGGAGGAGTCAAAGGGACTCTGGCTAGAAGACCAGCACCATACTGTAGATGCTATCCTGTCACCAGAATTATAAGCCATGTAAATCAATCTCTGTCTCTGTCTTTCTGTCTCTCCATGTCTCTCTGTCTCTCTATCTCTGTCTGTCTGTCTGTCTCTCTCTTTCTCTTTGCATAGGGTGTCTCTGTGTATCCCTGGCTGTACTGGAATTCACTTTGTAGACCAGGCTGCCCTCCAACTCTCAGAGATCTGCCTGTCTCTGCCAAGTGCTGGGATTAATTAAGGCATGCACCACCATGCCCAGTACAAATCTTTTATTTTGTTAGTTTCCATCCTGGGGCCTTTTGTTACAGCAACTGGTAAGGGACTAATATGAATGTTTCCCCCTAAGCTTTGGTTGCAGAATTGGGAGTTGAAGTGGAGGGAAAGTGGCAGAAGTGAGTGCTCCCATTGGATAGTTGGGCTCTGTCTTAGTGATAACCTTCTGGAAGACACTATGGGGCATATCACAGAGCAGCCTTATCCAGAGGAAGAAAGCTGGGAACTGAGCCACCTAATTCTGGCAATCACAGCTGAGAAAGGCTACTCCAGACATATGTATCCTGTGCCTTTACCAGAGGTGATCAGAGCTGGGGAACCATTGGCTGTGGAAAGCTGACACAGAGGCAAGGCTTATGACTGACAGAGCTGGCAAGGCCTCCTAACTCTGCATATGACAGGTGTGTTAGGAGGATTTTGTATCATTGCACTGCCCCAGGAGTGTGGGTCCTGGGTTCAGGGCTGTGTGATTTCAGCTGCCCAGACACAGCTACCTCCTAATAATCTGGTCCCCAAGAGACACTGGGAACATATCCTAGTGCTTTCTCCCTTTGAGAAGTCAACAAAATGAGCAGGTTTGGCTTCTGCATGGCAAGCCTAAACTGAGAGCATCAGGTCATCGTTCCTGTATGACAGAGAGCCACTGCTTTGGGGAAAGGGTTGGGCTGGTATCTGGAGAGGGAAGACACAGGGTAGAGACTGCTGTCATGTGGGCACTGGGGCTACGATCCCTGACACCATGTTCTGGGCTTCTCTGTACTGCTCCCGGTCCATGTGTGTGTGTGTGTGTGTGTGTGTGTGTGTGTGTGTGTGTGTGTGTATCAATCACTTACCACCACTCATTGATACATGGTCTCTCACTGAACCTGGAACTCACCGACTCAGCTAGGCTGGCTGGCCAGCAAGCCCATGGGATCTTCATGTCTACTTGTCCAGCTATGGGATGCAAGAGTGCATTACCACCATGGGTTTTGTAAAATGTAGGTTCTGGGGATTGAACTCGGGTCCTAGTGCTTGTGAGGCAAGCGCTTTATTGGTTGAGCCATCTCCCCAGTCTGCTTTTTAAAAACTTGCTAGTTGGCATGCCTTGAGTTGCTTCCGCATCCAGGGGACTAGCCCAGCGGCTCTCCTATCAATCATGCTAAGAGCTGAGAGGCCTTACTCCAGAGCAGGTAACAGATGCAACTAGCAATAACACAGTTGAACCCAAGGCTCCCGGACTTCAGGACCCACAGTTTAAAGCAGGTGTTGCTGAGGCCCTTCGTAATCTGGAAAGTTATCCACAGCAATATGGTGGTAAACTGGCTCCCTTGGAGTGGGGTGAGAATAGCCATAGGCTACTGTGATGGTGTAAATCTTCCCACTGTGACCACATCTAAGCTTCCAAGGTTTAAGGACCAGCTTGCTGAATCTCTGGTATAGGCCAGTTGCCATTCACAAGCCAATTTAGCCCCCTCCCAGGATTCTGGTGGCATCACCCTACTAGAGGGGTTTATCTCTAAGCTATCTGGAAACTAAAATTGGGATGACTTTTTTCCCCCTTAACGTTCCGTGCTTTCACTCTTGCTTCACATATCTCTAGGATTCTAAGACCCTGGTCTTTAATCATTCAACATACAGGATGTGACTAGGAGGTATGGGAGAATGGTGGTGCTTAAGGCCCAGGGCTAGGCTTTCTTAAGTGGGTTTCCCTAGAAGTGAGCCAGGGGACAATGGTTTGAAGGATGTTTTAAGAAGTGTTTCAGGCAGCCGGTGACAGGGTGGTGTGGAAGGTAATAGGCATGAAAAGAAAGAGAGCAAGGAGAGCACGGACCTAGCCCTGTGGAGGGTACCTGTCACCTACAAGGTCATTGCGGACAGAACGAGTGTCCTGGGGTGACCTAATGAGGGCGTGACATGACAGAGTGCTTCCATTTGTTTGTGCCAACACTTCTGTGTTCAGGGCCATCTCCTGCGAGGAGGGCAGTGGCTGATGAAGCCCAGATGCAAGGTGGTGGGTGCCAGAGTATGTCATTGGGAGCTGGGGTGCTGCAGGAACCCTAGGGGCTAGATAGAGCAGGCTGCAGTCCCTTCTTCCCCAGCATTTTCAAACACCTCTTGCCTTCCAGGAGCCAGGAGCCAGGGGTTGTCTGTGGGCCGAATCCCATAGCTCTCTAGGCGATGAATAGATTTAGACAAATGGGTCACATGGTCTAAAGGAAAATGGGGTGGGGGGGGTCATGAGGAAAGAAAGAAGTAAAAATAAGGAGTGGGGCCCATAAGGCATGCTCGTCGTTTGGTGTCCACCGAATCTTAACAATGTGCGTTGGCAAAGATCCGGTGCTCTCAGATCCGAGAATTAAACCACACCAGGTACACCAAGACCATAGGTGACTTATGCTTCATAGGTATGCAAGCCAGCTGGCTAAGCTCATGGCACAGTTGCTCCTTACCAAAGCCCCAGCCTGAGCTGCAGTCATCATAAGTACTCAGCATCCATTTGTCCAGGGATCTGGGATTCCATGCTTTTCACTTACTTTGAAGTCTACTAAAATCAGAGGTCTGAGTTTAAAATTGTCTCTATCGCCTAACTAACTGTGTGTCCTTAGGCAAGAGGCTAAGCCTCTCGGTGTGCAGGTGTCTCCACCTGCAAATGGAGATGAGGCTATGGACTTCACAGCGTGAGTTGGATGTACAGAGTGAGTGGAAATGAACTGATGTGTCCTCATTGCGTAGTGTGGTCTCTGCCTGTGCTTTAGCTGGTAACGTAGTAGCTATTTACATTATATGTTATGTTTGACATGAGCGCGTGCCCCTGATGTATGTGTATGGTTTGTTTTAGAAATGTTGACTTAAAATATTTGGTAACTTATCATGATTTCAATATAAACCCATCATGAATTAACATGCACCTTATGGAAATAACTATATTTTAGAAAACTTCATAAAAGAAACATCTTTTCCCCCACATTCTTACACCTTCTCCCAGCAGCTAGCTGTTTTAACTGAAAATGGCCAGTCTCGTGTCTATTTCGCATTTACTTTATTGAGATTTCAACATGGCAGAACAGACAGTTCATTGATAGTATTTCAGACTTCATAACGCAACTTGCCATTGAAAAACCTAACCCTCGGGGTCTGGGGATGCTAAATGGTTCTATCCCCAGCACCATATAATCTGAGCTTGGTACACACGCCTGTAGCTGTCATCCCAGCACTGGGGAGGTAGCGGCAGGAGGAACAAGTGTTTAAGATTCTCCTCACCTACACAGAACACTACAGGCCATCCTGGGCTTCATGAGACCCCGGCTGATAATAATACGAAACTCCAAACAAATAAAACTCCCAACCAACCAAAGAATCCTAATATGTGTAGACTACCTACAATTTTCTAACGAGGCTATTCAAATCCTCTTCCCTTTACCAGTTGTAGAAACTGAATTTTTCTTTCTGTTTCCAAGCAAAAATAGTACACTATGCACAAGCCAACTGCAGAGTAGATGTAGTAGAACAGATAGGCATATGCATGCTGGGTGACACCGTGGGCCACGTTGGCTATGGTGGAGCCCCAGAGATCTGTTCTGAGGGGCTAAAGAGGAGAATGGAACAGAGAAATGAAAGTGGCCCTGAGACCCAAAGAGGAAGAGAACTGATTGCAGGGGGAGGAGGAGGAGGAAAAGGAGGAGGAGAAGGAGGAGGAGAAGGAGGAGGAGGAGGAAGAGGAGGAAGAGAAAGAGGAGGAGGAAGAGGAGGAGGAAGAGGAAGGGGAGGAGGGGAAGGAGGAGCCTCCCACTGCTTCCTGCTAACTCCTTGTTCCCAGCAGCTACCCCTAGTGAAGAGCCTCAATGTTGAGTGAGCCAGCTGTGTGAATTCTCACTTCCCTCTTCCCGCTGCCATCAAGGCAGTCTGTGCCTCACAAGAGATTGCTGATTAAGATAGCCCCGCACCACCCCCAGGAAAGCAAGGCCTGGGTGTGTGTTTAGGGTGATTAGTAAAGTCCTCTGGCTGAGCCTAGATCTTTGCTAGGTATGCAGGATGCAGGATACTATGAGGTGGGAAAGAGACACAGTCCCTGTTTTCTGAAATCAGAGAGGGCAGAGGGGTCTCCTGTAGGGAGAAGCTGGGAGAGGCTCTAATAAAGAGGGGTGTAGGAGGCAGAGTCCTTAGGATAGCTCTCATAGGCTCCATTGCAAATAGCAAACAGAGGCCTGGAAGATGCCAGTATTCTAACCCTGGCTAGAAGCTAACCTTGTGACACTGTATGTTTTGTTTTGTTTTGTTTTTTCTTAAATTTCCCAGACCTTATTTTCTATGTTGTGAGATGATGATCATCTTCACTGTGAAGTCATACCCAGAAAATACTGGATATTTGTCATCTGTTGCTGTTGTCTTTAAATAATATTGCATTAATTCTTTGAGAATTTCATACAAAGTATGGTTATCTTTACCACCATTGCCACATTCCCACACTCCTCCTAGATGGACCCCCATACCCCTGTCCACCTGACTTCATTCAGCTATTGTGCTGTTATTGTTGTTTTTACCTTAGCTAGTAAGGCTGGAGATGCTGGATAAATCTGAGGTCAGTGGGCCTGTCACTGCTTGTCACTGAGGGTTCTACAGAGCAAGCAAAGGAGTTTGGTTTTTATCCAGAGACACCACAGCAATCATGAGGGACTGTCAGTGAGTCAGTGATCTGAGCAAGCGGACTCAGGGCCTCCAACCCCTCCTGTAGTCCCAGTGGAGATTTGGTCATGTTCGAAGACTATGTTGTTGCAGACTGAGGCAAGGGGCTTAGGGTATCTATTACTTGTGTCTGGTGGATCGAAGCTGAGGATGCCACTAAGTATTTGCTATGATATACAATGACAGCCCTTGAAAGAACCATCTAGCCCCAAGGCATAGTGTAGAAATGCATCCTGTCTATCCTGGGGCCTGCCTTCCCAGCTGTCAGAGAGGGGTTTTTTGCCTTTGCTTCTTACAGTCTGCTTTTTCTCCAGCTGCAGTAGACCCATGTCCTGGATTCTTGGACGCTAGCTAGGTTACCTTGGCTCTGGGCCCTGTGAATCCTCCATTGAGATAACCCCATGGGATTAGAGAGTTTGTGAGGTAGGTAGGGTTTAGGGTCCAGAGCTCCTGGGGGTCAAGTCCTAGCGCCACCTTTTACAAGCTCTGGTGTCCTGAGCTTTGGTTTCTGGATTGGTGGGGTGGAGCTGACCTGTTGTCTCCCTATGAGCGTGGCTGTGAGGGGCTCTTTCTGAACTGCTGCCCTTCTTAACTCCTCCATCTGTAGCAGTCCTAGGATGCTCTGTGGAGAATCGCAGCAGGAGAACCTGAGAAATGTGCCTGGGTCAAGTTCATTATCTACAAAGAAGCAGCTGGGGCAAGCTCCTTCCCGGAGCCTGTGACAACCCCATCAGTCAGATGAACAGTCCAGGAAATGTGTGTGCTCTGTGGGATATTTGCTCAAACGAATCAGTAAAGGGCCAAAAGAAAGGGAAAAGGAACAATTGGTGGTGTGACCTCGATGTTTTGAGGTTGGGGGAAAAGGCCTGACTGCGGGGCTGACTCTATTTCTTGCTTGAATCCCACCAGAGACACAACATCACACTCCCTTGGGGGAATCAGAAAGACAGGCCTTGGAGTAACTGGCTTCAAATCTATGCTTAGCCACAAACTAGCTGTGAGAATATGGGCAAATTTCTCTAGCTTCTCTGCCTCAACTCCCCCATCTATAGAAGTAGAGCTATGCAGACAGTGGTAAATACCTGGTAGGGTTACTCTGAAATGCAGTGCATTTGATATACACGTATCCACACATGTACCAAGGCAGAGGCAAAGGCACTGGGAAAATCACTTTTTCCTGGGTACTGGGCAGCACTAGACAGCGTTAACATCTGTTAAAAATCACTCTTGGTGTCAATGGTAAGTTTTTATTGTAAGCACTCCTGATGGTCTTTTTCCTGTACACAAGCAAAGACACTGGGATGGAGCAATTGACTCCCCAATTAGCAGCTACTGCACTCTCCGGTGTGTGAGCTGTCTTGAGCAAAAGGACTATCAATCTAACAGCCAGTGGGCCCACTTGCATGCCTGTGGTAGTCATCTTGATTGGTCTATGGATGCCTGGAGATATCTGTGTAACAACAGCAGCTGATAGCCCAGGCTTCAGGGGGGTGTAGGACCAACCAGGGCTGTTTGAAATAGACTTTTTGAGAGCACAAGCCTTAGTGGACTCTAGATGACCATTTGCATCTTGGCTAGAGTGGGAGCAGGTCCCATTGTTCTCATGGGTGCTAAGGTGCAAGGCCGTGATTGGTCCAAAACATTCGCCTCTGTGACTATGATTGGCACTAACAGGCAAGGTTGTGATTGGCTCTAGCGAATGTCTGTAACTGAAAAAAAAAAAAAAAACACCCCTTCTTGGTCTTATGCTTAAGCAGGCTGCTAAAGGGTAAGTTACTAAGCTGCCTGAGAGGCTTCTCCCTGCTGCCTCCCCAGTGTTGCACCATGATGCCCAGTAAAAGACTTCTTCTCAGTGGCCCTGCCTTGCCTGTTCAGCTGCACCAATAACAGAGAGAAGCTCCCAGTGACAGCAGAGTGAGCTTACATCTTGTTGATTGACAAGAATGGCTCAGAACTGGTACACCCCGACAGCCGCAGGGTGTCCAGAAGCTTGTGTCTGGTTTTCAAATCCTCAGCTCTGAGCCTGAGCACCTCAACAGTCCAGCTCACATGCAGGCCTTGGCTTCTGCTGATTGACAGCTGAAGATGGGTGGTGCATGGCCAGCCTGCCAGGGATGGCATTGTTCTATCGCCATCCTGCCTGAGATTGCCTATCCCACAGGCAGTGGGTGCCCATGCCTGAGGGCTACCCATCATGTGTGATGCCCAGTTTTGAGTGGCCTGCTGGGTTCACTTGCTTATAAATAGAGATACCACCGAGGCAGGCACCAAGAGACATTTAGCAGCCTTGGCAGTCAGAGGGCTGCCAAGGCCTTCAGGGGTGAGGGTCTCAGACCCCAGGGCAAGAGCTGTGACACTGGCCATGGCCCAGAGGTAAGGGACTGGGTCCCCAAGGCCAGCACAGGGACTGTAACACTAGAGGGTGCTGCTCGCATCTGCCTACTGATCATTGCCTGCTGCTGCCAAGCTCTGAGGATAATGAAAGCTGCCAGGCTGGAGAGCAGTCTAGGAGAGTTCTTTCTTGCCCACCCTCATTCCCATTTGGGTGGGCTAGAGAGCCCTCGGGGCTGATGGCTTCTGCCAGTTGGAGCACAAATGGCATCCAGAGTGTGGCAGGGTTGTCAAGTGGGTCTCCATGCTGTCCTCATGATTATGACGCAGTCTCCATCAGTCTCAGTGTCCTGCAGCGTGGCCCACAGACCAGGATCTAAGCACTCAGGCTCCTCCTGGACCTATGTGGACCTCCTTAGTCCGAAAGGATATCCTGTCTATAGGACCTCAACTATACCCATTAACATCTCCATCCTTTGCTGGTCAATAGGACTGTGATGTCACCTATCCCCTTCTCCACTCTTAGGCCTGTAGGATGACCCTGGCTTCCTGTCAGTGTCTGGACTGCACCAAACACTCTGCCCCCAGGGTCTTCCCATGTGCTGTTCTGTCTGCATGCAGAGATTGTCCCTTGGCTGTC
>OU015745.1:42239438-42263683 GCA_907169655.1 Acomys percivali
GCTGCTATTGGCGACACTCAGCCCCCTCATGTCTCTGGACTGTCTAGGTGCTGAGTGCTCATGGGAAAGGCTGGCTAATTCCCATGCATCCCAGGGGCTGACTAGCTATCTGGGGCCAGGAGGTGGGCTCCACTTGCCCTAACGTGGCCAGAGTTTCCCCGTCCAACTGCAACATTTTCATCTCAACAAATGGCTCCACCCTGCTCCCAGGGTCTCAAGCACAAAGGACAGTGGTTGCTTCTCTAGATGTAGTCCACCAATGGATCCTGTGGCCCATGCTCTGGAATGAACACAGTATTTCCCCCACCTCACTCGTGTCCTGTCAGCATTACCCTTTTCTGGCCCTGCCTTGCAAATTTTTTTGTGTGAGATGTGGATGTCGTACAGTCCAGGTTGACCTTATTATGTAGACAAGGATGACCACGATCGTCTGCCCCTCCTGCCTTTACCTTCTGAGTGCTGGCATTGCAGGCCTGGTGGTGCACACCTAGCATGCCACTGTTTTGTTTAAAGGGACAGGTAGGAAATGCTTCAGCTCAGCTTTGGTGTCAATGAAGTAAGAGATGATGCCACATAAACATGGGCATGTCGGGGGTCCAATTGAATCATATTTACAGAGACGGTAGCCCCAAGCATACGAAACTCTGGCCTCCATAATGTGTCTTATGTGAGTTGAGGAAGAATGTCCCACTGGTCCTTTGCTTCCAAACTTGGCATTCTGCCAAGCACCACAGTGGTTTTGAAAACATAGTTGAGGGATGCCATTTCTGGTCCTGTAATGCAATCCCCTATGTACTTTAATGTAAACCGGGGTCTTTCCCCATCAACTCTATATTCTTCAAGTCCAGCTGCCCCTTTCTCTCTGTCCTCTCACCACAGGGTCATGGTCATTGGTTTCCTTTCTTCTTCTCCTACATACCTGTTCCTCTTCATACGTGCCCTAAAACATTGTTTCCCTGGACCTTCCAGATTCTTCCTGTTCATCCCTTGGTTCCCCAGTGAGAGCTACTTAAGATTCTAGCTACAGCTGCCTCATGCTTTCTCCATCACCTCACTTGGACTATCACTTTACTGACTTACTTGTCTGTCCTCACATCTGAAGGAGAAGATCCATCAGACTGAGACCCTGGGCATGTGCAAAGGTCAGCACAGTCCTCATATGTTTGCTCAGTGAGGAAGGGGCTCCCACTCTGTGTCCTGCTAGCCACCTCTGACTGCTCAGCTTGGACCAAGCCCTCCTGATACTGCCTGGACAGGCTTTCCAAGCAGCTCCCGCCACCATTGATGATGTGTGTCAGTAACCTCAAGGCCAGGCTAGGGGTAGGCAGCATTTCTCACAGCTGGACTCTGCACAGAGCTGCCCTGAAATGCTGTGATGCTGTGAAGGGGAGGGAGGAAGGGGGAGGGGGAGGCCTGTGTTCCTCTCCTTTGCTTTCCCTGACTCAGGCGAGAGGTTTCCAAGCTCGCTCCTCTCTCTATAGTGATTTCCTAAACTTCATCTCTCTCACTCTCCTGCTCTCCTCCTCTAGGCTGTTGGGCAAGATGCTGCTAATTGGCAATGAGTAGGCTTCCCCCTTTTCCTCAGTCACAGAACCCTGGCTATATTGGAGGTAGCCATGGACCTGGGAAATGAATTCCTTTCCCCATCCTCTTCTGCGGTTATGAGACTGGCCAATAAGATACCCCGATAGAGCCTCTCAGAAGGGTGATGAGTAGACTGGACCTTGGTTGCTTCACCTGAGGTTTGAGCCACAGTGCTTGGAGGGTGTCTGGGCTGTCACACTGACAGCTGTTGCCCTGCCTTGCCTTTGGTTACATCCTCACAAAAGAAAAAGAGAGAGAGTCTTTTTCCATGTCAGAAAAGGCCCTCATCCTGTGACATCAGGACTCCGCCGCTAAGACCTCATTTAGCCTTAACTACTTCCTCCAAGCACAGTTGTGTTTGGGGTTAGTGCTTGAACATGTGAATGCAGTGGGAGACACAATTCAGTTTGCAGCAGCTCGGTAACACATCCTTTTATCACTCCTTCTGCCTTCTTCTCACCTGGAATCCAGATGTAGCGGCGAGAGTGTCCGCGGCTATGCTGGACCAAGTAGTCACTTTGAGAACAAGTGCCGCTGCCGGCTGCTTGGAATGGAAGCGTGGACAGATGGGAGGGAACTGGTATGCCCTGCATCGTCGGGGAATTGCTAGGTTTGCTTTATGGTAAAGCTTCACTTCTCAGCCGTGCTGAACACTGAACTAAGCAGCTGCAATGCTCATGGCCGGGCACTGATACAATTGGCCCTTGGGGAACAGCTTAAGCATAAAGATTTTTCTTTCACGCTCCCCTTGATGATTCCAACATGTGAAGGCTGAATATACTGGGTTGAAGAATAAATCCTTACGGGCTGCAGTGCTGGCTTAGCAGGTCAAGTGGTTGCTAAGGAAGCGTGAACATCAGGGCTCAGCCCTCCAGCCCCCATGGAGAGGCCACCTATAGCCCCCCTGCCCCACATCCCCCCCACCCCAGGGAAGTGGAGGTGGGGATGACTGGAGTAAGCTTGCCAGCAAGGCTGGCCGAAGCTACAGGCTCCAGGTTCAGAGAGAAAGCCTCTCTCAGTCTAAGGTGGAGAATAGTCAAGGAAAACAGTTGGCATCAACTTCTGGCCTTTACATGGATGATACAGCTGCACATGTACACAAGTATTGCCATACAAGGAAGCTGTGTACACATACCACACACACAGACGTGCTTTAGAATAAGCCATTAAGTTAGCCATTAATTACATTTTAGTTAATGTTATTTTGGTTTTGTTGCATGCAGGCTAACCCAACATTCAGAAACTTAGTTTGGGGGGTGAGCCACTGCAGAGAGAGAGAGACAGAGAGACAGAGAAAGACAGAGAGAGAGAGAGAGACCAAGAGACAGAGAGACAGAGACAGAGATAGACAGAGACAGAGATAGACAGAGAGATCTACCCAAACCTAACTGGAGCTCTGCCCACTTCCTCCAAGGTCCAATATGCTATCTGGTGACAGAGCTGTGCAGAATTCAGGAACATTCTCTGCCCCTCTGTCCGCATGATTAAAACAGTGTGCACAACTGAAAATGAAGTCCAAAAGTCGCATGGCACTGTTGTCAGCAGGTATCCTTTCTCAAAGTGCATTGCCTTCCTGAGGCTCACAGAGACTGGCCAACTCCTCCTTCTCGAGGCTCAAAAGGCCAACCCAAAGTGCATTCCAAGTGGGAAGAGATCTGGGGGCAGACCACAACCTGCTGATGAGAGAGTGGGCTTCAAAAACACTGCCTTATCATCACATCAGTGCTGAGGGCACTTGGGCCAGTGGCTCAACTTCTCTGTGCTTCAGATCCATAACCCCCGTGCCCTGTGCAACCATGAGACTCCATGCAGGACCCAGGGTACTGGTGAGGATTAAATCATGATTTTTGCGCAGTCTTTGGCTCACAGTAGCAACACAGCAAATGCCAGCTGTCACTGGAGGGCGTGGCTAGCAGCTCTATCAGAGTTATGAGCCTTATGGGTAATGGGGCAGCTCTTTCCCTCCTTTGCAGGAAAGCGTCCCCAAACTGGGCTGCTTTTATGAAGTGGGAGCTAAATGAGCAAACACGTGTCTGGAAAGAAAGGTAATTCATCCCTGGGGAGATAGCATCTCCCTGGTTCAGGGGTTAATGGGCTCTGAGGATCCATAACAAAAGGTTTCTGGGACAAATTGGCTGCAGAACTGAGCAGCCATTGTTCCCGAGACAGCTCTTCAGCTGGGTCCCATTTGTTAGCATGGCTGCCGCAGAAACAAATTAAAAGGCAAGCCCCCTCAGCGATAGCAGGCACCCCAGCCGGGAGGGCTGGACGCCCAGGAAGTCGGAGCTGGAGACACAGGGGCCTTGCTGCTCCATCAGCTGCCAGCCTGTGCCTGCTGTTCTCTGTGAGGCTGGATAGGAGCCAGCCCCTGCCAGCATGCACTCCTTAGGAAACGTGGGAGCTGCCAGGCACCTGCCATATAAAAGCACTAGGAAGTCGGAGCGGAGCACATGGCACACAGGACCCTCTGCCTCATTCAAGGCATGATGGAGATGATGGAGGAAGGAGAATGTGACCATCCAGTTTGGGCTGTTCAGGTCCATCAGGAAGTAGGAAGGCAGGAGCTTTATTATAAACAGACAAGTCCCACCCAGCAAGGTCTGGGAGTTATTGCCCAGTTTTATCCTTCTAGAAGCTTCTGGGAGCTCCGTACACAAACAGATCACCAAGGTTAAAAGAAAACAAAAAACAAAACAAAAAACAAAAAAAACCCTAGTGCCTCGATGTTGCTCTAAATTGATTGTGGATTGGGGCAGCCCATATTAATGGTTTAGAATCTTCTGAGTGGAACTCCAGGCTTTGGGGAAAAGGGGAAGAGAAGAATCCCGGAGACCACATGGGATAGACAATTGGCTTCTCCAGGGCTTTTCAAAGTAGCATGCTAGAAACATTTTAATCTGGGGTCCCTGGGAGGCTCTTTTCCCCATGAGGTCATCTGCAGGGAAGAGCATGTGCCTTGCATTGAGCAGAGCTTGTGGCAGACTCCTGTGTATACAATGGAACCCTCAAACATGAACTTGTATGTGTACCCCTTAAACACTATTGTCTGGGTCACCTCAGCAGTGCTCTCTGGCCCCCTGGGTCCTCGCTGCCATCTGAGGACTTACATTTCCAACAATGTCCCCTGCGGCTGCTGGCCCAAGGGTCACAGATTGAGCAGTACCTGGAGTTTTGCTACCCCAGCCCTGTAGGGTTTGCTCATCTGTTTGACCCATCTGTTACCACACATGCGCAGAGCTGAGCTAAGTTCCCCAAAGTCCCTGTCCTGGGCCATCACAGAGTCTGGGAGCTGAGCTTTTCGTCCTCGGCATTTAAGAGAGCCTTGGAATGGCTTTGTGAATAATGATTCCAGGAGTTTGCTTGAGCTTTTGTGGTGGCTCTTGGCTGAGCAAGACTCTGAAGACATGCCAACCCCAGGAGAAACATTCCTTTAGATTCTCTGGGGCATCATCAGGATGCTAAAGCTCCCCAGGGTACCTGATGGCTAGCCAGGTAGAAACCCAGCAGAAGATTCTGACCATGAAGACAGTTGTAGTTGTCCAGGGAAGGGTCACAGAGCCAACTTCCAAGTTCCATGCTTCCTGGGAACTTCCTGAGCTCTGACCTCTTGGTGTGAAGTAAACCCTGGGTACTGGCATTAAAAGCTATCTGGGTAGCTCCCTGGCAAGCTGAGTGTGGAGTGTAAAGCTACAAGGAGCCTTGGGGAGGATTAAGGAGCAGCTGCAAGGAACAGCAGCGGATTTATTCCCCTTTACCACAGTAGGCAACAGCAATGTGAAGAGTGTAATGAAGGGCAATTGAAAGAAAGTTCTTAATACGAACGCCTCCTCCACTCCTACCCCCGGCAACAAGCACACACTGGACCGCTGCCCTTCCTGGCCAAGGCAGGTCTCTGCTGGGGACATGGGAGGGGAGAAATATTCCCTATGGCCTCAGACCTTCATGCCCAGCACGCATAGAGCAAGTGGTACCCAGTAGACCACCTGAAGCCTAGTGCAGGGACTATTCTAGCTTTACGGAGCCCAGAAGGAAAGCTTCTTGGAATTACTGCCTCACCTGGGTGTCTTTTAAATCACAGATCCCCCCATACACTGCTTTCTGAGCCTCAGGGCTGGATTCTAGAACTTGCACCCCCAGCGAGTCTCAGGCACTGTGATGGTTTTAGCTACCTGAGCCAAAGTGGACACGGGGAGAAAGAAACATCTTTGCCGTTGATGGTTTGCCCAAGGTTTTTGCTGGCAACAGATTCTTCTAGAAAAGCCTTGTTCTACAGGTAAGAGACAGGTGATTTTACCCATGGAAGGCCTATGAGGGCTTAGGGCCATGTGTGGATGCAGTGATCAGAGCTGGCATTATCCACGGAGGACATGTCTATGGAAGGCCAGGGACCGCCTTCTGCTCTCTCTGTTTTCTTGTATTTTTAAGGCCCATCTAATATAATGAATGGGCTAGAGTGCTGGTAGAAAAGTGGATGTGTCCTCTCTGTGGAGGATTCTAAACCTCCACAGTGGAACTGGCATCTACCTATCCCATTTCCAACCGGACTGGGTGTTGGATGGCCCAACTTTGGCCAGTGGCTCTGGCCTGTCATGCCTACCCACAACAAATGTTCCCTTCTAATTAAATCGCAGCCCCTGCAGTTACTAAAGATGTTTAATTGAGCGGGGGAAGGAGTGCTGTTTCCAATTCACTGAGACCTGAGCACTCAGGGGTGAGCCGTGTTGCTCTAGCATTTGTGATGGTTTGCTCCAGACAGTTTGCAGCCTTTAGGCATAAACTGAACAGCATTCAGTTCTGGGCTGTTGAGAGCCGTTGGGTCCTCTGGATGGGGTCACTGGGGTCCGGGATGACCACCAGAATGCTTCCTTTGGCATGACAGGGTGGAAGTTTGGTTTCATGGTAAGAATGGCTGTGTTTGTAGAGCGTCGGGGATGACAAAAGGAATCCTGGCTTTGCAGTAGAGAACACCTCAGGTGTTCGTGTCTCTTGGGAAGGCATGAAATTTAGAAGCCAGGGAGCTTCCTAGGAGCTCCCAACCCAGGGTCCTGGAGGTCTCAGTGTCCCTTACCTTCTGTGGCCAATGAATTACTGGCTGAAGGGGGAAAGTGTAATGCTAGGCAACCATGTTCAATGGGCATTCACAGTGAGTCAGGCGAAGGGCCAGCAGCTCAGCACAGGCCATTGTGTGGAGCCCTTGAAGCCGCCCTAGAGGAATTCTATTTTACAATTCCCACTTACCAGCTGAGGAAACTGAGACCCAGAGATGGCATAAGGCAGTGACAAGGCTTAAACAGTCCTCAGGATTGAGACTGGCACACATTCTCTCTGTGACCACAGTGTAACCAGGTTCCTCTGAGCCATCTCTTCAGTGAGCTCTCGGGACCATCCAGCCCAAATCCTGCTCGGCACATTTTGTAACCAGTCCCAC
Source organism: Acomys percivali (assembly GCA_907169655.1). Lineage (NCBI taxonomy): Eukaryota > Metazoa > Chordata > Mammalia > Rodentia > Muridae > Acomys > Acomys percivali. The sequence goes on from OU015745.1 coordinate 42,246,451, forward strand.
GAGTGCTGGTTACTCTTGTCCTCCTCTGATCTCTCTTGAGAGCTAGTTGGTCTGAGCTTCCACTGCCTACTTCCTGTGTATAAGGAAGCCATCCGTCTACTTTTTACCAAGGTCATGGTAACAAGAACCCACTCACCCTCCATGTCTCCCCTTGGTCACTTTCTGTCTACTGACACCTTCATTCCTCCTCCAGAGTCTCCACTCATCCTGGCTGCACTTGTGAGGATCTCCAACCCACAACCCCTGTCACAGTACCAATCTTGCAGTAGTCATGAGTAAGTCCCTCCTTTCCATAGGCAGCTGGTCCCTGCATTCTTTTTTTAAAAAATATTTTATTAATTTATTCATATTACATCTCAATTGTTAGCCCATTCCTTGTATCCTCCCATTCCTCCCTCCCTCCTGCTTTCCCCCTACTCCCCTCCCCTATGTCTGTGACTGAGGGGGACCTCCTCCCCCTGTATATGCTCATAGGGTATCAAGTCTCTTCTTGGTGACCTGTTATCCTTCTTCGGAGTGCCACCAGGCCTCCTCATCAAGAAGATGTGGTCAAAAGTGGGGCACCAGAGTTCGTATGAAAGTCACACCTCACTCTCCACTCAACGGTGGAGAATGTCCTATCCATCGGCTAGGTCTGGGTAGAGGTTCGAAGTTTACTGCCTATATTTTCCTTGGCTGGTGCCATAGTTTGAGCAGGTCCCTGCGTTCTTAACCTTAACAGCATCACCACCAGGGCTGTCCAGTGGAACTGTACAACAAGCCACTCAGGCTATCCACAAATGTCACATTCAAAAAGTAAAAGGAAGCACATGAACTTAAAAGGTCTTATCTAATAGATCTGAAATATCAGCAGGGAGTGGGTACTTAAAATCATGCTAAATTTAAATCTTACTATGTGTTCCAGGCTGGCCTTAATCTCGTAGTAATCCTTCTGCCTCAATTTCCTAAGTGCTGGGATTATGGGCATGAGCCACCATGCCTAGCATAGAATTTATGGAGACAGTTTGAGCTTTTTATTTTTTACTAAGTCTTGGAAATTGACGTATGATTTGTACTTCCTACATACCTACTTTGGAGAAGCACGTGTCAAGGTCTCAGCAGCTGCAGGAGATAAGGCTATTAAGCAGTGCAGTGCCAGGCTGTTCCCTAGTAGGATGCTCAGGCGAGGAAGCTTGTTCACAGGGAAGATGTGGGGCAGAGAGGGGGGAGATGAAGGGACTGCCAGGCTGGGAGGCTGAGACTGTGAGCAGCCTGATGCTGCAGAGGAGAGTGACAGTTTTCATAAGCAGGACGCAGGGCATTTTAATTGAGCAGATGCCCTGGGGACATCTCTGTGGGTGCCACCAAAGGGATTCCACTTGAGCAGTGTACTGACTGTGGGACTTCTGGTTGGGGCGTGTACTCAGATACAGGCCTGGCTGGTGAGCTGTTCCTGGAGAGCAAACCAGCTCCACAGCAGGGTGGGAAGCCTTGTCTGATGGGGGAAGTTCAGCCTGGTGACAGCTGAGAGCTTGGCTCCTCACCTGGGATAGGCAGAGATGGCACCTGGGATCTTGTTGGACTGCAGACTGTCCCTCTGTCACTATGAGATGAGGCCTAATGTTCTACATTTCTCTAAACTTCCAGGTGTGATGATGCTGTAGCAACTGCTCACTCCCAGGGGCTAGATAAATACAGCTACTGGGACAGATCAGCTATTTTCTATATTTGGAAATAAAACTTTATTAGAACACAGCCACACTGGTTATGTGTGGTAGTTATGGCTACCTTATAGTACAAGGCCAGAGTTGAATAGTCACAAGAGAGACTGTTCAAAAAGCCCCAAATGCTTACCACCTAGCCCCTTAGAGGCATATTCTATCTGCCCTTCACCATATACAAGTAGTCTCAGACAAATGGCCCCAGAGAGGTTCATGATCAGAGTGAGCTCAAAACATTGCTTATGGTAAGAACAGAGAGCATGGGTTGTTGGGCAGTTACTCTGACAGTCAGGCTGGGGCTTTTCTCCTGTGCCATATGCTTCTGCATCCTGCGTGTCTTACTTTGCCTATCTCTGACTTCTTCTCGAATGGTGGCTGCCTCTCCCCCTCAATACCAGTGACTTTTCTAGAGGCCTCTTGTCATATAGTGCTGTGTGTCAGTAACTTCTGTTGTTGCGCCTGGCACAACTTAAGTTGCTGGCTCCAGAGAGACCTGTCTGTCAGGCTCAGGAGGGCATGGTGGTGGGAGCACGTGGTGGCTGCTTGTTTGTGTCATGTGCTCCAGGAGGCCAGAGAGAATTAGATGGGAACCAGAGGTGGGGGCCACCTTCAAGGCCTACCCTACTGGCATGCTTCCTTCAACTAGCCCCATGCCTCAGAGGTTCTAAAACCCCCAAAAGCTGCACCACCATTGGTGGAGAAACTGTTTAAATGCATGAATCTGTGCAGGCATTTCATACTCAAGCTACGATGTGTGGGGTGTCAGTCAGTTAATGCCCCAACTTCCATGTCAGGGACATGCTCTACATGGTTTCAGTGGCCCCAAGCCCTGTGAGGTGGCCTGTTCCCATTCCCCCCCTCCCATTATCTTCCCTGTTCCCTCTTGTGCTCCGAGGAACTCTTCCAAAGATGTTTCCTGTGGTCAGATCCCACATCCAGCTCAGCATTCAGGGCAACACAAGTTGGGACACACACAACAACCACATAAGACTGCTTATAGTTTGTGAGGACTCTGGGTCCCAGCAAAGATAACAGCCAGGTACAACTGCCTATTCGTGGGTGACTCACATAGTCTGTTTTTTAGATAATGACTTGGATATGGCCACCACCCTCATCTAGCACTTGTAGAACAGGCGAGGACACTGGCTGAGAGGAATTAGATCACTCGCTCAAGTTCTACATGAGTTAGAACTAGGTGTTAGCTCATGGAAGCCTGGCACTAGAGAATTAGACCAGAGAGGCTGCTGTCTTCTTGGCGTGGCTCAGTTGTCTCTAAGGCTCACCCACTAGGTAGGGTAGTGACATCTTTAGAGATGGCTCTCACCAACAGTTGCCTGAGCATGGACTGGGTCATAGAGGACAGTGATAGTGACTGCCACCATGGTCACTATCTTTGTCTTTGACCTTCCTCACTTCTTTCTAGTCTCAATGCCTAGAAGAAGGCTCGGACCTAGTTGTCATGGGAGCGAATGGGAGATGCTCTCCCTGAAGTCCTTGGACTGAGCTGCAATGCTCAGGAATTGCCAGTGCTCTGCTTTCTGCGGTCTCTCTCCACTTACCTACTCATACAGCTAGCTGGTCACGTATGTCTGTTGCCCTCACTTTCGATGCCCCTTTTTGATGATTCACACCTCCACCCAACCTGCTCCCTGTCTCATCTCTTCTTACGTACACTAAAATCAATGGCCTATCTTAGAGAACGCACCTCTTCTCTAGGGACTCGCTCTGCTTGCAGAGGCCTGGTTGCCCTTCCTAAGGCATTCAGTCTAGGTGAACACCGCTCTCTGCTCAGTCAAAGTCAAGCCATGGGCTGGGGAGAGGTCAAGTGTGAGGGTGAGAGCAGCTGCCCCACTCATTCAGCGGAGAAACGTACACTGTGTCTGGCTCTATCACTGAGGGACCCCTGGTGAGGTATTTCCTGTGCCTCCTTTGCCAAGTGCCCCTGTTCTTTCTGTCCCCCTCACAGGCATGGGCTGTGCTGATCACTCCAAAGCACACAGATTCTCTTCTGCCCTCAGCCCAGAGGCCTCCTGCTTCCCAGAGGTTCCCCGCTTCCCCCTGCATCCCCCATCTAAGGACATTTGACATTATTTTTTTGTTCTTGACCAAGTACAGTGACATGGGGCTCCCTGCCCTCCCCCCTGAGAACAAACAGCTCACCTTCCAGCTGGATGCAAGGGAGAGAGATAAGCCACCTCCGTTCGCCCTCTTGACTCCGGCTGTCAGCAGCTTCTGATAAGATTGTACTAGCCTGGTGGGCCTGATCTTTGCAGAGGGAGATTAAAAGCTTGGTGCTGACAGCCATCAGGGCTTTCCTGGGCTTCTCCCTCGGGCTGGTGCCCAGTGCCAGCCGAGGAGTGAGCAGCATGGCAGAGGGTGAGGATGAAGAGAAGGGGGAAACCTGCAAACAACATTGCCCTTTCCTGAGACAATATTGTCCCTTCACTCTCTCCTTCCCAGCATTCCTCAGGACACTGTCTGCTCTCCAAGAATCATCCTTTGAGTGTTTTAAAGTCTCCAGGAATTTGGGGGAAATTACAGTTATGGACACTTTACAAGAGGGATGAGGCAGGCAGTGCGTACCTCCCTTTAATTCTCACACACCAGGCTCTTTAAAAAACAAAATATTCAATTTATTTATGTATATGTGCATGTACGCATGTGTGTGCAGTGGCATCAGAGGCCAAGAAGAAGGCACTAGATCCCCTGGATCCCCTAAAACTGGAGTTAAACATGGTTATGAGCTACCTGACATGGGTGCTGGGGATTGAACCCAGGTCCTCTGCTAGAGCAAGATGTAGTCCTAATTTCTGAGCCATTGCTCCAGCCCCCAGGCAGAGTTCTTCATACCTTTGCCTAATGGGCTGGAGTAGTCTGTCGCAGCTTCTGAGAGCCAGCCAGTATCAAATTTTCAGAAGTGTTGTGATCTTATGGTTAAACACACACATTAAATATTTGACCTGTGGCAGCTTATCATTGAGTAAATTCAGTGAGTGGTACAGGAATGTTAAATAAACAGCACAGGAAGCCCTTCTTTTAGGCTTAGCCTAAGCACTGGGTTCCCGGACCAGGCTGAGAATCCAAATGGAGTCCCATCTGCAGAAGTTCTTGACGGAAGGCTTTCTGATTTAACCAGAAAAGGCAGCCAGAAGGCTGGCTCTGCAAGTCAGGGGAGAAGGATGCTGTCCGAGAGGGGACGAGCTTAAAGGAGCAGCCTGCAGAAGCCTGAGGCATCCATAACTGCCACCTTAGTGCACACTAGGTTTTTGGAACGTGGTCACCAAATACTGTTCACTTCTTTCTTTCTTTCTTTCTTTCTTTCTTTCTTTCTTTCTTTTTTTCATTTAAAAATTAATTTATTATATTTTATTCACATTACATTGTGATTGTTATCCCCTCACTCCTATCTTCCCATTTCCATCCTCCCTCTTCTGCCCTAGACCTCTGATGGTGGGGGGGGCCGAGGGATCCTATCCCACCGTCTGATCACAGACTATCAGTTCTCTTTAGTGTAGCCTGCATCCTCTTCCTCCGTGTTCACACAAGGCTGCCCCTCCAAGGAGCAGTGATCAAATCACAGGCATCAGAGTTCATGTGAGAGGCAGTACCCTCTCTCATCCCTCCACACACACATGCAGAATGAGCCGTCTGTCAACTAGATCTGAATAGGGGGTCTAGGCACTCTACATGCATTGTCCTTGGTTGGTGCATCTGTTTGTACAGGTCACTCCCCCCCCCCCCCGCCCACTCCGGTTCTAGATCTGCAGGGTTTGGTGGTCTTCTTGTGGAGGTCCTGACCCCTCTAGGTTGTTCCATCCTCCCAGTCTTCCATATAACTCTCAGCTCTCTGCCCAGAGTCTGGCTGCAATTGCAAGTCTCAGTATCTGTCCTGAACTGAGTGGAGTTTCTCAGACCTCTATGTTGGGCTAATATTCACATATAAGTGAATATATACTATACATGTCTTTCTGGATCTGGGTTACCTCACTCAGGATGATCTTTTCTAGTTCCATCCATTTGCCTGCAAATTTCAAAATTTCCTTGCATTTGATAGCTGAATTTTTTTCCATTGTGTAGATGTGCCACAGTTTCTTTATCCATTCTTCAGTTGAGGGACATCTGGGTTGTTTCCAGGTTCTGGCTATTAAGAATAAAGCTGCTATGAACATAGTTGAGCAAATGTCCTTGCTGTGTGGTGGAGCATCTTTCAGGTATAAGCCCTGGAGTGGTATAGCTGGGTCCTGAGGTAGCACTAATCCCAATTTTCTGAGAAAGCACCAGATTGATTTCCGAAGTGGTTGTACAAGTTTGCACTCCCCCCAGCAATGGAGGAGTGTTCTCCTTTCTCCACATCCTTGCCAGCATGTGCTATCACTTGAGTTTTTGATCTTAGCTATTCTGATAGGTGTAATAGAATCTCAGAGACATTTTGATTTGCATTTTCCTGATGACTAAGGGTGTTGAGCATTTCTCTAAGTGTTTCTCAGCCATTCAATATTCCTCTGTTGAGAATTCTCTATTTAGCTCTGTACCCCATTTTTCAAATTCAATTATTTGTTTTCACAGTGTTTAATTTCTTGAGTTCTTTATATATTTTGGATATTAGCCCTTTGTCAGATGTAGGGTTAGTGAAAACCCCTTCCCAATCTATAGGCTGTCATTTTGTTCTGTTGACAGTGTCCTCTGCCTCATAGAAGCTTCTCAGCTTCATGTGGTCCCATTTATTAGGTTTAGAGTCCCACATTCTGTTATCTACATCAGTCAGATGGAGAGGGGAGAGGGAGAGGCTGACCTGGAGCAAGGCAACTGGGAGTGGTTGGGGGTTGGGAGAAGCTCATGCCCTTATAAGCGGGAGCTGCTAGTGACACTGAGGACTCAGACCTAGGGACCAGGATTCATACATGAGAAGTCAGGGACATGCATTTTATCTGAAATATCTTAGTTTCCTAATTTTGGCAAGTAGTTAATAATTTGTGTACATGTGTGTGTGTGTATGGTATACACATATATGCATGTTTATATGGGTGTGTGAATGTGTGCATGTGTGTATGTGGTGGGAGGGCACATGTGGACAGCAGAGGTAGATGTTGGGTGTATTATTCTATTGGTCTCTACCTTATTTCTTGAGACAAGGTCTCTCATTGAAACTAGAACTTACCCATTGGCCAGACTGGCTAACCAGTGAGTCCCCTGGATTTTGTCTCCTCCCCGCAACACTGGGGTCACACACACACACACACACACACACACACACACACACACACACACCAGCACTGTTGACTTTTTAGGAATAATGGGAACCCACATTCAGGTCCTCGTGCTTTCATGGCAAGTACTTCACCAGCCGAGCTGTCTTCCCAGTGCCTGGCTGGTGAGTTCCTAAGAATCATATGGGTAGAGCTTTGCAGGCTCAGTGGGGAGTGTTAGAGGTCTGGGCCTGAGATAAGGACTTAACAGTGGAAGTCAAGGGCCAGGTGTCTCACGGAAGACCTGGAAGACAGTGAAAGAGGAAGCTGTACCTGAGCTAGTTGCCTATGACCAGAAACTGGGTGTCAGGGAGAGCACCACTGGGTTTCCAAAGAACCAATAGCCACTCTGCAGTTCTCCAACGCTGGGTAGCAAGTGCCTGCCAAACTTGATACCTTAACAAAACATCCATCATATGGCTCAGGACGATACACTGGGGCGGTTCTCAGGAAGGACAGCAGCTTCTTCATGGCAGGTCAGTGCTAGACTGCATCTGAGTTCAGGAGCCAGGGACAGCTCAGGGTCCCCTCACAACTGTTAGGGTCCCCTTCTGGTATCATGGCATGGCAAACCCACTCATCTTCTCACACTTGACACTTGATTTCTTTATAGCATCGTGTTGGTCTCCATGGCCAGGGACCCAAGAAACAGCTAGGTCACATTTGGATCCAAATTTCAGATCCAGCTGGGAGCTCACCCAACATAATATCTGGCGCTCTCTGTTGTAAAATGTATCTCTAAGCCTGGCTTGAACCTAAAGGGACAGAGGATGCAGAGTCAATGAGCAGGTTCTTAACCTCTACAAACGTTCCTGTCCATGAATGAGTCTTGGGAAATGGCTTTCAAAGAGCCCAGAGTCAAGGGTCCAGAAAAAGGAGCCAGTAGCCTCAGTCCTGGGTGGCAGAAGATAATCAGAACCCATGTTCATTCCTCTTCCTGGTGCCCAGTTCTAAAGGAATCACCTGTGGCATCTGCAGTACCGACCCCTCACACCACCCTGCTCCCACCCCCACCCCCAGGAAAGAGCAGGCAAGACTTCAAGCCAACAGGGCAGAGCCCTCAGAGACCACATGAGGCTGTTTGAGTGACCAGAAGTCCCAGAAAGTCCTCAGTGAGATGAGCATCTGCCAAGGAAATCCATGCCACCTAAGAGGGCAGCACAGGGGCTGCTAGGCACCCCAGACCACTACTGGTAGCAGTTATTTCAACAGTAAAACGCATTCACATTTATATTCAGTGTATGGTCACACTGGGATGTCTCTAGCTGAGAAGCTCTCGCGATGGTAACCCTGACCCCTGTGCCTCCATTTGAGGATAGTGGAAGATGGTATGCATTGTTCTCATGGGATGCATGTTCCTCTGTAATCTTGAGTCTGGGCATTTACAGGCGGGGTGCTGACTTGGGAAGTCCCCTTTCTTTCACCAAGTCCTCGCTTAGCCTCTCTCAGTCTCTGTCCCACTCCTTCCCATATGACAAGTTTCCAGAGAAGGGCAATGGACTTCAGTGTGGATACTAGTCCAGACCCACTGCTCAGAGTATGACCTATGAAGCATCAGTGTGGTCCAGTGCTTGTTAGCAAGGCTGGCTTCCTTCGCAGGGGTGGTGCCTTCTGCCTGTAATCCCAGTACTCTCCAACAGGATGCTGAGGCAAGAGGATCATAAGCCGGAGGCCAGTCTTAGCTACGGGGCAGGGGGGGATGGGGGCTACGTAGCAAGTCCCCATTTTAAAAGAGAAAGGGAGCCAGGCGCGGTGGCGCACGCCTTTAATCCCAGCACTCGGGAGGCAGAGGCAGGCGGATCGCTGTGAGTTCGAGGCCAGCCTGGTCTACAAAGTGAGTCCAGGACAACCAAGGCTATTACACAGAGAAACCCTGTCTCAAAAAACCGAAAAAAAAAAAAAAAAAAGAAAAGAAAAAAAAAAAAAAGAGAGCGAGAAAGGGAGTAAGGAAAGAAGGAAAAGAAATGAATGTTTTCAGGTCCTGTTACAGGCTGGTTGATCAGTGGAATCGAATTGAAGACCCAGATATGAATCCACACACATATGGTCACTTGATTTTTGACAAAGAAGCCAAATCCATTCAATGGAAAAAGGATAGCATCTTCAACAAATGGTGCTGGTCTAACTGGATGTCTATGTGTAAAAAAATGCAACTGGACCCATATTTGTCACCTTGCACAAAACTCAAATCCAAGTGGATTAAAGACCTCAACATAAAACCAGAGACACTAAGTCAGTTAGAAGAAAAAGTGGGGAAGAGCCTGGAACATATTGGCACAGGAGACAACTTCCTGAACAGAACACCAACAGCCCAGGCCTTAATGTCAACAATTAATAAATGGGACCTCATGAGGCTGAGAAGCTTCTGTAAGGCTAGAGACACTGTCAAGAGAACAAAGTGACAGCCTACAAACTGGGAAAAGATCTTCACCAACCTGACATCTGACAAAGGTCTAATATCCAAAATATATAAAGAACTCAAGAAATTAAACACCACCAAACCAAATAACCCAATTGAGAAATGGGGCTTGGAACTAAACAGAGACCCATTGTTTAACAAGATTCAAAAGCATCGTTTAACAGGACCCGCAGTGCACTGGGGCCGCCCATCTGCATGAAAGGTGGAGACGGGCTGAGGATGGCTGTGCAGCTCAAAGCACACGCTACCCTTGCAAAGGATTCAAGTTCAGTTCCCCGCGTCCATGCCAGGTGGCTCTTCCCTGTACCTCCAGCGTCAGAGGATTTGATGTCCTCTGGCTCCCATAGACACCTGCACTCATGTGTGTATCCTCTCCCTATGGACACACACGCATACACATAATTAAAATATAAAAATAAATCCGAAAAAAGAAAGTGGGGGCAGGTCATTTTCAGGGTCCTGATTACTCTGTCCCTTATTCCCTACCCTTGTGCCTGGTCTTTCTGAAGACATAAAGGAACGTCATGGTGGGCTCTGCTCTGGCCCTGGGTCCAGGTCTACAGAGCTGGCACCATTGTTGTACCTCTAGCATCTATTCTGATTCCACAAGGGCCTTGGGGAGGTTTCCTAATACTGCAGGCAGCATGCGCCATCTGTGCTCAGCAGTCTTTGGTTAATGTCAAAGTGCTTTTCTGCTGGATGTCTCAGGACCACGGGCATCAGGTCACCTGCCTCTGTTTTTGCACAGAAGCTGAAGGGGCTTTGCTTAGGCGTCAGCCCTTCCCAGTGCTGGATAGCACACACCGTGCCATTTTGTCCTGGTCTGCTTTCTGGCTGCACTGCAGGTGTAGAAGCCAGGTGTATGTGTGGAGGGACAGGGTATAGCCTCAGCTAGCTACAACTGTACATTCTGGGACAGGTGAACCGCTCTCACCTGAACTGATTAAATTCCTCAGGTCCTTCGTGACATTTTTCATTTTGAACAAATTTCAGCTCGGTGACAAGTGACAGCAATCTAACCGTGGACTCAATTCATTACGAGGGCTATTACCGAGCGTGTATCGACCCCCAGGAGGACAGTCAGGTTCTTCCTGAGATGGCCTGCCTTGAAAGCCAGAGTTCCCAGCTCCTATGAGCCCTTAGGTTCTAGATACATTCATGACAGCAGGCAGTAGGCACTTTTGAAAGCTGCTGCGTTCAGCTATGACTTGAATACCGTCCTAATCTAGTTGACCATGGAGCTGTAAAAGACATGGGTCTGAGTCCTTGGGTACCTGGCTGAGTGTCCTCAGGGCACTGTTGAAAGATCCAGGTTCTTGTGTCCAAGACAAAGAGTTGGACCAAGGGCACATGAACAGAAATAAAGACAGTTTATCAATAAGGGGGAAGCATGCCCAAGAATGGCAGTGCCCTAATATGTGGCCCTCTGTAGAATAATGGCACAGGGCTCACTTTTCCTCTGCATATGCCATCCTGGGAACCTGACCAGAAAGGTTTATGCTTGGCCTGGGCTCTCCTGGTCCTAGCATGGAGCATTCCAGGTATCAGGAATCCTGCTCTGCACACCAAGGTCTTTGCTTTCCTAAGGTCTCTCTCTTCCCTGGCTCCTGACTTTCCCTGCGGGCTCAAGTTGGCTTCTCACTACCACTATCATTCTGTGAATTTGAATTCCTGCCAGGCTGTCTCTGAGGAAAACCAAGTGTTTGATCCTGTGGTGGCTCCTGGGAGTCACCTTTCCCTGTAACACAGGTGACAAGAAAGCTTTGGTGTTAACTGAGGCTCTTTGAATTATACTGGTGATACGGATAAATGGATTCTGGCTGTGGTGGACTGGGAGTTAGACGTAGCCCCTGATGGTCAGTCTGACAGGAAAGGGACCATGACCAGATAATAAAGATGGTGAACTTCCAAGATGGCTGGCTTCTTCCTTCCCTCCTTATCTGACACAAAAGTCTGACAGTTGAAAGCAAAGGCCTGGGGCTCTTAGCCTCTTTCCCTCAGGGCTCATGGTCTGGAGAAGGCATAGGGTTGGGGGAGCAGTTTAGGGGAAGAAGCTCTCAAATCCCATCTTGAATCTGCATAATGGCAGGGTGGGTTTATGGTGACCCTTTCTTTCCCACACGTGCAGCCATCCTGAGGAAACTGAGTGTGAGTTCACTGGGGAGGCTAATGTGTACAGCTGGGCAAAGGCCCAGAAGGGGGACCTGCTTTGCACAGGGAGCTCAAGATACTTTACTATGCTTTTCCTTTACAGAGGGACACTGGGACATCAGGTAGGCATTCTAGACAAGAGTAATGACCCCCAAACATGTCTACATTGTCTCCCAGGACCCTTAAGTCCATCTCTTGACATTGGCAAAAAGACTTTGCAAGGGTGCTTAAGTGAGGATCTGGAGATGGGGGTTAGTCCTGCATCCTGTGGGTCCTGTGTCATCACAGAATCCTGTGCGATGCAGAACAGAGGGTAGGTATCAGAAGAGTTGATGTGAGGAAGAAAACAGAGGCCAGAGAGAGATGCCTGCTTTAATGGCCTGTGCATTGTCATCTCTGCTTAAGCTGAAGGTCAGTAGACTTGGTGCACATGGCCTTTCTGTGTGCTTTGTGATTAGAGAGATCATGTAAATACAGAGAACGTGTCAATACAGAAAACATGTGAATACAGATATAATGTGAATACCAAGAACATGTGAATACATACAGAGAACATGTAAATACAGAGAACAAGCCTTCAGCCCTTCTCTATACCTTTCTAAATGTGGGCTTATGGTCTGAAGGGCAAGGGGGCAGTTCAGAAAAGCACATGATCCCTTCATGCTTTGGGTCCTCCCACTTATTTCTGGTCTTTCTTATGGAAATGTAGCATGTGGAGACTGGCATGGGACTTTCCTGATGTGTTGGACTTTGTGTGGAGGTTTCTGCAGCATATGGCTGTTTTCATTAGATCCTCGTGGATGTGCGGAGGCATGTTTCTTCTGTCTGCTCCATGCTGGAGCTGAGCCTCTGATCCCTGCAGGGGTCGGCGGGAGATCTGGCAGGAAGGCATGACTGGTCTGGAACATGCCTCACCGTTCCCTGCCATCTCCAGGAACTGGCTTATTGGCTGACTCCAGGCCAGAGCCACAGCCTGAGAACTAAGAGCTGTATCTATGTCCTTGTTTTCACAGTGTGAGTGAGCTAGACCCTGGGTCAGGAGCTTCTGCATCCTGTCAGGAGTCGTGAACCCACTAGATGTGAGGGTGCAGGCGCTCCTGGTTCTGTCACCAGCTGTCCCGTAGCAGGACTGTTCAGTTGTCGTTGTGATTAATGAAATCATCCAAGCCATACTTCTGGCACCACACCAGCCTCTGAGAGGACCGACCCCATAGTCCCCTGCTTCTGCCACCCGTGTTCTGCTGTACATGCCTTTTTGACACGGGTTCTAGGAATCCATCTCAGTTCCTCACGATTGCCTGAGCCGTTTCCCCAGTCTTCTGGTTTATAGGTACCCTGCCTGTACTTGTCACCTATGTTACAGCCTTTCCCATCTTCCAAACGTAGAGACTTAAAATAGTAAGCAATGTATTAGTAAGCTCGTAGGATCTGTGGGTCACAAATATGGAGGGCACTCTCTAAGCAGGTTGCCCAGAGCCCTCTCGTAATGCCACAGTCATCTGTCTGCTGCACTCTCTCCAGACGAGGACTGGATCTGACTCCCAGATGCACTCTCTGCGAGGCTGCAGGCAGGAGGCCTCAGCTCCTCCTAGCATCCGCTCTCCTCCCCAGTTAGTTAGCTTGAGTGTGGCACTGTCCCTTTTTAGATCACTGTGACCGAATGACTGGCAAGAAAAAAAATTGAAGGAGAAAATGGTCCCGTGCTCATGGCTTCAGAGAGTCCAGCCCATCGCTGTGCCAGAGAGCACCTCCCACCATGGCCGCCGGGAGGCTAAGGTTATGTATGCTTGCTCAATGGTGTTTGCTTGCAATCCCTGTGCTGATAATGTAGAGCCACGCAGAACCCTGCGATGCCTGGCCAGCCAGCCTGGTCTGCCTGGCAAATTTCAGGCCATTAAAAGACCCTGTCCTAAAAAAAAAAAAAAAAAAACCAAGGTATATATAGTACCCAAGGAGTGACACCCAGTGTTGACCTGTGGTCTCTACACACACGAGTACATAGCATGTCTGTATGTTTGCATGTGCACATATGGAAGCTATAGCCAGAGAAGACCTCTGGTCATCTTGAAACAAAGCAACAAAATAAAAGTTTCATTGGGGGAACATTCATGATATTTTCTTCTTTAAGAAGTCTTATTGATGGATGTGGGGGCTACTGGCCATTTGTGCTTAGAGAGCAGCCCCTCCCTTGAGCTCATCCGATCCTATTTCCCATCAGCCACCACTTTTCCTTTAGAACAGAGTCTGGCTGAGAGCCTTCCTCCCCCAATGGCAGACCCCAGAAGGACATTCTGGGGCAAGCATGTGACGGGGAAGGTGATGCAGGAAGTCCTTTGCAGGAACTATGGTTGGGAAGCAGCCAGGCTCCCTCATGGACATAAATACGTGGTGACTGCTGTGGGCATCATCCCTGTGGCTCCTAGGACCTCTAAGAACCCAAGAGACTAGGTGGGCCACATCAGAGTTCAGAATGATGCCTGGCTGTTTATCTTCCAGGCCCAGGCTCCCCTGGTTGAGGTAGTGCTTTGGCCACAAAGATGAATCATTGGATGGAGACAGTGGGTCTCACTGAAATTAATAGTAAAGTTCACATGCTTCCATCCAGGATCCCCTTGGGTAGAGTTGATTGAGCATGCTCAGCAGAGTCTCAAAGACATCTTCATCAGCACATGGTCAAACATACCTTGAAAGAGAGAATAGGCTGGGCATGGTGGCGCACGCCTTTAATCCCAGCACTCGGGAGGCAGAGGCAGGCAGATAGCTGTGAGTTCGAAGCCAGCCTGGTCTACAAAGTGAGTCTAGGACAGCTGAAGCTACATAGAGAAACCCTGTCTCAAAGAGAGAGGTGGGGGGGGGGGCGGGGAATGGGAGCCACAGAGCTGTCTGGTGATAGCTTGGTTTGTAAAGTGCTTGCCATGCAGGAACCAGTTCAGTCCCCAGCAACCATGTAAAATCTGGGTGTAGTGGCCTGTACCTGTAATACTGGAATGGGGGAAGCAAACACCAGGATCCTTGAAACTCACTGGCCTTCTAGTTTAGCCAAATTGGTTAAACTACAAGTTCAGGGAAAGCCCTTGTTTAAAGATAAGGTTGAGAGTGATTGAGGAAGAGGCACAACATCAACCCCTGGCCTACATCACGCATTCACACATGCATGCACGCTTGCACACATGCACAGGATCTTTGAAGGCTCAAAGAGAGTCTACAAAACCTTGGTTTGAAGACGAAGCCTCTCTGGCTACTCTGATTGGTGGACACAAGCCTCTTTCTAGAGCCCCCCTCAGCCCCATTGTTATGTGGGACAGAGCAGAGGTCCTGTCTGCAAAATCCACTCTCTATTTCAAAGGTCAGACCTCTGCATGTGTGGCGGCCACCCTCCTGCTGAGCATCAAAGCAACCAAAGCCTGACTGCAAGCGATTTGATGTTTAAGCCTGACCTGACCTCCTCTGCCTCTTTCTTGGGCTCTCTCATTCCTCCTCACCCACCACCAATTATAGACCTCACAGATGCCAAAGGTTCTCAGCCTGTCTGAAAAGGGTGAAGCCAGGCTGTCTCACATGAGCGTCTCAGGGGATCGTCACCTATGGCTCTGTTCATTCTCATGGGGCACAGGACAGATTCTAAGCATGTTGTTGGATTTACCGCTGTGGAGAGTCTCTGAAGGGATTCTGGGGGCATGCTAATGTGTGTGGAAATCGAGAGGTCTGCTTGTCATGTGTGGCAGCACCGCAGCCGAGCACGCATAGTGGGGCTTCAGATGTTCTGAGAGCCATTCGTGCTGGATTGCCTTCAGCTGTGTGACTGTAACTTCTCCACACTTTAGAATCCTCATCTGTACACTGCACCTGTCATGCACGCCACTTGGAATTCGTTGGGGGAGGGCAGGGGGGTTCGATATTAAATGACAGTGGCTGCAGAGCTTATAGCAGGTGCTTGATGAAGTTCATGTCACTTATGTCAGTGAGGTCCCAGCGGGAAGCACATGGCAGACTCCGATTGTGTGTTGTTGGGCAAGCTTAATAAAGGGACTGTTTAGGAGCTTGGAGCTCACTTAGCTGGCAAAGTGGTTGATAGGCAAGCAGGGGTCCGAGTTCCATACCCAGAACCCACATGTGAAAAGCCAAGAGCTGAAACATGGGCCTGTGATTGCAGGCAGAGCCGGTGAGTTCCTGGAGTTTGCTGGACAGCCAGCCTAAATTGACTGGCAAGAGGCCCTGTCTCAAAAAACAAGGCAAGAAAGGACAGCTGATCTTGTCCTCTGACTTCTGCACATTATGCGCATGCTCGCACACATGTGCACACATGAAGAGGCTTCTACATAGTGGCAGAGGATGTGAAGATACCAGAAGGCACAGAAGCCACTGAATGCTTTTAATATCTTCGGTCAGGAGAGGTGAAGCAGAGATCCCTGGGATGCCGTGCTGAGAGCTACATGGGCAGGGCTATCTAGCAGGAGTGGTAAGGAGAGATGCCACCCACAGGCAGGGGGCTTTCAGGGAGGAAGCTGGGGACATCCCTCCTATGACTGTTCTCCCCTTTCCCTGAGGTGTTCTCCTGTTGTCTCTTTGTGACCCCAGTAAGAACCCAGAGCACAGTGGAAACTGGGAGCAGGTGTGGGTGTAAGTGGCATCCCAGAGAAGTCAGTTAGATTTCTGTCATTGTAACAAAACACCAGGGACGAGCGGCTTATAAGAGGAAAAGGAAATGTTGGCTTACACAGTCCCAGGGTCCATGACAGCTGGCCTGTGTCAGGGTGGTGCATCTTAGGGGAGATCTCTTGGAGGAACAAAGCTGCTCACCCCATAGTGGCCGGGAAGGAAGGAGAGAAAGATGAGAGTACCAGTAGTCCCTGTGGGTACACCTGTGATGTAACTACCTGAAACTGTCATGACCTTGTACTGGAACCAGAGACTGGACACCAAGCTTTCAAAACATGAGCTTTCAGGGGGACATTAAATTTCAAACTATGGCCCTTGTGGATAAAGGCAGTTGGGAAAGTGCACAATGTGGCTCTCCAGAGGGTAGTATCAAATGCCCAGGCTACTATTATTGCTGGGGTTTCTAGAATTCCTAAAAGAAATGTAGAGAAGCCAGAGGCTTCTAGTAAATAGATCCATTGTATGGCTAGAGATCTGATTTCTTCTGAGAAGTCTGTAACTTAAAGAGATTCTGAAGTTGGGGCTGGCGAGATGGCTCAGTGGTTAAGGGCACTTGCGGCTCTTGCAGAGTGCACAGGTTTGGTTCCCAGTATCCGCCTCAGGATATCAGGCAGCTTACAAACCCCTTCAACTCCAGCCCAAGAGGATCTAACACCCTCTTCTGGCCTCTACGTGTGCTCACAGGCATGTGATGCATATACAGGCAAGCACACATGCACATAAATACGTATAAATTTTTTTTAATGTCTGTGCTGTTATTGATTTGAAATCCTTGAAGTTAAATCGTTTATTTTTCCCAATCTCTCCATTTGTTTCAGAGGATTGGCTTTGATGACTGTGATGGTCTGAGTGAGAATGGCCCCCCATAGGCTCATATATGCGAATGCTTGATCCCCAGTTGATAGAATTGTTTGGGTTGTGCTTTGGGGTGTCAAAAGCCCAAGCCGTCATATATATACTCACTCTCTCTGTCTCTGTCTGTCTGTCTGTCTGTCTGTCTGTCTGTCTGTCTCTCTCTCTCTCTCTCTCTCTCTCTCTCTCTCTCTCTCTCTCTCTCT
>OU015745.1:42271532-42284805 GCA_907169655.1 Acomys percivali
GAAGGCTACACAGAGAAACCCTGTCTCAAAGAAGAAGAAGAAGAAGAAGAAGAAGAAGAAGAAGAAGAAGAAGGAGAAGAAGAAGAAGAAGAAGGCAGTAGTCCTCTCAGATTTTTACTGGCATTATGTGGTAGGATGCAAGTGCTCCTCAAGCCATGAAGACTAAGTACCCCTGTGCTGGAGAGCAGCTGCTGCCTTCTTGCCCTGAAAGGAAGCCAGTGTGAATGAAACTACAGTGGAAGGAAAGAGGAGAGGTGGGGGATGGGGGCACACCTACTGATGATGTTGAGACGTCTGTATCCAGATATGTACAAGGCCAGAGCACCTCTGGGGGTCTCCAGGGTCACATGCTCATTAATTCTAGTTCTAGCTGAGGTAACTGTGAGAGGAGGCTCCTCTGTTTGAGAACTGAGGGGCTCTGATGAAGCCAGGCAGGCACCATGAGAGTTGACTTAGATCTTGAAGCAAGGGCTTGAGGAAGAGGATGTAGATTCTTCATGAGGAACCTTGTGGTTCACTGTTAGGGACTCATCCACAGGATATGATGCCACCTAGTGAGAGACTCACTGGTGCTGTTGTGGCTGAGGCTGGACTCAGCCACTGACTTCACATGAAGAAAATTTGCCCTTTTACTGGCTTCAAGTAGCCACTGAGCACAGTTACTGCAGACATTGCTGTGACTAAATTGAGGCCACCATAGCTCAGATGATGGACCTCTGAGCCCCAAGTGTAGCAGCATTTGGACATAGCATCTTTGGGAGTTAATTAGGGTCAAGTGAGGTGGTGAGGGTGGAGCTCTCAAGAGAGCCTTACATAGACAGGCAGTGCTTTCCCCTTCTCTCCCCCTTTCCTTTTCTTCTTGTCCTTTCTTGTTTCTTCTTCTCATTTTTTTTCCTTCTCCCCCTCATCTTCTGAAAAAACATATTCAGAGATCATATGAGCAGAAACAGTGGCTATCTATGTGCCAGGGAGAGAGTTCTCATCAGAACCAGAATCATGATGTTGGACTCCCGGCCTTCAGATCTATGAGAAAATACCTGTTGCTTAAACCACCAGTGTGTGAACATTTGTCTCTCTATGGTACCCTAAGCTCAAGAATATGCGAGCAAATGGGAAGGCTGATCTCATTTTATCTGGAAAATAAGTCCTGGGGTGTTGAGAACGTGGATCCATGTTACTGCCCCCAGTTCCATGATCTGAATCCAGCTTCTGCCCTGGTATATTCCTTGACCATGTGATGGCTTTGAAGAGTTTGGGATCCTAAAGATGTCCACCATGGATTCTCAAGCACTGCAAAGTATGCTGGTAGTTTTCATCACCTGGGACGAGGGAAACTCGATTGAGGAACTGCCTCCATCAGATTGGCCTGTAGGCATGTCTATGGGACATTTTCTTGATTAATGGTGCAGGCGAGTCCCGCCCATTGTGGGGAGCCCCATTCCTAGGCTTCTGTCTTAGTTTGGTTCCTGTTGCTTTGATAAAGACCCTGACCAGAAGCCAAGGTGGAAACCTAGAGGCAGGATGCACAGCAGAGACCAAGAGAAAACACTGTTTTACTGGTTTAATCTCCCTGCTTTCTTATATAGCCCAGGACCCCTTGCCCAGGCATGGTACTGCCCATAGTGGATTATGCCTTTCCACATCAATCATCAATTAAGACAACTCCCCACAGGCTTGCCTACAGGCCGATCTTATGGAGGCAGTCTCTCAGATGAGCTTCTCTCTTCCAAGATGACTCTAGCTTATGTCATGTTAGAAAAGAAAAGCACTGATCAGGACAGCTTCCCTCAGTGACAGACTTGTGTAAGCCAGATAACTCTTTCCTTTCCTACATTGTCTTGAGTCATGGTGTCTATCACAGAAACCTAACTGGAACACCAAGAAAACTTGTCACACACATAGCAGGATGCTTAGTAGCCTTGACTTGTCCTCCAGGAGAGCCTCCTAGTCCTTGGAACAACCACACCCACCCGCATCCCTCTCACAGCACGCCCAGGTGGCATTACTCTAGTTGCAGCCACTGTCCAATAAAAGGTATACCCATTTTGTTTGGCTGTAAGGCTAAAGGGCCATGTGTTGAAGCTCAGGGGTCAGAGCTGTCCACGGAACTTTGCATTCCTGGAGGTCCGGCTAGGAAATGTCCTTGTGCTATGTGGTGTCCAGGCCATGACAAATGTAGCAAGTAGCAAGTATGAACTCCAGGCCCCGGGGAAGGCAGAATGGCTTGGATCCAGAGGGCTTGTAGTCAGTATTGCACCTTGAGAAATGGTTTAATTGAATTCTTGCCTCCAGAAAGAACACATTAAATTTATGGAGAGTGTCAGCATGTCCCCTCCTGACCCTTGCCCATCCATCTTAGTCCCTATTCTCAGAAGTCCCTGCTTTAATTACTCTTGCTGCAATCTATGCCAACTGCTATTTGCTTCCCACTAGCACACATTACCTGAAGACAACAGATTCCACAATGGCTTGGAGACTGTCCTAGGAGTGGGGAGATCATGTGGAAATCCCAGTATTACCCAGCTAGTGGGATCATTAACATACACGCACGCACGCATGCATGCACGCATGCACGCACGCACGCACGCACGCACGATGCAGTGATATTTTATTGGTGGACTAAGGGGACGATGGTGGTCTGAAAACATTATAAAGAACATAAAGTTCCCAAGTGACTTGTTGTGAAGTCATGGCATAAGGTGTTACACGTTGGTGCTAAAGCTGGTGTCTAAAACTCCACCACACCAGTGATCACATAGAGAAGTGGGACATCACAGGGCTGGGGAGATGGCTCAGCTGGAAAGTGCTGGCCATACAATACAGGAACCTAAGACCAAGCCCCAGAGGTGATGTGAAAAAGCTAGCACAGTGGTACTTCTTGTAGTTACAGCACTGGGGATCCTGAGACAGGAACATCCCTGGGGCTTGCTGGTGAGTCAGCAAGCTTCTAGCCAATGAGAGGGAATCTTCCTAAAAAAAACAAGGTGGATGTCACCTAAGGAACAATGAGAGGCGGGGTGGGGGTGGGGGTGGGAGGGAGACAGAGTGAGAAAGAGAGAGAGTACACTCATGTGCATCCACACAAATACACACCTGCATTCATACAAATGAGCAGCCATGCAGTTTAGAACATTGCATCACAATCCACCGTGGCTCCGAGCAGCCACATTACTGTACCTTCTCCCTGTTGTACTTTCCTCATTTTGGTGTGCACTCCTGGTCATCTAAAACGTTCTCAGTAAGCCTTCTACCACATTACACAAACACATTACACCTTGTGTTGACTCTCTATTGCCTCAGTTTCCCTGTACCCGCTTTAACCTCCTGTTATTTGAGTCATCCCGATGCAGACAGCGATAGGCCATGCTATGCGGATGCCACAGAGCCAAGGCAGCCAGAACTGTGGAAAGATGCCACGGGATGTGTCTTGGTGAATTCACCCCCTACCCTCTTCTCAGTGTGTCACTGTCATCCACACATGACTGTAGGCTGAGTTCGTTCACCCTTGCAATGGGCCCTGGAGTGCAGGTAGCTGCACTGTGCCCTCTGACAGTGAGCATCTGCCAATCTGAGGTTCCAAGGGATTCATTTACTCAGGTTCGTGTGGATTGTAAGTGTAACCTTGGAAAAAAGACAGGACTCCACAGGGAGTTCTGCCCCTTAGCTGCCCTGCTCCCTGCTCCCAGGGCTTGGAGTGGCGCAGGAGATGCAGGAGGCAGTAGTGGGTGGCTTCTTCCCTCCAAGAGCAGCCCCACAGAATGTCATCTGCTCTCAATTACCACTCTGCCTGCCTCGGTGGCAGCCCTCCAGCCAACACACGTGCTTAGGCTGTTGGCCAGGAACTAAATTTATTTGCAAGCCCAGAGTTCAAACAGGTACATAAATTACTGGTGCACAGCCTCATTCCTCAGTGTGGCCTGACACAGCTGAGTACCCGGCATGGTTTTACAAGCTGTGCACTCAGAGACTCCTGAGCTGGCTGGTCCTGATGGGCACTTTTAGCTGTCACTCCATCCTTTGCGACAGGGAGAGTGACTAGAGGGATTTTTCTTCATCTATAGGAGAGTTCTGAACTCTGCCCCACTTCACCCCTGTACCCCACTGTTACATATGCTCTGACCTCACCATTTACTCACTTTACACTCTTAGGCTTTCCACTGTGAGGTACAGGGCAATGAAAGACCCTGCTTCAAAAACCAAGATGCATGGTGCCTGAGGAAGAATGCCCAAGGTCTGGTTTCCATGTATATGCATGCGTGTACGTGCACACATATAGGTAGGTATATGTATGCATGTACACACATGTACACACACTTATATACAGACACACAGATAAACACACACATGTACACACATATGTATGCACCCATGTACATACAAATAAAGAGAGGGAAATTGAAAGCAGACAAGTGGGGCTTGAGGTACAGAGGGGGCTTTTCTGCAGCCCTAAGAGGTCAGTCCTCTGTGGGTGGTGAAGTTTGTGTCACTCGATATGATTCTTCCAGGACTGGCTAACTCACCATCATGTGGCCACAGTACATCCCTTTCTCAGTCATGGGCTTGATTCCTGCTTTCCTGTCTCCTGGAGTCATGAAATGTTGCCATCTTCCCAGATGATATTTTTAGGGAGGGCCCTTGGGGACTTTTTATGGAGATGGGAACAGACACCCTGAGACCCCCACCATGCCTTATAGAGAACTAGAAAGTTCACTGGCCCACAGTGTCTTGAGCATGGGAGGCACTGAGTCTTCTAGAGGACATGCCATCTGCTGAACTGGATGGAAAGGAGTGGGACTTGAGTGTTTCGGGAGAGAAGGGGGAAAAATAGGCTTGATTCCCGGCTCAGATCCACAGCGATCCTCCCTGTGGCAAGTGTTTTCTGTTTTGTCATTTCCAGTCATCATCATAATAATTCTTTAAGAAAAGAGGATGCCCCACCTACCCACCCATGTCACATGTAAAAACCCAGTTCCAGAGAGGGTGCACAAACTGCCTAGGGTCAGCCAGCTAGTGCGCAGGGCAGTGTCTTTGTTGACAGCTTTTTTTCCTGTGACACTCAATTCCTGATACAAGTTAGCAAAACAGCACGGCCCCAATATGGCTTTCCCTGCCCCCATAAAACACTTCTTCCCCAAATGTCTACCTGGTATTTTTTGTTATCCAAAACCAAGTCAGTCCAAGTTCAAAATTTGACCAACTTCACAAGTTTTGAAAGCTGGCAGGCATAGTTGGTGGTGTTTTTGTTTTTGTCTTGGCAGTGTTTTGGGCCTGCTCTCTGGATATTTGGGGGAGTGTCACACATCTAACTGAATAAATTACCACATCATTCACACGGGGCCTGCCTTATGCAATTAGTCTTTTTTGATTTTCCAGTATGAAAAGGATTTGGGCCATTAAACTACACCTAACAAGGAAGATTATCTATTTTTTTAAAAAGTAACTTCTTCCTTGACCAATACATCTGGGGAAGTAATCAGTGTAAATAAATATATGGAAGTAGGATCACTCAAGTGAGAGGCAGCGGTTCCCAGTTCTCATGCACTGGAGCGGTCTGTCTCCTTTCAAAGTGACATTTGGCCGCAAGTCTTGGGCAGATGAGAACTGGGCTTGTTTCCTGACACTCGCCATCCACCATGGCCTCCTGGAGCTCTTATCTAGCTTCCGGTCCCCAGTGTCTTTTATTATCCACAGCAGTGCTCTGCTCACTGGCCTAGCTTGCACGGAATGGCAGCATTTGGGTGTGGACTCCAGAGGGAACCGGATTTGATGCTCTCTCCCTCCACTGTGGGGTGGCTCTTGGCGGCTCCCCATCATGTAGAGAATCCATCAGCTGCCAGGAGAAGGCAATGGAGCATGCGAGACCCAGGAACTAACTCTATTTCCTAGCAACCAAGGCGAGCCCATTTCTCCTCTGTCAGCGGGAACCCACAGATTTATGTGAGCTACAAAGCCCGTTATCACCGTAATAAACTATATATTTGCAGGCGGTATTTACAGCCAGCTAATCGTGTCTTTCCATCCTGGCAGCCCCCAAGCTGGCTGGATTCCCATTTGGAGCCCCCCAAAATACGATTAGGTGGTTACTGAGTTCTAATTTAGTTAACAGCAGTGCTTGACAAAGCTACTAACCGCCTAATTATGAAGGAAGATTACTGATACCATTAATTGAATGGTTGTAAAACTCCGGTGAAGTCAGATGGTCGTGAAGTCCATTTTCAATTTACTAGGCTATTAAAAGTATTTCCGGCCATAAAATAAACAGACACAAAGCATACTAAACAGGCTAATATGGAAACATAAAAAGAGAAGGGAGAAGCCTGTCGCAGTAATTAGCTCTCATGATTAGCTGCTCCGCAGACCCAGTGGCAGAAATTAAAGATGAATTACGACAGTACTCCAGGGAAGAAGACTTGTAGGGATGGTGCTCCCTACAGGTGGGCTAGGTGCTCCTCATCCCAACTGACAGAATCACCCCCACCCCCACCTCCGCTTGGGCTATGTCTCGGACCTCCTTAGGACCATGGTTTCTATTGTTAGTGACCAAAAGATGCTTGCTTGACCTGCTTCCTTACCTGGAGCCTCAGTTCCCCCATGGAAATGGAACAGCTTAGCAACTTAGTTGCTCTAAAGACTCCATAACAAGATGTCCCATGTCACATCATACGGCCCCAGGTTCTTCTGGATTCTACTGCACAGTCCATGTTCGGACATTTGTAATCACTGCTGGATGCTTTCTACAAATTCTTGTTCTCCACATTCTAGAAGGTTCTCTGTATTGCTCGCCAGTCCCTGTACCCACTCACTTGCCATCTTCTCTCTCACCACTTCTAGTTCATGGGCTGTTAAGTTGTTAGGGGCCTCATGCATGTTTGTTTGAGAAGTTGTTTAAAGACGTGGGAAGCATCCCATGTCACAGGTCACCTAGGAGAGAATTTGGGGAACGGTAAGAGAATCTGCCTGTATGAAAAAATAACAACAATATTTAGAGTAAAATGGGTTATTGAAACAGCCTTCATGTAAAGCTACCCAAAAGTTGTACTGAGAGAGTGGGCATATCTCTGCATGCTCAGGTCTTTTTTTTTTAAATAATTTATTCAGATTGCATCGTGATTGTTATCCCCTCACTTGTATCTTCCTGTTGCCACTTTCCCTCCCTCCCTCCCTCCCTCCCTCCCTCTTTTGCCCTATTCCCCTCCCCTACACCCCTGACAGATAGCCTGCTTCCCCTTCCTCTGCGTGCTGCTGGGCACCCCAAGGGAAGTGATCAAATCAGGGACACCAGAGTTCATGTCAGAGGCAGTCCCTGCTCTCTTCACAACCTTGGAGAATGAGCTGTCCATTGCTTAGATCTGAACAGGGTCTAGGTTTATTGCATTCATTATCCTTGGTTGGTACAACTGTTTGTGCAGGTCCCCCTGGGACCAGATCCGCCAGCCTCGATGGTCTCCTTGTGGGGCTCCTGAACCCTCTGGGTCCTTCCATCACCTCATTCTTTTATAGAACATTCATGTTCTGTTCAGGAAGTTGCCTGCGCAGGTCTTATGAAGGCTTTTTGTCTAGGTCGAGGAAACTGCAAAGGTGAGGTGAGGAACTCCAGGAAAGGAGACGAATTGTATTAATTCTCATTTTTACAGGACAGTGAAATCCAAAGAAAAGACCAAAGCACAATGAACTTAGCTTTTTAGACAAAAAGTGGTAAGGCTGTGAAGGAATGCCAGGTGAGGTTTTGTTTGTTTGTTTGTTTGTTTGTTTGAGACAGGGTTTCTCTGTGTAGCCTTGGCTGTCCTGGACTCACTTTGTAGACCAAGTTGGCATTAAACTCATTGAGATCCGCCTGCCTCTGCCTCCCTGAGTGCTGGGATTACAGGGGTGGGCACCTGGCCAGGTGAGTTGTTCTCTAGAGCAGGGTGGTGGGCTGGAGAGCTGCTGCCTAGAGCTGTGTGGGGTGAGAAGATGGAGGCCCTGTGGGAGGCCACAGCTGCTCAGAGGCCGTTCGCTCATACTCATCATAGCCCCAACTCTAGTGAGCCGGGTGATTTCCCAGGACCTCCATCCAAGAAGAGTTTTCATGGCTTGCTACATGTTGGGCAGACAGGCTCCTGGGCCCATTCTGTAGCCAAGTGCCTCACGTGATGTCAGCATGAAGAAATCTAATGCCAATGTGAAATGTTTTGTCTCATCTCCTTCATCGCCATGAGGAAGCTGAAGGGACCCAGTGCTACCACCCAGTCCACAGCAGCAGAAGAGAGTGTGCCTCACCCAGCATCCCACAAATGCTTGAGGCAAAGCCAGAAACAGCAACCCCATCTCTTCCTCATGTTCTGACAGGCTGAGCAATGAATGCCTCTAAGTGGGGAGAACCAGGTTCCTAATCCCTGGCCTGAGGAGATGGCTGAGTCAGTAAAGCGTGGATACCCAGGTTCCACATAAGAAAACTGGGCCTGGTGGTGCATGCTTTTAGTTTAAGCACTGGAGAATTGGTGACAGGCAGAGCCTTGAGGTTCACCAGCCACCCAGCCCAGCCAAAGTGAGCTCCAGGCCAGTGAAAAGTGCTGTTTCAGAAAAAAAGGTAGATAGTACACACACACACACACACACACACACACACACACACACACATACACCCTTCTTTTTAGGGTCATCTTGATAATAAGCTCTGATCTATGGTTTTATCAAGGTGAAGGAATGCTTATACACGCTCAGAAGGTGGCAGAGACACAGCTTTGACCTCAAAGGGAATAAGAGAGACTTTATCCTGGAGCCAGACATGACTGACTGACTCAAGAACCCACCTTCAGGATAGCCCAATACTATGTTCTGCTGTGGTAACAGTTTCATGAAGATTTTACAGTAACATTCCAAAGAACAGTCGTAAGTCAAGTCTTCTGAAAATGCATTGGTGGCAACTTCAGGTAGGTGGGTTACAGCAGAACAGGGAAGTTTGGCTATAGGCCTCAGATGCCATCTGATGACATTCTTGGTCTTTGGGTTAATGGAAGTCTTTTTGTACATTCCAGTAAAAAAGCTAAAAATAACCTCAAATAATTCAGCTCCAGAATTGCAGCATTCTAGCTCTCCACAACCACAAACTTTGGCTTTTTGGAGGTTTTTGTTTGTTTGTTTGTTTGTTTGTTTGTTTTTTGAAACAGAGTCTCACTATGTAGACCTGATAGGCCTAGAACTTACCATGTAGACCAGGTTGGCCTTGAACTCACAGGGATCCACCTGCTTCTGTCTCTGAAGTGCTGTGATTAAAACCATGTGCAACAATGTATGTCTGGCCCAAGATGCTTGGCCCACCCCTCTCTCTCAGTGTCTGTGTGGGTGTGAATACATGAATTCAGGTGCTGTGGAGGCTGTCTCACATGGGTACTGAGAATCAAACTTGGGTCCTCTACAAAGCAGAATGGACTCTTAATTTCTGAGCCATCATTTCAACTCCACAACCACAAAAGTGCTAATTTTTCAGTCAGCCATGTAAACTCTTAAACACAGGGTCTGTCTGTCTATCTATCTATCTATCTATCTATCTATCTATCTATCTATCTATCTATCAATTATCTATCTATCAATTATCTATCTCTCATCTACCATCCGTCCATCCATCCATCCACCTACCTATCTATCATTGATTCTGCACTTCAGTTCACACCTACAGAGTCAGGAAACCTGGAGGTGGTACCAGGTTGTACCAGTTTTCTGGGTTGTACCATAATCTCTAGACAAGACTGTCACGTTGGTGCAAATGTGAACTTGAGGTCTCTTGTTCAGAAGTTATAAAGAGCCTATGGATGGCAACAGCCCAGCATAGTTAAGCACAGAGCAACAGATGTAGAACTCCATGCGACGGCTTAGGACTCAGGCCTTAAAGCCCAGTGTTCTCCCATGTGGTTCCATGATGTCCAAGGACCTCTTCTCTATGTCCCGCCCCTTCCTGCAGCCTCCATGGTGAGACTTTGCAAGCCATTGACTCTTGCATGGTTAAATACTGCAATGGGAGCACTCATTCCTCATGTGACACTTTCCTAGGCTCAGGGCCTCCTGTGTGTCATCTCCTTCCAGCTCAACAGGGCCCTACGAGGAACGTTCTGTGGCCTTCCTGCCCACTATACAGGTGAGCACTGGTTGATTATTTTAACTATCAGAATCTTGTCTGTCCCTACCACCTACTTTACCTTCCCTTTGCTGCATTAATGTCTTTCCACAGTACCAGCTTCTACAAGGAAGGACTTTGGAACTCAACAGCCCCAAAGTTCTTCTAATAGGTCCAGCAGGATAGAATTTTCTACTTAGCATTTGCCAGCAGGGATGGGTGGGGGCTAGAGGCTCAGCCATGGGACGGAGTCCAAATTTGAATATAGGACATTACCTTTTTTGTGTGGTGTAGTTGTATGTGTGTGCATAGGTGCATACCACTATACATGTAGAGGCATGCATGTGAAGGCCAGATGTTGATATCAAGTGTTTTCTTCCATGGTTTTCCTCTTTATTTTTTGAGAGAGGGACTCTCACTGAACCTGGAGCTTACCAATTCTGCTGCACAGGCCAACACTTTCTAGGGAATCTCCTTTTCTGCTTCCTCAGCACTGATGTTACAGATGCAGACGCCATGCTGGCTTTTATGTGGGTACCAGGGAGCAGAACTCATGTTCCAATGCTTGAGTGGCTGATGTTTTACTCGCTGAGCTACCTCCCAAGCCCCATGAATCCAGGACATGTTGGTTTCAAGTACTTTCCACTATGTGGGCTTCTACAAGACCTAAACATTCACTTATACTCAGGACACTACTCCCTCTGCCCACAGCTTGTAGTCAGAGAAGGCGGTCAGAGACCAAGAAAGGAAACTCAGACCTTTAGGGAGCTCAAGCACAGGACCAGGGAAATGATGATGAGAAAGGCTGGGGACTCTGTAGTGGGTCCAGTGTTCAGTCCCTGACCACCACATCCAGTGTCTGACCATCTTAAACCAGTGGCATAAACTCCTTTGCCTCAGACCAGTAAGATTTTTGAATGTCTTGTCCTACCTCTCCCCTATACCATTTCCCACGGCTACCCCTCACAGCAGAGCTGTGTAGATTAGAAGAGTCAGGAAAGACCCAGAAATTAAGGTTTTATCTCCATTCTTCCGCAAGGCATTGGAAGACAGATTGTGTCTGCTGAGTTCTGGGAAGCAGATTTTTCATCCAGCAGTAATCCGTCTGAGCCAGGGGCTCTCCATGCCCTGTGTTCCTCTGACCCCTACAGAATTCATTTGAAACAGAAGCCCTGTTCTGGGAACCTTTGGGTCTTGGAAGAGTTTTGACTCTCCGAGAAGGAAGAGATCCCAGGGGCAAATTGCCTTGGGGTACAAATCTGGCAGCCCCAGCTACAGCCTGAACCAGCCCAACGCCATGAAGTCCATATATGTGCAGAGCTTAGAGAAGTAGCTTCAAGGGAGCTCACCCCACTGGTCAATTCCTGAAATCCCAGGGAGGTGGAGGCAGGAGGATTAGAAGTTCAAGATCATTTTTAGCTTCATAGAAAGTTCAAGGCTAGCCTGAGCTATATGAGACACTCCTCAAAAAAACACCACCCCCAGTTATTCTCACTCCACTCCCTCCTACCCATAAAGGCATGATCACCCACAATCGTGACCAGTGCCTAAGAGGGAGAGTAAGGCAGGGATGGCTGGGAGATAGAGACCTCAGGTGAGTGTGATGAGAAGAGACTCTCAGGAGCCAGGCTTCAATGAGACAACTCATTTAATTGGGGGGAACAAAGGCTATTTATTTAAACCTTTGGGGAACAGGTAGAGGCTTTTGGGGTAAGTATACATCATTGGCCAGGGCCAACGTGCTGGGAGTGCCTTATTTGCATGAAGGGGAATTTCAGGTGCTTGCTGGACATGGCCTTATAATAAGAGAGGAAGTTTAACCTCTCACTTTATAACTGTGCCACCAGGCTACATGACCAACTCAAGGGTGGCAGAGGTGGGGGTCGTAAAGCTACATGCACAAGGAGGGAACAGTCCTACTACTCCTGCTGGTCTCAAGAAGAGATTTTCAGAGTCTGGACATGCCTGGACCTCAGTTGCATAGCTCCTTGCCCCTGCCCCGCCCCCCAAATATTGCCTTGGGCACATAATTCCAGCTATTCAGGAGGCTGAGACAGGAGGATCGAAGGTTGCTATGTTCAGGGTGTACCTGGACTACAGAGGGAGTCCAAGACCAGTTTGTATAATTTAGTGAGAACCTGTCCCAAAGGAAGAAAAATTCAGTGTCAGAGCGAGGGATATAGCTCAGTGTTGAGCAGTTTCCTAACAAGCAACGAAGCTCCTTCCTCCATTCCCTTACTCCCCCACCTCCCCACCCCACCCCTCATCAGGGAGATGTGGATAGAATCTTATGAGCCCGAAATCTGAAGTCTGAAGGAAATAAATTATATGGCAGTTTGACAGGTTCAGAACACACAGACATCTCTCTCCCTCCCTCCCCCCCACCCCTCTCTCTCTCTCTTGAGCTGAAGGAATTTGAGAGTTAACAGAAGAAGCAGAGATGAGTCTGGCCATTTCCTAAGGTGACTCCTCAGTCCTTCACATGAAAGCTTCTTTCTCTATACCCAAAGTGAAAGGGCATCTCCCAAAGACAGGGACTCCCAGGTCACTGCCCTCCAACACAGGAACTCCCAGGTCACCCTCCCCGCAACACAGGGACTCCCAGGTCACCACCCCCCAACACAGCGACTCCCAGGTCACCCACCAAGACAAAGACTCCACAAAGAATCTAGACCAAGATGCCTTGCTCAGGGTCATGAGCATGTTGTGTCTGAAACATAGATGAAAATGTTTGAGTCTTTTCATAATGTCAGATTTTCTTGAATAATGATGAATCCTGAGGAGTGACATTTTAATTTGCAGCAGCTTTCCAGATGCTGCTGCTTTTCCTTGATGGTCCTGGTTGAGGTAAGCACAGGCTCTTTTATTTCAGTCTTGATTACTAATATTAACTCTCAGAACACGTGTCACGTGACACTCAGTACATCAATCTATCCATCCACCCACCTACTCACCCACTCATTTATCTACATGGGTAACAGTGGGATTACAAAGAGTTAAAGAGACCTGAGTGGGAGAAATGCAAAGGAGTCTATCAAAGTAAGATAATCAACCAGCTGGCTGAACCTGGGGAGGCCTCCTGCTCCTGCTCCTGCTCCTGCTCCTGCTCCTGCTCCTGCTCCTGCTCCTGCTCCTGCTCCTGCTCCTGCTCCTGCTCCTGCTCCTGCTCCTGCTCCTGCT
>OU015745.1:42286064-42300849 GCA_907169655.1 Acomys percivali
TCCTCCTCCTCCTCCTCCTCCTCCTCCTCCTCCTCCTCCTCCTCCTCCTCCCCCTTCCCCTACCCCTTCTCCTCTTCCCCCTCCTCCCTTCCTCCCCCTCCTCCATCTCCTCTTCCTCCTCCTCCTCTTCCTCCTCCTCCTTCTCCTCCTTGTAACTGCAACCACAGGAACTAGGAGCAGCAGCCTTCTCTTCAGAGCGCCCCACTCCTCTTGGGTCTCTGGCATTTATCTCCTCTGAAAAGTTCCCAGAATTCTAAACATCAACTATCTTTAGCTGGCAAAATCACGCCCTTGCTGGTGCACAAGACAAACCATAATCACCTGCTGTGAAGCAGCCTCTTATCCCTCACCTGGGTTTAAAACTAAAGCATAGTCACATAGCATAACTGAGTTTTTTAAGAAACCAAAACTCTCACTACAGAAGGGTCTAACTCTGTCCTCCAGGTTGGCCTTGAACTCTGAAACCTTCTACCTCAATCTCCTGCGTACTGGGGTTATAGATGTGCATCCACAGCCATCTTGTACCCTTTCCTCTGGCCTTCCACTTCCCAGCAAACATGGTGTGGAAACACTCTGGTGTAGACATTTCTGGTCTCCATTTCCTTCCAAAGGCTCTCATAGCACAGAAAACACATACACTTTTCTGTTAACCATCTTTGCCAATTTGCTTATCAGACTGAGGCAAAAACCCTCAAGCCCAGATATTTTGTTCTTTCCTTTGCTTGGGGACTCCCTGGGAAGCTGAGTCTAGGACAGAAATTAGTGAGCTGGAGATTTGTTAGGCGAGTGCCTCAGCAGGCATCACCATCGGGGGCAGCAGGGAAGTCAGACTGAGCAGAGAGAAAAGCTGGACTCCCAGGCGTGCACAAGGGAGGTCTCTGCCTGCTCCACAGGGAAATCCTCCAAACTGTTGACCTAGGTGGCCACTAACAGTTGCATTGGGAAAAGCTTCTTTCTGATAGTCCCCAGGGCAGTCAACAGGCCAGTATTCCCATCCTTCAAATAAGAACATAAAAATAAATAAATAGATAGATAAATAAATAAATAAATAAATAATAAATAAAAAATAAAATGGAACTCATCTCTGACTCCGGGAATGCTCAGCTGTGGGTCTGGCATATTAGCTGTCCCAGTGACACTAAGCAATGCTCATTAGCCCTGTGGGCTCCGCATCTTTCCTCTAGAATGGAAAATTTTCCTTCTTCAGAATGACGTTGGTGAGGTGTATCTGGGGATTTAAAAAATGTACTTATAAAGTGTGTGTGTGTGTGTGTGTGTGTGTGTGTGTGTGTGTGTGTCCGTGTCCACACATGTGCGGAGGCCAGCCTCTGAGGTTGGCCTTTACCTTTCTCCTTGTTTTTGAGGCCAGTTCTCTCTTGTTTGTTGCTGTGCTGCCTACTCCAGGCCCAGCTGATGATGAACTTCCAGGGGATCCCCTGCCTCTTTTCCCATCTTACCATAGGAGCCCTGGGATTATAGACACACTCCACAGCACCTGGCTTTTCCATGAGGTTTAGAGATCCAACTCAGGCAGTCCATCAGGTTTGCACACTAGCGTTTGAACCTGCAGAGTCACCTCTGCAGTCTTGATTCGTTCTCTAAGACACACAAAGCAGGCTGAGTGATAGAACAACTGGGAATGTTCTGAACTGACTACAACGCCTGAAGGAAGTGTCTCCTATCCAGACCTAGGCCAGAGCATTGGGAAATATAAGCATTGTAAGACCTGTGTGAACTTGATGAGCCATTTGTGAGCAGGGCTGACCTATAGCCCTGGTGGAAAGAGGAGCATGCCTTAGGATCAGGTGAGGGCACCCGGATGTGTGTGCTAGACATTTGAATCCCCAGATGCTGCTCGTCTCATCAGCCCATCTTGGTATAGAGGATGCTGGCCTCTGTGCCGTCCTGTGGCAGGCACCATTCCCATGAGCAATGGCAAGGACTGGCTGCAAACACCTGTTGCTCTGTCTGGGCCTTCTCTGCATTACAGGAGCATGCTCAGCCTCTGCCCTGCCAGCTCAGGTAGGTGAGAATTGGTGGGTACACACCCGTGTGCCACGCTGGGTAGAGGTTAGTTCTGAGGCTTGTTCTCTCAGTCACCTGGCTCCCTATTCTTCTGTTTACCTCCTTCCAGGACTTCCTGAGTCATTTCTCAAATTAAGGGTTTGCCCACAAATAATTGTTTTTTTTCCCCCAGGTCTACTTCCAAGGGAAGCAAGTTACTTGGTCCTAGTCTGGTGTCCATCAGTGATGAGTGATAAGATCCTGGGAGCATCTCTCTGCTAATCTTGCTCATCATCCTTGGCTGGGATCTTCAGATGACAGCTAAGAGCAGATCAAAAGAGAGACGCATGAGAATATTTCATGTAATCTAAAGTAGCCCTCTTCACATAGCAGTTTGTTGTTGTCATTGTTGGGGTTTCATTGTTGTTGTTGTTGTTGTTGTTGTTGTTGTTAGAGTTTCACCATGTAGCCTAGACTGACCTGGAACCTACAATCCCCCTGCTTCAGCATCCCAAGTGCTAGGAGTACAGGTCTATTGCTCTTACTGATAGCTCTGGAGATTTCCCTGGCTGGGTCCAGATCCACTATGAACACTAACAGCTCTCAAACTTCTGACTTAACACTCACTGAGCCTCCCTGGTTATTTCAGGGAACCTAATTGATTTATTCACTTAACAGATCTTTGGCAAATATTGACTTAACACCTGTTATGTCAAAGCCACCCTGCTACAGTAGAAATAAAGAATAAGATGAGGTCACTGTCTCCAAGGAGATAAAACACATCCACGCGACCGGCAAAGCTCTGTCTCAGGGAAAACGGCAGTGAGCGTGCCAGTGGGTATTGAAAGGGAACTGAGAGAGATCAGAGGAGGGTGAGGAGTGAGCGAAGAAGAGAGTTTCAGTGGACTAAGTTCTGTGGGAAGCAGAGGAGACAGAGGGAGACAATACTCCAAACAGAGGGGAGAACGTTATGAAAGGTGTCAGTCCTGGGATGTCAAGATGGCTCAGTAGTTAAGAGCACTAGCAGCTCTATCTTGCAGAGGATTGCACCCAGTGTACAGTTAAGTTTGGCTCTCTGCCAGCCTGCTTTTCAGCTGTTCATCAGCAGCACCTTATGTCATCATTCACCAGGTGCTTTGCATTTCCACTGCAGCTACGTAGCTACAGGTTGCATATTTTCCTATGTGACATGTGCCCCCTTTAAAATGTTCCCCTCTCTATGTCGGGCTAATATATATTTATAAGTGAATATATACCATGAGTGTCTTTTTGAGTCTGGGTTACCTCACCCGGGATGATCTTTTCTAGTTCAACCCATTTTCCTGCACATTTCAAGATTTCCTTGTTTTTAGTAGCTGAGTAGTATAACATTGTGTAAATGTACCACAGTTTCTTTTACTGTTCTTTGGTTGAGGGACTCCACCCAACTGGGGATCAGGACAGATGCTGGAATTTGCTGCTGGACTCTGGGTAGAGTGCTGAGAGTGGGAGGGAAGCATGGGGGGATGGAAGGACCCAGAGGGTTCAGGAGCCTTACAAGGAGACTATCAAGGCTGGCAGATCAGGATCCAGGGGACCTGCACAAACTGTTGCACCAACCTAGGACAATGCATGCAGTAAACCTAGCTCTCCTATTCAGATCTAACCAATGGGCAGCTCATTCTCCACAGTTGCGGGGAGAGTGGAGACCGCCTCTGACATGAACTCTGGTGCCCCCTACCCCCAGCCATTTGATCATTCCACTTGGTGGGGAGGCCTAGTGGCACACAGAGGAAGGGGAAGCAGGCTATCTGGATGAGACCTGATATGCTGTAGCCATATTACGGGGGAGGAGATCCCCTTCTGTCAGAGATCTAGGGCAGGGGAGTAAGACAAGAGAGGAAGGGAGGGTGGGAACAGGGAGATACAAGCCAGGAGGATAACATTCAACAATCTGAATAAATTGTTCTTCCTCTCTTCCTCCCTCTGCCCTCTCCTCTGTCTCTGTGTGTGTCTGTCTTGTTTGTTCTCTCTCTCTTCTCTTGTTCTTCCTGTCTTGTTCTGTCTATCTATCTGTCTGTCTGTCTCTGTCTCTCATTACTCACTACATGATGACCTTTCATTCTCCACCAATCACCCTCTTGCATTAGATCTGTTGCGTGGAGTGGTCTCTTAGCAGCTCACCTTGGCCCCAGACCCACTACCTTTTCACCGCTTACTCTAACAGAATGGCTTACCATCACCCATAACTCCAGATCCATGGAGATCCAGTGCTTCTTGCCACCCGAGCACCTGCTGGTATATTCAGACAAGACACATAATTAAAAATGTAAACTGACTACAAAAATACAAAGGGAGTAGGAGTCCTGTGCAATGCTGCGGACAGTTCACACACATCTTGGAAGAACCGACAGATAGACTGCGCACCTGAGCTGGCTAATGGCAGCCGACCAGAGGGTGGCCCTGCTTCATACTTGCTCCTCTTACCTCAGCTTCAAGCTTGGCACAATGAACACCTCCATTTTACAGACGAAAACCTGAGGTCAGAGATAGGACCAGTCTTAGCCCAGGCAGATAGTCAGTGTCAAGGAAATCCAAAGCTTTAGCAGTGGGGGGGGGGGGGGTCACGCCTCACGTTTCCTATTGAAAAAGACACCTTAAAGAATGTGTCCTTGTGGTGATGACTGTCTCAATTTGGGTCTTATTGCTTAGATCTGGCTTACAGTTTCAGAGGGTTAGTCCATTGTCATGATGGGAAACATGGCAGAATGCAGACAGACATGGGGCAGGAGAAGGAGCTGAGGGTTCTACAACTTGATCCAAAGGCAGCAGAAAGAGACTATGGACCACCCTGAAGCCCATCTCCACAATGACACACTTCCTCCAACAAGGCCACACATATTAATAGTGCACCTCTCTATGAGCCAAGTGTTCACACACATAACTATGGGGGCCATACCTAGTCAAACCACCACAGTGGCCTAATCTGAAGGACAGGCTGTGAGCTCAAATCCTGGAACCTCACAGAGGAGGTTGCATGGCTCTGGGAATTGCAGGTTACCATGGCAATGTGTTCATAGCCTGCCCCGCCCCTAAGGCACCCCAGCTTTGTCTCTCTGTAGAGCTGGGATGACCCATGGATGACCCATGGCTTGATGTAGTCATGGCTTGGGCTCAAGACCCGCAGGGAAGAAGGGTCATTCTGAGACAGGGAACGAACTTGGCTCCTCTCACACACCAGCACGCCACAAAGAGATGATGCTATCACCATCTGATCTGAACCAAACAGGGCTAGATTGTCCTGCTCATTTTCCTCCTCTGGTAAGCACGGAGAGTATACAGTGGCTGCCTAATTGGATGGTGAAGAGGCCGATTTATTATTCTCTTATCCACGCTGAGCAGAGCAGGAGGAGACCTCTGAGAGCGCTGCGGGGAGCCTCTGGGCCTCTCTGGAAGATGCTGATGAGACCAGAGCTGCCAGCTCACATGTTTGATTTTGGCCTGACTG
The DNA here is from genome assembly GCA_907169655.1 of Acomys percivali. NCBI lineage: Eukaryota > Metazoa > Chordata > Mammalia > Rodentia > Muridae > Acomys > Acomys percivali. The sequence continues at coordinate 42,291,556 of OU015745.1, forward strand.
GTTTTTTTGTTTTTGTTTTTGTTTTTTAACGATGCTTTAAAATAGATACTGGCATTTTAAAAGCAAGGATGGGAGCGGGGGGGGGCGGGGGGTGAGTGGGGAAGGCAGGGGTTACACTGCTGACTCTGCATTTCTACCTCGGATCTGAAAGTGGGGTGCTGTAGGCCTCCATTCCCTCTAGTCCACTATGGAGGACCTGATGGGGGCACCCTTGAAGGTGGGTGTCAGGTTCCCCAAACACAAGTGTCTCTCAGTTAGCAACTTCATAAGCTCTGGATGCATTTGAGTTTGGAGTCCTGGAGTGTCCTTTTCTTTGGCTACCACCCAGCATGAAGTCTAGGGTGTCACCTTGTTAAAGCCTTGATCCAGCCAGCAGCCCACTGGCCAAGGCATCTGGCAGGGATACTGGGTGAGGGGGGTCTAATGGCAGATTAAGTCTCCCATTAGGAAACCATTAGAACACAGCATGACACGACTCCAGTAACGAGAAAGGCTGAAGCCACAGACAGGCTCCCTGGGTGTACCATCCAATTTAATTCTTTTTTTTTTTTTCTTCCTCTTAAATGCTAGGCAGATGAGAGTGGGGACTATAAATCACCCTCTGTGCGGTGGCTTATCATAAAGGATATGGAGAGAAATTAGAGGAGGCACAGGAAGGAGGGCCGTGATGAACAAGGCTGGGGTGTCGCCAAGTGATTGAAGACAGTCTAAGGAGCCAAGGCGGTTCAGCGGGGCTGTTGGTCTGACAAAGGCATCCCATACCTAGGAGCTTCCAGATTGGCTTTCCACTGCTCAGCCTCAGGGCGTAGAAAGGGTGGGCACACAGTCAAAGATCCCCAGCCCCATCCGCCCCCTACCTGTGCTTCATTCTGTCTATTATATTTGCACCCAGAATGTGAAGTTCAGATCCTGCTCTGTTGGACTTGGGCTGCGTGACTTTGGGTATGGCCCTTAACCTCTCTGAACCATGTTTTTCTTAGCTGTTAAGTGGAGCATAAAGGCAAGAGACAGAAGTCCCAGGAGGCTTCCACTAATTAATTCTTCCATTTATGTGATGTCCAAAGCATGTCAGTGACAGTCCCTGAATGAGGGCAGGATTTGCTGCCTATCAGCTTCTGTGGTCTTTCGGTGTATGTATGGAGCAGCTGGGACATTTCCTGGGCAGAATGCCCTGAGAGTCCCAAGTGCATCACATGGAAAAGGATGATATCTCAGCCAGTGAGCAGGATAGCCTAGGGTACCCAGGACACTCCCAGGCATCCACAGCACTGGTAATGAGGTGGGATTGTTGGATGAGTATATATGTTCCACCCTTACCTCAAGATCTGCTCTGAGCCCCTCTGCTCTCTCAGTAATCACTGAGCGAATCTACCCATGTCTTTGTTTGGGCTCCCCATATCTCAGTTTCAAGTTGAGACAGAGAGCAGCTTTTGTCTTGAGGGAACTGTGGTGAACGTGGGGATCTCTGTGCAGACTTCTTGTCAAGCTAGTTATCCAGCCTGCATCTCTTTCAGACTCTTATCTCCATGACAGACAACAGATGGACCCCATTGTACACATGGCCATTGCACCCCCTCAGGATATGCAACCAGGACCACTCTTAGCTGAGACTTTGTTGAGTGTGTCCTTCCCAGCTTTCCCCTGCTCGCGTGTCCATCCTCAGCTGTCTTCAGGGTCCTTCTTGCTCACCAAGCTCCATTGAGAGGAGGAAGAGAGGAAGGCAAGACAAATTCAAGGGTGTGTGGTGAAACTGGAAGCCTCTGAGAGGCCTTCTGAGGAGGTCCAGGCGCCCCTGGGCTGCTGCATAAATAGATACTGCCTAAGGGAAAGCACTGTCCACTGGCTTAGCTCCTGAGCCTCCAGAATTGTCACACAAAGTGAGTGTGTTAGGATTCCACTTCAGTCTGCCCACCTGTGATGTCATTGCCTACCTCCCACTGGGCGTGGCCCTACCCAAGATTATAACCACCCTCTAACCACCTCCTCTCTTACTTTCTTCCTCTGTCTCTGTCTCTTTCTGAGGTACCCCTCCCCCCTTTCCTTCTCTCCCCTTGCTCACTTAATAAACCTCATGTAATAAAATATCTGTTGCCTGACATCTTATTTTTAATTAGTAAAGGGCGCACTAAAAAGAGGCTCCTGTCGGCAGAGTCTATGAGGTGCTTCAGCTGAGCTCAGGTGAGGCCAGGGTACATAGGCTGGGCACGTGGAAAGATCTTACATTTAGGAGGTGTGTTGACCTATGGGGAGGCAGCACAGGAAGTGAGGGGGATGAACTGGGACACTCCTTTCAGCCAGGTTCCCTGCCTCAGCACACACCCACATAGGAGCCCAGGCTTCCTGTGACTCTCTTTTCTGCTCTCACTACAGTGTTGTGGTTGGCTGCTCAGGTTGATGCTGTGGCCCTGTCACCTCTCCTGCTGTAGGCTAAAGGATCCTAAAGTTCAATTTCTCGACTTTTCCAGCTTCCTTATCCCTGCAACTTCTCCCTATAGCTTCCCTACCCAGCTCCCCTACCCCTGCAGCTTCTCCATCCCTGAGGCTTCTTCATCCACCTTGCCTACCCCTGCAGCATCCTCCCCCCCCCTGCCCTCCCCCCACCCGCAGCGTCTCCACCCCTGCAGGTCCCGCCCTTCTTTGGGCATTCATTCTCTGCTGTCTTTGCTCTCAGATCCAGCTAATTCTATGGCATCCCCTCAAAGCTTTGCGTTGGGGTTCCGAGGAAGAACAAACCCATTCCTGCAAAGTCACTCACTGCTTTCCCTTCACAGACCCTAGCTTTTTGCAGCAGGAGTGAGGCCTTTCAGGACCTTATTCTAGGGAATGGGCCTCAGGGATCTGTTTCAGGAATTCTGGTATTTACCTAGGCTCTTTGCTTTCCAGTTCTCTCCCCTAGTGGGAGGAATTACTAGCTAGGAGAAAGGTGGGTGGTGGCTTGTAGGAGATGCCAAACAGAGAGCAGCATTTTGGGGAGATTGTTTTTCTCCTGTCCTAGTAATTTCCAACAGGTGGCAGGTATGGACAGTGGGAACAGATCCTTGTGGGAATGCTGTGGGACACTAGTTCACACCCTGTAGAAATCCAGAGGATCAGAGTCCAGTCATGCAGTAGCTACCAGCTGAGTGCCTACTGAATGTGAGCAGAGAAGTGCCAAGGACAGAGAGAGGGCTCCTGCCCATGGGTCATGTGGTTTGTCAAGTGTGCTGGTGTCTTAGGGACTGAGACCCTGGTAACCCAGAATGCAGTACATTGAGTCTTTGTGCCTTTTGCATTCTCTCCGACAGCAATGCTTTCCCCAGGTCACATGATGGATTAGGTGGGGTTCTTTAGAACAGAACTGATAGAGTGAATCCATATTACAAAGGGTCTTTGTTTGTTTGTTTGTTTTTAAGAATGGCCTCGAAATAGAGGGTTGGGGAGTCATACAATGGCTGTCCTGTACTGGAAGGTCCAAGAACCGGGTAGTTGCTCAGTCCAGGGGGCTAGAAGCCTTAGCAGTCTCAGTATAGCACTGAAGGCCTAGGGGCTTTCTATAGAGCAGCTGGTCTTCAGTCCACATTGGATGGCTGAAGAAGCTGGGTTCTGATGGCAGTGAAGGTTGACAGCATGGATGTGCTCACCAGCCCCAGCAAAGGCAGGCAGGAAGGCAGGCAAAGGCAACACTACATTTCTCTTAAGAACTCTACATCTGAGCTGTTAAAAGGTGTTGCCCATCTGGGGTAGGGCATTCTCTTCTGTGAACCCTTCAGGGGACACCCTCACTAACCCAAGAGCTTGTTTCTAGTCAGTTCCAGATGCAATCCTTTAGTAACCATCACACATGAATCCCCATGTCTTTTCACATGTGCCACTGGTGACTTCAGGACCCACTGCTCTGCCCTTGAGTCTCCTTCTTTATGTATCTCTAGTATATTAGCTGGCTATGACCAATCAACCTCAGAATGCCAACTTCATGAGAATAAGAATTCCTCCCTCTTTGTCTATTCCCCTCTCTCTTCTCTCTCTGTCATTTGTGTGTATGTCCTCTTTCTCCATCTCTCTTGCAACCTCTTCCTTCTTTTCCTATTCTTTTTTAGTACTAAGGATGAAAAGAGGGACCTGAGTATATCAAGTACCACTGTATCTCTAGTCCACTTTTTTCCTTTAAAACTGTGTGTGTGTGTGTGTGTGTGAGAGAGAGAGAGAGAGAGAGAGAGAGAGAGAGAGACAGACAGACAGACAGAGACAGAGACAGAGACAGAGAGAGACAGACACAGACACAGAGACAGACAGACACAGAGACAGACAGAGGCTAGCCCATGGCATATAACATGTGTTCAAACAACATTTACTAGACATGCAACCTTTGAATTATATTGAGTCCAATTAAGCATAAGTGGGATGGAATTACGGAAGAAAGGTTTACCAGAGAGACAGCAGAAAAGATCTGGGAAGATAAGGAGGCAGGAGCTAGAGCAAAAAGAGACTAAATAATTCTATAAAGAAATCATGATCATGTAGCAAGGCCCTGGGGTAAATGAGAATGCTGTGTGCTTAAGGAACTAGGAGCTGCATAGGACTTCAATGCATAGAGGATGGGGTAGAGGGGGTGGGAGGTAACAGGAGCCACTGATGCTTTGAGCTGCTTCTCAAGGGATGAGACTCAGTCCAGTTACCTAGCTCTTTGGGGAAAGTACTACATTTAACTTACAGAGAAAGGTGTCAAGCTTATACAGCAGCAAGAAAAGACTGGAAGCCTGGACCCTGGGCCCTGGGAACATCTGTGGCTTTGGCCACTGTCACCTTCATTCCCCAGTGGGAGCAGGAGGAAGGTGCTTTAGGTGGGCACAGCCTTAGGGTCTCCAGGTGATGCTCAGAGCTCTCCTCCCCTGCCCTTCTTGGCTCTGGAGTCACATCTGATCTTTTTGGAGTGTCTGTGGAGACCTCTTTTTAGTTAGCTGGGCAAAGTCTAAACTGCCTGCAGGTTTGGCAAGGGACCAGCAAGAGCCCTTCAGAGATCAGTGTATAAAGCTGTTGTTTTGTTCTCAATGATGACAAGTGTTTTTTCAAAAGCTTTAACTGGGCCGTGTGCAGTATGTGGATAAGGCTGCCTGTTGGGATCACCTGGGGGCTGCTGAAAGAATCTCAGGGTTCCAGATGTCCCCTAAACAGTTAGATCAGAGTTTCCAGGTGGGACCCAACATCAGCGTGTATTAAATTCCTGGTGAAGCCCAATGTGTAGGCAAGTCTGAGAGCCACCAGCCACTTCCTGCCATGTGGACCAGGGGTCAACGGCATCAGCATCCTTGGCAAGGCACGTAGAAACCCTATCTCTATACCTACCATAGAAACCCTGAGTCTAAGAATCTGAGTGTTAGCCTGTCGTGAGGCCTGTCTTTAGTTGAGTTGGAAAAGCAGTGCTGGGGGCTGGGGAGATGGCTCTGTTGGTAATGTGTCCACTTTGAGAACTTAAGAAGACCTAAGTTCAGACCCCTCATACTCAAGCAAAAGTGTCGTGATGTGTGTCTATAACCCCAGCACTGGGGAGAAGGCAACGGAAGGACTCCTGGGGCTCACTGCCCAGCCTGTCCAGCTGTATTTGGGCACTCTGGGTTGAGGGAGAGACCCTGATGGAAAGGTAAGGGAGAGTGTGATAGAGAAAGACACTTTACCCTGATCTCTGGCTGCCATATAAATGTACACATGTACTCACACACATACACATATCATATAAAGCTTCGCCGATATATACACATTTGCATTTACATGCATATATATACCACATACTAACTTAGATACACAAGGCACATAACATACATAGAAACATAGGTACAAACACATATATACACACATGTGCACATACATGCACACATATATACTAAACCACACACATACACATATATACACAGACACATAACACACACATACACACATGCATACATACATATATGTATGTGTACACACACACACACACACACACAAAATGTAAAGCACCACTCTAAAATCATACTCTCCAGGACTCTGGCTGCTCTACACAAGGTGTTTCAGTTTTAATCAAATGAACAATGCCTCTTTGGTGGCACCAGTCACATTTCAAATGTTTAGTGGCCATATGTGGCTAGTGGCCACAGTGTTGAACAGGGCAATTTCCATTGCTAGAAATTGCACAGGACAGCAGTGTTCTAGAACATACTTCATTTTTAAATACTGTAGGCATAGACAGACAGATGGTACTATCCCTTAGATGGGATAAAAATAAAATACATTCAACACTGAGGTGTGTCTAGATTGTTGGTAGCTTTGTCCATCTTTAGTAAGTCAGGAACACAGGAGGTGGTGGAGTTCAGTGCTAGGATGCTTGCCTAGTGTGCCAAGACCCTCGGTCACAAACAAAGCCAAACAGCAGCAAGTTGGGCCTGAGGATGCAGTTTGGTGGCAGTTTAACATTCCCGGGAACCTTGATCCAACCCCCTGACACTTAAGGAGAAGCAGAGAAAGCTAAATATGCTGGCACAAGCCTTTAATCCCAGCACTTCAACAGGTAGCGATGGGCAGAAGGGCCTCTGTGAGTTTCAGGTCAGCCAAGGCCTGAGATTCTGAGATCCCATGATCCTGTCTCAAAGCCCCACCCCCAACCCCCCAAAAAAAAGAAGAGAGGGAAGGAGGAGGGAAAATGAAAAGGAGGAAGAAAGAGGAAGGGCAGGGGAGTATAGAGAAGGAAGAGGAAGTGGGGGGAGGGGGAGAAGAAAACAAGTCACACCCTGATTGGTGCATTTTGTGGGTGGGAACACACGAATAGAAAAGGGAGAAATTTGAGAAGCAAGATCCATTTCAGGAGCCAGAGTGGCATTCAAGGTAGTTCCTGTTGGTCCACTTTCCCCTGTCATAGTCTCTATGTCCATACTCTGCCACTGGCTGGGCACACACTCCCCTCTGACCACAATGTATACACATAATGGCCAGATGTGACTGATGTGTGGGTCCAGGTACAGATATAGGAAGCATGCACTTAGTTAAATAACAGGCAAGCAGGGAGGAAGTTAGGGTGTCAGTTAGTGTCCCTTGCTTGAGGGTGTGGTGACTGGAAGGGATTGGCCTCAGAGCCAAGCTTTCCCTTTCCCAGGGGGAAGGGCAGGCAATGTTTCCTTGTTCAGCACAGGCTAAGTCTAGCAACAAGATGGAATCACAATGGCTAGGGTTCCACATCAAAATGTTTTCAGAGCTGACATGGCTCTATGAATAGGAAATCCCACCTCAGTGTCATGTGAGACACAATAATCAAAATGAAAGTGTGCTAAAAATACTGCATAAAGTTCCCTCAGGGTTGTGTGCACAGGTATGGATGAAACATGTGTGGAATTTGTAGACTTTGGTGCATCCCTAAAATATTTCACTGTGGAAATGCAAATATTTTAGAATCTAAAGTCAATCTAAAGTCTGCAATAACTTCTGGTCCTGAGCACCTTGGCTCAGGAACCTTCAGCCTGCAGAGCACAACAGAAGTTGAATCACTTGACTTTCACTCATAACTACCTGGTAAGAACCCAGACCTGGGCATGCCTCTGTGTGAGCTGTGTTTTCACAGAGCATGGAATCTAACCAAAATGACAGGGTTAGAAGTGCTGGCTGAAGTGAACTAGCAAGCTAAATGACTTCAAAGTATCACAAAAGGCATTTAAACAAAACAAAAAATTTAAAAATATAAAAAAACCTACCTAAGGGACTTTAGACAAAAGAGGGAGGGGTTGGTCCAGAGACACACTTTTGAAGAGGTTTCTCTGGAAAGAGGATGTTGATGCTGAATATCATGGTTTGAATGACAATGGCCTTTATAGGCTCATATACTTGAATGCTTAGTCACCAGGAAGTAGCTCTATTTGAAAGGATTAAAAGGATTAGGAGGTGTGGCCTTGTCAGAGGAAGTGTGTCCCTGGGGATGGGCTTTGAGGTTTCAAAAGCCCATGCCCAGCACTTGAGAGGCAGAGGCAGGCAGATCCCTGTGAGTTCAAGGCCAGCCTGGTCTACAAAGCGAGACCAGCATAGTCAAGGCTACACATGCTAAGCCTATGGATCTCTCTGGCTATGGGTCAGGAATATATTCTCAACTACTACTCTAGTGCTTGCCTGCATGCCACCATGTTCTCCGCCATGATCCTAATGGACTAAACCTCTGAACTGTAAGAAAGTCTCCAATTAGTTTTCTTTTATCAGAGTTCCCTTGGTCATGGCAATTCTGGGCAGATGACTCTGGGTAAAACTGCACACAACATAAGGACATGAGTTTATCTCCAGCACCCACATAAAAATCCAGGCGTAGTAATACACACCTATAACTCTGTGCTGAGAAGTAGAAATAAGAGAAGCCCTGGGGTTGGACAGCCAGCCAGCTAGTTTGGCCTGCTTCAGAAATCTAGGCTCAGTGGCACACGCCTTTAATCCCAGCACTCAGGAGGAAGAGGCAGGAGAATCGATGTGAGTTCGAGGCCAGCCTGGTCTACAAAGTGAGTCCAGGATAGCCAAGGCTACACAGAGAAATTCTGTCTCGAAAAACAAACAAACAAACAAATAAATCCCTTTCTAAAAGCAGAGGGTGGGGCTTCCAGACCAGGTCTTGAGCTTGCTGTCAGCAAAAATTAGAGCAGGAAGTCAAGACGGAAGACTTGCAATGGAGTTAGAGGTCAGTATCTGGGCAAATGCTTGCCAGGGAAACAGGCAGGTGAGGCTACAGTAAGGGGTGGACAGCCCTTCACTTCACCTCAAAGATAACTTCTGAAACTGGGCATAGTGGTTTATGCTTATAATCCCAACGGCCATGCAACTGAGGCAAGAAGACTGCTCTGAGTCCTAGGCTAGCCATGGGCTGTTGTGTGAGTTCTAAGTTAGCCTGAGCTACAGAGCTAAGACCCTGCCTCAATAAAAACCACCACCGCCGCCACCACCACCCAAACTAAATCAATCAATCAAAGGAAAACCTCGAAAATTAAGACATAACTTGTGGCTTGTATTTCTTCTCACTGGCCATTGTTCCGAGGCTGGCTTGCGTGGACCCCACTGTTTATTTGGCTTCCCCTACAGTGTAGTGACTCAAAGCTGGGCTCCCTGCCAAGAGCTCTGTCAGATAAAAGTGAGCTGTGCGTAAAGCTTGGGGCTGCAGTGAAGCAGCACACAGTGGAGTGCTCAGTTTTCCTCCACTTGGCCCCACTTGTCAAGTGGACCATCCTTAGAGAATACTGCCCTTGGGAAGCTTGACTCGCTGGAGGGGTGTGTTTGTGTGTGTGTGTGTGTGTGTGTGTGTGTGTGTGTGTGTGTGTGTGT
>OU015745.1:42301490-42318098 GCA_907169655.1 Acomys percivali
TGTTGTTGTTGTTGTTGTTGTTGTTGTTGTTGTTGTTGTTGTTGTTGTCGAATTGACCCAAGCTAGGATTTTCTGGGAATAGGCAACCTCAGAGAAAATGCCTCCACTAAATTAGCCTTGGACAGATGTGTGGGACGTAACAATATTGGATAATAATTCATGTAAGAGGGCACAGTCTACTCTGGATGTTGCTAGCTCTAGGCATTCAGTCGTGGGAGGCATAAAAAAAGGTAGCTGAATGTGAGTCTTAGAGCAAACAATGTTTTGTTAGTCTGCCCTACCTTTGTCACAGGTGAGGAAACAGACTCACCAGGCTCCTCCATTGGGCAGGGCCTCCTAGGTAAATAAGAGCTAGAATCCAGTCCATCTCTGGTTGGGGAACCTGAGTGACCCTTGAGCTCACACTACGTAAGTTTCTGCAGAGTGACTTTGTATCACAAAGGTTCCCTGTCAAAACAAACCTCAGCCATATGGGACTTTTTCTTTTTTTTAGTCCCTGAAGCATATCAGAGATTTAGAGCCAGGTTATTAAGAAATCCCTCATGGTCCTGACTTTTGCCTTGGATAGACATTATCTAGTGATTAAGGCCACTCAGTTTAACAAGCTTAGGACGTGGGTGTGCTCTGAGGAGACACCATGGCTACAGCAGCTCTTATACAGGAAAGCATTTAGTTGGGCTGGCTTACAGTTCAGAGGTTTAATCCATTATCATCATGGTGGGAAGCACAGGCAGACATGGTGCTGGAGAGGTAACAGAGTTCTACATCCAGATCAGCGGACAGCAGGAAGCAGATGCCACATTGGGCTTAGCTTGAGCATATGAGGCCTCACAGCCCACCCCTAATGATATACATCCTCCAACAATGCTGTGCCTACTCCAACAAGGCCACACACCTTCTAATAATGCCACTCCCTAGGAGCACAGGGGGCCGTTTTCATTCAAACTACCATGGTGTACCTCCCTGGTGTCTCCTGGCTTTAATTCCCCTCTCACTGTCTCTGCTGTCTTCAGTCTCATCCATTGCCCCATATTTGGACAAGTTCCAAACCCACACCTACAGTCAGGACCCAGCTCCAGTCTACCTAGATTTGTTTTACCTGTAGCTGATGTGCCTACATTTTTCCCTCCGGCTCCTTGCCCAGGTCTCACAGGCCCCTCTCTGTTTTCCATCTGCTGCCTATCTGGTCACAGCTAAAGATTCACAGCTGAATCCTTCCATAGAGATGGCCCTGGGTCCCAGAAGATGTCCTACTGGAAGACAGATGCTAGGTAACAACCTGGTCCACCTGTCCTCAGGCATTCATGTGTCTGTCCCCTGCAGATTACTGGTCTATTGCAGGTTCCTCCTGCAAGCCACCTGTGATGTCTTCGACCATGCTGTGCTGGCTGGGACTCCCCTTGCTTTCCTGCCTCAGTGTCTTCACTTACTGTGGCTTAGCTTAGAGCACTGTGTCCCCCAAGCCACCCGTCACAACTGTCCTTCATTCACAGGCCATGACCACTTCTGTGTTGTTGGAAAAAGCCTTTCACCTTTGGTTGAATGCAAGATGGTAGGTGTGACTCTAATTTTCCCCTTCTCTTTATCCCCAGGTTTCCCTTGTCCCTACTGGGTGGGTGTTAGCTGGATTTGTGTGCCATTCAGAATTCCCAAGGACACAAATGAATAGGCTTTATCTTAGAACTTAGAGGAATCTCAGCTGAGCTGACTCCTTGACAGGAGTTCAAGTCCAAACTCTCAGGCCCAGAAGTGTGATTGGATTAGGATGTAATACCTCCGCAGACAGGGTCAAAAAGATGTTGTGAGGATGGGTCCTAATTCATGAGAAGAGACCTACATGGGGAAGGAAGACGATGGAGAGACATAGAGAGCAGCACCCAGTCACCACAGAGGCAAATACTGGACCCCAGGAGAACACCCTGGAGCACTGTCAACATCAGGATCTGAGAGAAACTTCTGGGACACATCCTCCCCCTGAGGCTTCAGAGGGAGCACACCCCAACTTCAGATTTTCCACCTCCAAGAGCCAGAGTGAACACATCTCTGTTGTGTAAGCTCACCTGGTTTGTAGTTAGAGCTCTCTCATTCAATACCTTTAAAAGGTTTTCCTCGCAAAGAGGTCTGGGAATTGAGAAGCTGTTCTGCCTTCTGAGGGAAGGGTTAAGAGACGCAGATCCAGGTTGCTGAAATGACCCATAGATTGCAAGGAGATCTAGCCTTGTTAGGTTAGTGACGTCAGGTTAGGCCCACTGCACCCATTTGGGTTCCTTAAGACACTTGGTTGAATACATGACAGAAGCTATGACTCTGGTTTTCCTCTTCTCTTGAACTCCAAAGTGAACGAACACTTGCCATTTTAGCCTCTCAGCATTCCTTCCCTGTGGTGGTTTGAATGCGAATGATTCCCCACCCCCAACCCCCGCACCCCAGGCTTATAAATTTGAATGCTTGAGTGGCATTAATGGAAAGGATTAGGAGGTGTGGCCTTGTTGGAGGAAGTGTGTCACTGAGGTTGGGCTTTGTGGTTTTCAAAAACCAAGCCAGGCCCAACGGCTTTCTCTCTTCCCACTGCCTGTGAATCAGGACAAGGAATTCTCAGCTGTTTCTCAGCACCATCTCTACCTGTGTTGCCTCCATGCTCCCTACCATGGGGATGAACCTCTGAACCTGTAAGCCAGCCCCAATTAAATGCTCTCCTTTATAAGAGTTGCCATGGTCATGGTGGTGTCTCTTCATAGAACACTGACTAAGACACTCCTTCAACTTTCTTTGGGTGATGGCTGGTTGTCATCCAGTCTCATGTGTGATTGTCAGGCAGCCCAGCTACTCAGTTGTGCACATAGGTGGGATGGAAGAGAGGACCGTTGACTCTTAGTGCCCGCCTTCAGCCCCACGGATGGAGATGGGAGGCACCCAGTGCAGCCTGTTGGAACCCTCTGGAATTCACCTGTGAGGAACTGAGGAGAGAATTCTCTATTCACTCTGAAAGCAGGAAGATGAGATGAGCTCTCTCAAGCCTATTTATGGAAAAGAGTCTACTGTTCATGGAGGAACGGAACAGAAAGAAGAAAGAAAGAGGAAGGAAGGAAGGAAGAAAAGCCAAGCCTAGGCAGGAGAAGGTAGATCCTTAGCAGTAGATTCATTAGAATACCAAGGCCAATACCACAGACAAGTTTTCTTGTGGCTGAATCAAAAAGTCCCCATTTTACCTAAGTTTTGAGGTGGTTTCTGGCACCATTGCAACCTATAGGGGTCTGAAGAATGATGTCCATCAAGCCACCTGCCTGGGAAACTGCTCAGTATATTATACCCAGAAGCCCTCTGGAGCTGTCTGAAGGTTCGGGGTACTGCCCTATGGAAAGTATCTAGTGTTGTATGGAAGTCCTAGGGAGAGAGAGCCAAGAGGCCGAGGGCATGGAGCATCCGAAGCCCAGCTCAGTGTGTTCGGGAAAGGAAGGGACCGTGGCAGAGGTCAATGGTACTGTTTTCATGGGGAGTGACAATGGAACATTTTTACTATTGACCAGCCAGTGAGAAACCCAGAGGCCAGTAGCTTTCCCTCCAAAGGGGGCACCAGAACCTCCCATGCCAGCAGAGAGGACTCATTGGTCAGCTGGTGGTGGTGACATTATCTAACCTTTGCTTTGGCTAAAGTGGATTCGCCTTTATATCCTTTGGTATAAGAACAAGAGCAGAGCAGTCTCGGGCTCTGTGTGTCACCCTTGGTGTGAGGCAGACCAGTCCCCACTTCTCACAGAGCATTCAGCTTACTATGCTTAGACACATTTGAAGTAATTTTCCAAACGCAGTTTTAGCTGAACTTAATTTTGACCTTTGTGAACATCGGACCCCACGTTACTGGTTTTCCTTGTCCCTGTGACAAGGTACCTGATAGGAATAACTTAAGAGGAGGAAGGTTTCTTGTAGCGCCCACTTCTGGAAGCTTCTGATTATCCTGGTTGGGAAGGCAGGGCAGCTGGGCTCAGTTCATAGAGGATTGCAGTTCATAGGACCGCAGCCGAAATCAAAAGCAGGGATAACTGCCCCACCCCCCCAGCCCCGCCCGTCATGTTTCTATAGCCTGCATATACCTGAGCCTGGGGAGAGGTAGGGGTGGGGTGGGTAGGACATTTCCTATCCAAACCATAGCCATAACAGAACCTAATTCCCTGAATTAGGTGACATCACAGCAAACCATCATCAAAGCACACAAAGAGCGTGTGTGTGTGTGTGTGTGTGTGTGTGTGTGTGTGTGTGTGTCTGTGTGTGTGTGTGTGTGTGTGTGTGTCTGTGTCTGTGTGTCTGTGTCTTTCTGCTTGGAATCTGTCCTACTGGAGATGAAGTGATGATACGAGAACTTGGTTCTGTAATGTTTGGAACCAGACTCCCTTGTAGATGCCTCTCCTCCTCTGGGCTGTTGTAAGTGATGTACACATCAAGATGCCTTGTGATGGCTATGTGGGGAAAATAATCCTCTCAGCCCAATTGGCCAGGCAACTTTGATCCCACTGAATGGCTTTCGCCTCAGAGACAATGACTCTGCCATCAACACCACAAGAGGCTTTGCTTGTGGCTTGGCTGTTTAGTTGTGAGGTGGGTGCTTGCTGTTCTCCTGGCCCCATGGTGCCTTTTAATTAGAATGAGTTTTATTTGGTCTGATATCCTGAAATAGAATGCAGTGCCTGCCTTGGATAGTCTATCAGCACAGAGAGAAAGCTGCCCCAGCACCCATGGCTTGGCTGTTTAGGGGAAGACTGCGGTGGAGTTGGGGGAGGAACCCACGTTGCAGATCTGATATCTCGGAACCTCTGGTGTATGTTTAGAGAGAAACCACAAATTTGACATGCTGTCTCCACCCCAAACCCGAAGCCAAACCAAGCCCCTTCTAACAGTCATTTCCAAAGCATGGTGGAGTGGTTAGTTCTTTCCCGAGTGAGCTATTTTTCAAGAGAACATCAGTGTCTGTTAGTGTCTACGTCCCCAAGTGGATCTGAGTAGTGTTCCTTGTTTGTCCCAGTTCGTTGTGGCCGAAGAACAGTTTGAGCTGGCAACCAGGCAAGCAGAGCCTGTGTCAGGCTCAATCCCTTGAGCTGGGGTGTGAGCAGGAATTCCAGTGTGAAGGGATTTTTAAACCGTAGCTAATCAAGCTGTCTCTTTTTGTGAAAGGAACAAACCCTGCATCCCCTCACTGTGAAATGTGCTGTTTCTACTGAGAAAGAGCAAAGAGAAGGCTCTTTTAGAAGCCTAAGCCTGGCACTGGCAGGTAGGCCATAGCAAATTCTTGCCAAAAATGTGAGCCCATGGGACCCCTGGGAGGGAGGATGGCCAGGAGGCCTGTAGAAGAACCCACTGCACTCCTCTCATTATGATTGCCCTCATTCAGCCTTCGGTCCAGCCCACCTTGGATTTCTTGCCTCCTTTAATTGATTTGTTTGTTTGTCTCAGAGACAGCATCTCATTCGATGGGCCAGGATGGTCTGGAACTCTTAGTCCTCTTGCCTCAGCCTGGGCAGTGCAGAGGTACAGATGCGCACCGTGGTGCTCGCTCCCTTTCGCTTGATTGACTGTTTCCCTTGTCATCGGCTTGCTGCTTAATGAGCTCAGCCCCGGGCCTCCAAGGCAACTGGCCAAGGAGATTAAGTTGATGTTTGAAGTGGCGTGCTCTCTTCCCTCCCGCCTCTCCCCACTCCCCTTCTTTCACATCCCACGACCTCAGAATTGAGGCCACACGGCACCAATTTCTCAACCCACTCAAGCCTGTCGGTTCTAAAATCCCAATGCTTCTTGAGTTTTGACTCTGAGCCAGTCAGCAACAAGCATTTTTTACAGAGGGCTGGAGAGGGTGTGAGGGGTGGGGTGGGGTGGGGAGGAGTCTTAGCTTGTGAGCCATGCTGTTTAGAGTCCTGCAGCCCTTCGCATCCTGTTATCATGTCAACAATACAATAATGACAAAGCACTAACAAGCAGTTGTATCTGCGTTTCAATAAAACTTTATTTACAAAAAGAGATACTAGGCCCAATTACCTCAATGGCTTGAGGGATAAATACAATAACTCTGTGTGATATCAATACCGGAGACCCAAAAGGCTTTGAAGAATGTATGGCAGCAGAGCCCCCTCCCTCCCTCCCCCTCCCTCACTCCCACCCTCACCAACCTGCACTGAAGGAAAGGGGACAAAAGGAATAGAGGCAGTCAGATTCCAAAATTCTATACACAATAAACACACAGGCTGGTGTCACAACCCATCTGCAGTCAAGAGCGAGTGTGCTGGTTCATTCTTTGTCAATTTGGCACAAACTAGAGTCACCTGGGAAGGGAAAACCTCTTTGAGGAATTTCCTCTGTCAGATTTGCCTGTAGTCATATCTGAGGGACATTTTCTTGATTGACTGCTGATGTGGGAGGTGTGGGTAGTGCCACGCCTAGGCAGGAAACCTTGAGTTGTATAGGAAGTTATCTGAGCAAGCAAGCCAAGGGAAGCAAGCCAGCAAGCAGCACTCTTTTATGGATCCTGCCTCTCTGAGCCCTTGAGTTCCTGCCCCAACTGCCCTCAAAGGTGGACTCTAACAATTTCTTTCCTCCTCAAGTTGCTTTTTAATCCACATTTTATGACAGCAACAGAGAGCAGTGCTACCCTTACTGAGAAAGGAAAGATGACTTGGAGAATGAGCCACAAGCCCAGAGGGGGAGAGACGAGAGCCAGGGCCTGAACCTGCGTGGGTTTTGCTGAATTTACAACCTGCTCAGGGCTAGCCACTTCACTTTTACTTCCACGTCCTGCCTGTTTGAGTGGGCATGGCTGCTATGTTACGTTCTTAGTCACTCACCCCAAATCGAAATCTTCCCTCCTGAAGGCACCAGAGGAATTCACCTAACTTACCACGCTTATGAAGTCCCCAAGTCACGAGAGCAGAAGCCTCCGCCCTGATCTTAGACAAACATGAGGGTTGCTGAGGAGAGGAGACTTTTCAGGGTACTCAGCTGCCTGAGTTCCTCTGGCACCCCAGAGATGCAGCTTTCTTGAATGGGTGCTTGTATCTGGATGGGCTTTCAGCAATATAGCTGCACCTGAGTCACCCCAGGAAACTCGCCGGTCACTATGCTGGACCTGCATGAAATGATTTCTTGGCTCTGTCATTGGTGGCCTGTCTGGGATGAATGGGTGTTTGCTCACACCTCCCCAGGAAAAGTCATGAGACATGCTGTATCTAGGAGGGGAATGACACCTCAACTGACTACTTTCACAGGTACACAGATGACAAGAATCTGTACCTCAAGCTAGATTCCAACCCTAGTCTTAGTCCCATCCGAATGGGATGAGATGATGATTTTTGAGAGTTGACTGATGAGACTAAGGTGAGACTTTGGACTTGAACCAATTCCGTAATGTGCTGGAGTCTTAAGGAATGGGACCAGTGAGGCTGAGACACATGCAACCCTTGGGGATAAGGGGTGAGTATATTCTAGGCTAAATAATGGCCCACCTCTCCAAACAAAACATGTTCACATCTGGGCTCTTCAGAACTTGTGATCAGAATACCTTATATGGTAAAGAGGGTTTTGTGACTGTGACAACAGTAGGACTCTTGAGGTGGTAGATGACTGTAGTGCAGCCAATATTAACACAAGAGGGAGGCATGAGTGTCCAAGTTAGAGAATGGAAGGAAGGTGAGGCCAGGGGAGAAAGATGCTGCATACCTGGTTTTTGGCTTGCAGGATGAAGTGGGGATACAGAGATGGGGGTGGGGGCTCTGGATCTTGGAATTGCAAGAACAGATTCTCCCTTGTTTCCAGGAGGAAGACAAGCCGGCTGACACCTTCACACAAACCCTCTTTTGACTCAATAGAGATAATGTGCTGTGTGTTCACATTATTTTAATCTTGCTACAATTCTAAGTCTCTCTCTCTCTGTTTTTCTCTCTGTCTCTGTCTCTCTCTCTCTCTGTGTGTGTGTGTGTGTGTGTGTGTGTGTGTGTGTGTGTGTGTGTATGCATGCCATGGCGTTCCATATATGTGAAGGTCAGAGAACAATGTGCAGGACTCAACTCCTTCCTTCCACCACGTGTGTCCCAAGACTCCAACTCAGCGTGGTGGCTTTGACAGCAAGCACCTTTCCACGCTGAGCTGAGCCATCTCTTTGGCCTTAATCCCACCTAGTTTGCTGTGCTTTGCATAGCAACAGAGGAGGCTGTCACAAGTTTTGCCAACCACTATTCTAGACACAAAGCACATATGGGCTTCTGGGCATCTCTCTCTCAGCCTTGATTATGGTCCTTTAGGGCAAGTGTGAACATCCTCACAGACATTTGGAGAAATGCTGCTTGTAGAGACGGACTCAACAGTCAAGTTTCCTGTGCGGCAGGGCCCACGTTTCTCTGTCCTGTTGCCTTGGTTGGACACAGCCTCTGCTTATCATGCTTGCCTCTCCTGCATTGCTACCAAGCTCTGGAAGCTTCCCATTGCTTTTGTCACTCTGTTTTACATTTACTCAGCCTTCAGACTCTGAGACTTAACAAGTGTAGGTTTGTTTTACATTAGAAGGTAGATGTTTAAAAAAATATGCCAATTCCAGATGAATCAACATCTCTTCCTCTGAGAAACACTAGCCACTTCTTTTGAAGAAATAAACACCACCCTACCTTTGTTATAGACTGAAACAACACACACACACATACATACACCTATACACACACACATATGCACTCATACACACACACATAGACATACATATACACTTATGCACACATATACTTATAAACACACACACACACACACACACACACACACACACACCCTAATATATCATTTATCAGAGAAGGAAGCCATCTACAAGAAGTCAGGAAGAAACCTTAGCAGAAAAGGAAGCCATCAACACCTTGATCTTGGGTCTCCCAGCCTCTGCAACTGTGAGACATGATTTATGTTATTTATGTGGCCAAGTCTTTGGTATTTAGCTATAGCAGCCAACAAGACCAAGGCAAAATACAGAGTAAAATCAAAGCCCAAGAACGTCATTTGACGTCACAGCTGTAGCCAGCCTGTACATATGTAAGGGCCACATAGTAGATAGGACAGCACAGAGGCAAGCTGCCTCAGTGGTCCTCCTGTGTTGGTACGTATGCCCATGAGAAGTCCTCCCTTCGTGAATACAGTTGAGCTAGTCATTTGCAATGGAGCCAAAGTAAAGAGTTGCCACTCACAGGTCATCCACACCCATCTTCCTGCATGCTTCTTCCCTAGCTAGCTTTACCTAGCTAGCCCATTGCCATGCCAAGAGACGTTCAAGGCTCATCTGGCAAGAACTGAATGTGACCTCTAGATGACAGCCAGGAGGACCTGACACTCTCTGTGCACAAAGAACCAGATTCTGGCAGCAGCTACTCACACTTGAAAGTGGAACTCTGCCACTCAAGTCCCACGAGCCCCCAAATCCAGGACACAGTCTTGACCACAGTAACGCAGAGGACCTCAGAATCTGTGCCCAAACTTATAACCTACAGAAGCTGTGAGATCACAATGGGTGCTGTAGTCACCTGCTAAAATGCTGTGTAGCTACGGATAGATAACAGGTTGAGCATGTGGATTTAGAACTCTCTGACATGCGTGGGTCTGTAGCTTGCCTCTTCCTCTTGACATCATCCTGGTACACCATGCTCACACGAAGAGCTTGTGTTTTCTTAGTTCCGGAATGAAATGCTGTCAGAGCTTATCTGCCTTTTCCTCGTGGTGACCAAATAACTGATAAGAATCACCAAGGGAGGAAGGGTTTATTTTAGCTCACACTTTAAGGAGATACAGTCTACCATGTGGAAGAAGGTACGCAGGCAGGAAGTGGCTGGCCACATTGCTCCTGCAGTCACAAAGCAGAGAGTGACCAAGAAGTAGAGCCAGGCTACAAAATCTCACCCCCTCCTCTCCCCCAACATACCAGCTTTCTTCCATTCAAAGGTACCACAACCTTTTAAAACAGCATGACCAGCTAGGGAGGAAATGTTTAAGCACACAAGCCTAGGGAGCACATTTCAAAACAGAAAATGCAAAGCATTCCGTTATTGATAGAGGTTAGTATTTTCTGGGACAGCATCACTAGCCCAAGCTGGCCTTATCTAACTCAGTGTGTGGCTGAGGATGGCTTTGAACTTCTGATCCTCCTACCTCTATGTCTCAAGTGCTGGGATTATAGGATTACACCATGCCCATCATTATTTAATGCTGGAGATCGAACCTAAAGCTCCAGGCATGCTGGGCAAGCACACTACCAACGGAACCATATCCCTGGCCTGCAGTTAATAGTTTCTTAAATGTCAAGGGATCTCAGAAAGGGGAAACTTAATTTTCCTTGGAATTAAAGCAAAATAATTTAAAATTGCCCCTGTGCAGGGCCCTTAGCTTTATGAAAGCCCAGGAAAGGATGACTGTGGTGATAGTTATTGCTGGGTTGCCTAGCTACATACAATTTTGTCCCCCTGGAGCTATTGCTGGTTGGCACCACTGATAGCAGCCAGGGGTGCTGCTTCTGTCTTGAAGTATACAGGGGAGTGTGGTACACAGGGTGAACAATTAGCAGTCTAGAATGTCAATGATGGTCATGTCAAAGGATAGTGTCTTAGTCACCCTAGGAGGCAGACTTCAGTTATCATGTGTGATAGAACTGATTGTCAACTTGACAGCATTCAAAGTCATCTAGGAGACAATCCTCTGAGTACGCCCAGGAGGGATTTTCTAAGTTAGATTCCTAATTTAATTGGGGTGGGCAGAGCCACCCTAAATGTTGGCAACACTAGCTCATGACCCGAGGGCTCCCTGCTGAGTGAAAGTAAGCTGAGGACCCCCCCCCCCAATTTGTCTCTCTACCTCCTGGCTTGGATTCAGTGTGACAGAGCAGCTGACTTGGGCTCTTGCCGCCATAAGTTTTCCACCATGATGGACCAGCCTCTCAAACCCATGGAGTCTCTAGACTCCTTCATTTCAGCCCAAAGAAAAGGGTCAGGATTGCCAGCTCATTGGTGGGGACATAATGATGGAATACTGTTGTGCTAGAGCAAGGTGGCATCAAGTTTGCTCAGGCACAGAGACAGACAGTCAGTGCACTTGGTAGGGGAGATGGTGGTGGTGGTGGTGGTGGTGGTGGGGCAATGTCCTGTTCCATTGAAAGCCCCAGAGTTTCTTGCCAATACACCAGCTGTATATTCTCACGTGGAGAATTCCTGGTGTTCTTTTTCAGCTCTTGAAAAGATTGTGAATTAATTAATTAATTAATTAATTAATTCAAACATTATTTTTTTGGCCTCCCCAGAGGACCACACACAAGTCTGTCAGTGTCCTCACAGTGTCCGCATTTGATGACAAAGAAACAGCTCCAGAGTGCAGTAAGATGGCTGGTCAGGTGGCACACAGTTTGCCAAGGGCAGAGCTGGCCTTCAAAGCCAGGTCTTTTAACATCAGTTCAGGTTCATTTCTAAGCTGGCACTAAGCTGGCCCTGAGCCCCCAGTAAATAAAGGCTCCTTTTGGAAATGGGAGATGTTTGCTGTCTGAGAAAAGGCTGCCAGCAGCGCAGGTGTGTCCTGCAAGGCTAGCTAGTGCACTAATCCCTCTATACAGCACAGTCCTAGGAGCAGGTATGGAAAGCCAGAAAAGTTCTGGGGGGTGGGGCTGGGGGGTGGCAGCTGGAAAGCTGGGAAGTGGTGGGGAAGAGGTGTCACTTGAGCTGGCCTTAGTTGCAGGCAGAACAAAAGGCCAGTACCTGGAATCAAACAATAGCTTGCAACAAGCCTTGAAAGCTACTTCTGGCTCCAGATGCTAACAAGTTAAAAAAAAAAGGTGGGGGGGACCCAGATTCAGCACTAAGTGGTCCCAGGTGACAGTTTCAGGACTCGGGTGAGGGTGGTGTCATAACTGTTGTGACCTTCCCTCCTTCCAAAGGGGCAGGCAAGCTTCTAACTGAGGCTAGAGACACGTGGTATAAGGGAGGGAGGGTCTTGATATCTCCATCCTCTGGGGGAGGGGGGAGGTTTCAAGATTAGGAGACAAGTCTTCTATCACTGCCATAACATGCTTGCTTCTCAGCTTCTGCTCATTTGCATACGACAAGAGCCGAGGTCTCTTGAAAGAGTCAAACAATTGCAACAACCATTGGAATCAAAGTAAATGTCCTGTCCAAAGGTCACATACACTGATGTCTTATTTAGCCATTTGTTTGTTTATCTTAATTTTTTTTTTAATGTATGTGTTTGTGTCTGTGTGATTGTATGTCACACATGTGCAGGTGCCTGCCAAAACCAGCAGGTGTCAGATTCTATGGGGCTGGCATTATAGGTGTTTGTGAGATGCCCTGTGGGTTTTGGAAATCAGACTTGGGTCCTCTGGAAAAGCAGCCAGTGTTCTTAATCTTTGAGTCATCTCTCCATCCCCTCCCTTTGTCCTGTCCCATCCCATGCCGCCTGTCCACCTCCTCTGCTCCCTCCATCCCCCATCCCCCTATCCTTCCCAACCCCATCCCTTTTAAAGACAGTGTCTCATTTAGCCTAGCTTGAATTTGCATGCACTATGTGTCTTAGGATAGCCTTGAACTCCTGATCTCTTCCACCACCACCACCCGCCACCCCTCCCCCCACACCCATCAACCAGGCACTGGGATTGCAGACTGTACCTTCACACCCAGCACCAGCCATGTTTAGTAAGTTCCTAGAATGACTTGGTGCTCTCAGGGCAGCAAGCTTGCATGCAGATACTGTAACTCCTTTCATTGATTCATCCACTCCATGTCCCAGTAAGCACCAACTCTTTATAGGCACTGTTTTGGGACCTGGGAAAACATCCATTAACTTGGCACAGAGTCTCCTGTGTGCACAGGGCTCTCTGACTAGATTGGGAGCCAGGCCAGAAATAAGCAGCCAATGAAGTAATAGGTTGAAATTGCAGGAAAAGCAAATATAGGGTTACTCAATATTTTTTAAATTTCAGATAAACTACAAGTATTTTAGAATATCTGTTACCCCCCCCCCAACTATTCTATTATATCCTGGATTTTTGTTTGTTTGGTTGGTTGGTTGGTTGGTTGGTTTTTTTAAACTTTTTTTTTCTCATTTTATTTTCTGTGGTTGAGTGTTTTGCCTGAATGCGTGTCTGTGTACCACATGCACAGGGTGCTTGAGGAGACCAGAAAAGGATGTCAGATCCCCTGGAACTAGATATCCTGAGCCTGTGAGCCACTATGTGTGGGTGCTCTTCTGAAAGAGCAGCTATTGCTCTTAACTGCTGAGTCATCTCTCCAGTCCCCAGCCCAGATTCTGGTTTGCCAAATCGCAGCCCTAAAACAATCTGCAGGAGACTGGGATGTTGGGATGTTGTGTCTCTCGGAGAAAGTTCCAGAAAGACATTAATACTGTGTGATTTATTGCAAGGATTTGTCTTAGACAATGACAGGGAATGGCTAGTCCAGCGTCTGTCGGGTTGGTCATTGGGAAGGTGACCGGCTAGGAAACTGCAATATATAAAATGAAAGCCACAGTCTGAAGGCAGACTTTTGCTTCCTCAGCTGTTGCAGAAGGTCTTTTCTCTGGTTGGGTTCCTAACTGCAGTTATGGACTAAGATGCTGCAAGTAACTGCATGTGGACTTGAATCCTATCTAAAACCCCCTTCCCACCGGTGTCTGGACTG
The DNA here is from genome assembly GCA_907169655.1 of Acomys percivali. Classification (NCBI taxonomy): domain Eukaryota; kingdom Metazoa; phylum Chordata; class Mammalia; order Rodentia; family Muridae; genus Acomys; species Acomys percivali. The sequence continues at coordinate 42,315,152 of OU015745.1, forward strand.
TGCTCTGCTGGATAAATAGGGACCAGTGGCTAGCCAAGTTCATACACAAAACAGAGAGATCATGAAGGGATAGGTGTCTGCAAGGACAGCTTCTAAAGTGCATGCGTTTGAATCGAGACTTGAATGTTGAGGCTTGGGACACTAAACTGCCATTCGGAACAGATTCCAGATGGCAAGAAAACCAGGTGGCTTCTCCCCTGGGCAGGGTTCCTCCAGGGGACCCTGGAGGCAAAGATTAGGTACAGACCATTTGTCTGGGAGGCAGGGGAGGCTCAGGGTCAGGAGAGAGAAGTCAGGCTAGAGGGCTATCAGGCCTCCTGCCACCTACGGCGTGATGGTGGTGGTGGTGGTGGTGGTGGTGGTGGTGGTGGTGGTGGTGGCGGTGTGACTGGGCCTGCCTCTGGTTGTAGTGCTCTGGTAAATAGCAAGCACACACCCCATAGAGTTTTGTCCTCCCCTTTCCCTCTGCATTGCAGCCTTCAGTGGAGAACTGTACTGGTTAACCCTCAACCCCAAGAGAGGTATCTATTTCCCCAAGAGCCTGTGCACGCCGGGAACTCTGCGGCACTGTGGAAAACCAAGGCCCTTGCTGGCTTGCTCTGTGCTAAAGGGAAGCACCATGCTTGGCTTTCAGTTTGGAGTTAGGTTTACGCTCTCTTGCTGTTTCTTTCTTCCCTCATCTCTTCTCTACTTCCTTCTCTTCATCTCCCCTTTTCCTGCTCCTTTAATCCTTCCCTTTCCACTACCCAAGTGCATGCTGCCTTGAAAAGCTCAAAATGAGATAGATGTGCAAGTTATCCACAGAGGGATAGAGGTGCAAGGTGCTCTAGAATGAAATGTGACTAAACAATAACACACACACACACACACACACACACACACACACACACACACACACACTGATTTTAATCAGATGAGGTCCCGTAAGGGCTCCCAAGGCCTTTCCCTGCTCTTGCCCCCATGAGGATGTACCTTTCAAAATGGGATGGATGGATGGATGGATGGCTACATAGATAGATAGATAGATAGATAGATAGATAGATAGATAGATACATACATACATACATACATACATATAACATGCATATAATTAAGTGGGTGTATAGATAGGTAGAAGGGGACACAATCATATCTAGATGGATAATAGGAGCTTGATGGGCCCTTCTCTTGTGACAGACCATCTCATAGTCAGCTATGTTCTCAACACAGAGATACCAGGAAACAACTCAATGCTGGAGCTAAAGTCTGTCTGCCCAGCCAGGCTTGGCCTGTCGAGCTGGAAGCCACAAGAAGGGGAAAAAAAAAACCCAAAACCAAAACCAGGACTCCAGCATTCTAGAAGATCCTGGCTTTCCTGCTGTGCCTACAAGTCAGCCAACAGTCACCAACAAAAAGTGATTTCAGGTCAGACAGTTTCAGGAACCCACCCAAAGGACTGTGGGTCACAGTCCGGAACAAGTGACACTATGGGACAAATGCCTGAAACTTGCCTCACTCCACCATTGCTGTATGAGTGGTACTTGGCCAAAAGCGAGCAGAACCTCTCTGAGGGTATGCCGAGTCAAGGCCAGAGCAGTCAGCCCACTCCCAGCCTGGTCAAAGTCAGGCGTTCACGGCTCAGGCGTATCTTCGCCAACACTGCCACATCCTGCTTACACCCTCCTTGCTACCACCCCAGTGCCCTAGTTGTGCACTGCCAGCAACTCTCTTTCCTCGCCTGGGAGTTGCCTTTTGCTGGCTTGCTCATGTGAAGCTGTGTGAATAAGTAGCCCCCTTCCCTCCCTCAGGACGGAGCAGTTAAGAGGTGCATTGCTACACAGACCCCAAGCATTTCCTAAGTAGAACCAAGGCCCCCTCCCATTCCCCCGCCCTCCATCAGGTACAGGAGTGATGGCTGAAAAGCATTTTTTTCTTGCTTTTGTTTCTTCTCTCTAGCCTAACCTGTCCCCTGGTGCCTCCTTTTCAATGAGCTACCCACATTGTTGTCCTGATCTCAGAGGCTACTTTGGGGAAGGCTAAACAAAGACAGCTGACCACTTATCCATCAGCTGACCATCCATCCATCAGCATCCCCTCCAGCCTCTTGTGTACCACAGCTGTGTTCATACAGGCAACGGGGACCTTTATATAAGTACCACATGTTAACCAATCACACCACGGGGACGTTTATATCGCAGAGATTTTAAAACTGCACTTGGCTCTGCCTGGTGCCTCTGGTTTCTACATGCCAGCAGGCTAGGAGAGGAAGAATCCTGCTGAGACCGAGTTAGCATCTCTGGGCCTGCCTAGCAGCTGGCACCAATTCACTCACTGCAAGTTCGCAGCTTGCCGCTCTGATTTGTGTCTTGCTTCAGACTCCCAGGAGGCAGAGGGGCGGGGGAAGTGTAGAGAACGTGAGCCAGTTTCCAAGCTTGGCTCAGCTCCTAGTGCGGCTCACGGTGCAGAGGTTCTAGGTAGACACAAGCTCTTGGGGCCAGCACCAAGCCATCCCTCAGTGCCTACTGACCTGATTACTCACTGTCAGCCCCTCTTGGTTCCATGTTTGGGAGTGTCCTTTTGCTGACCAAAGCCTTGTCACCAGCACTTAAGTGATTGCAGACAGGAGTAGGGAACTAAATATCTCTGCTCCCTCCCTCAGGCCAGAGTTGGGAAATGGCTCGCTCAGTCGCTAAGTGTGAGGGGACCTGAACTCAGGCCCCAGATCCCATGTAAAAGAGCCAGGCATGGTGGCTCATGCTTGCACTCCCAGTGCTAAAGAGGCAGAAAGAGCTAAATTCTTAGGGTTTTCTGGCTTGCCAGCCTAGTATATTCAGTGACCTCCAGGCCATTGAGAGACTCCATCTCAAAATGTAAGGTGGAAAGAGATGTGAAGATTGACAGCAGAGGTTGACCTTTGGCTTACACACACACACACACACACACACACACACACACACACACACACACA
>OU015745.1:42318108-42335687 GCA_907169655.1 Acomys percivali
CACACACACACACACACACACACACACACACACACACACACACACACCTAGCTGGCAAACTTGCATGTTTTCTGAACATCGTTTCTTTCCTTCTCATTACTCACTAAGCTGTATGTACAGTATAACTATTAACATGATATTTACATCCCATTGGGTGTGATCAGTAGTGATGATTCCAAGTGCACAGGCAGATGTGCATAGGCTCTGTGCAGATACCACAGTCTTTCACATAAGGGACTGGAACATCTGTAAGGGGAGGCTGGAGTCAACTCCCCGAGGATAGTGAAAGGTTGACTATGCAAGAAGCTTGTGTGTGTTAGATGCCCAGTCCAAGGACTCCAGGGTGCATTTCAAGACACAGTGAGACAGCAAAAGGGTGCAGCCCACCGCTCAGCTGGAGCTTCGTGATGGGATAGCTTGGTGCAGCTCCCAGACCTTCTTCCCCCTCCAACTATAACTTTCCGAGGGAGAATGCTGCTCCAACTTGGAGAGTGGCTCATGTTACCAAGTCATATCCCCCCCATTTCCCCAACACACACACACACACACACACATACACACACACACACACACACACACACACACACACACACACACACACACACCACCCCCTACTCCAGAATGGCAAGCTGTGAACTTGCAGTAAGTGAATCTGAGCCAGCTGCCAGGCAGGCCCAGGAATGCTAACTAAGTCTCAGCCGGATTCCTCCCTCCCCTAGCCTGCCCACCTGCAGAAGCCAGAGGTTGTCCTGGGAGGCACCTGGCGGAGCCAAGTGCCAACACTTAAGACACGGAGATTCTGAGGATGAGAAGGGACAAACAGGGGACCTTGCCGGGAGCCTCCCTGAGCATAAGAGGCCTTTTTGGATGACACAGCCAGTCTGGAGAGCAGTGGGCCGTGGGCATAAGACACTAAGTAGCAGATGTGTACAAACTGTGGCCTGTGGGCCAAAGGAGGCCAAGGATAGCTAGGAATGTGCCTAAGACAAAATGGTAAACGTACTTAAAGCAATATGAGATTTTTAATTGTTTCCCTTTTGTTTCTGTAACTGGGTCACGCAACTCTCCAGCTTGAACTTTATAGATGGTGATGTTCTTTCTCAGTGTCAAGAGGTTTGGACACACCTTCTAGAGTCTGAGAAGATTCGATACAAATGAATAACAACACACAGCAGGACGGTATTTTCTACTTAGATACAGTACAGCGCAGGCTCAGTGAAACAGGTTCCCAAAATGATAACGTATTGTTTTCTTTTTAAAATGAAAAAAAAAATTAGTTGCATTGTGGCTTACATGAAGTTGTTATTGGACAAGTATTGGCTGAGAAAGAGCCTCTGGCTTCCACTCTCTTTGCATCTGCCCAAAACCCACCCTCAGCAATTCCTGTGGAGCCCTGGGGAAAACTGGAGACTGGAGAGGTTCATTGCTCGGAGCAGGAACAAGCAGGCCCAGGGAGCCTTTGGGAGGAAGGCGGCAGGAGCGAGCCAATGATTGCCTGCAAGAGCAGAGCTATTACCACGGGGCCAGCTGGGCAGCCTCCATCCCCAAGATGCCAGCCCGCTGCCGTGCTCCAGCGCCTTCTGTTTGGGTCTCTTCAGTTCTTTCTCTGCTTCCTGCCCCATCCTTAGTGACAGGTGATTAGCAGAGCCAGCTGGCAGCTTCTGCTGGGCACTGCTGCCAGAGAGCTGGGAGCCTGCCTGCAATGGCTCCAGCCAGGCCTGGCTTTCCACATAGAGTCTTAGTCAGTACCTTGGTGAGCTGATTCTGCTGGGCAGCTGTGACCCGCCTCCATTCTCTTGGTGCCTCTTGGCAGGGCCGGAGCTGCAGAAGAAAGTCTGCAGTGTGCTACTTACTGCACCCGCCCCTCGATAAATACCTGGGCCACTGGGCACAGATGCTGTTTGTTGGTGGTGTGGGGAGGGGGAAGAGAAAGGTCTCCATGTCATCTAAGCCAAACCTCACACTTCGTTTTCTTTGTTTTAAAAAGTTTTAAATTAGCATATGTCCTGGTTAGGGTTATTATTGCTGTGATGAAACACCACGACCGAAAGCATCCTAGTGGGGGAGGGGCTTATTTCACTTACAGTTCCAAACAACAGTTCATTATCAAAAGCAGCGAGGTGAGGAACTTACACAGGGCAGGAACCTGGAAGCAGAGGCCACAGATGGGTGCTGCTTACTGGCTTGCTCTCCATGGATTGCTTAGCCTGTTCTCTTATAGAACCCAGGACTACCAGAGCAGGGAGGGCAGGGCCCTCTCTCGTCAATCACGAATAAAATAATAATAATAATAATAATAATAATAATAATAATAATAATAATAATAATAATAATAATAATGTTCCACAGGCTTGCCTACAGCCCAATTTTATGGAGACATTTTCTCAATTGAGGCTCCCTCCTCTCTGATGACTCGAGCTTGTTTCAAGTTGACATAGAAATAGCCGGTACAGCATGTATTAACTATAAGTGATAAGTTTTGATATGGCATTTTGATTTAGTGCAGTGTGTGTGTGTGTGTGTGTGTGTGTGTGTGTGAGAGAGAGAGAGAGAGAGAGAGAGAGAGAGAGAGAGAGAGAGACTCCCCCTTGCCCACACTTCCTGGTGACTCTTCTGTCTCTACCTGCCATCTCCTAAAAAGCGCAGCACTGCTACTATAATGTGGGTTCCAGGGATTGAGCTCAGATGGACCAAGCTCTTTTTCCCAACTGAACCCTCTCCCTGGCCTTCATTATTACATTTGCACACATGTATATAACATAGTCTGAACCGCTCATCCTCCATTACCCTCTCTGGACCCCACCCCTTCCCATTCATCCTCTTCTTCCAAACAAGTTCTCCTTCTACTCCCTCAGCCCCTTATTTACAAGAGCATGGGCAACTTCCCAGAGGCTACACCACTGAAGAAAACGCCTCCTTCCTCAGCGATCCTTGGAATTAACAAGCCCTTGGGTGGGGTGGGACCTCTTGGTTGTTTCACTCCTGTATTTAGTCTCTCTAACAGAGAGTGCGTTACAGAAGGCCAAGATTTGTCTGAGGTGATCAGTACTGGATCTCCTAGTGACTAGAGTAATCCTGTACTTAAAGTAGACTTCTTCACAGCATGTATCTAGTTAATGGGAGGGAGGGAAGGGAGGAAGAGAGGGGAGGGAGAAGGAACAAATGAGGGAAGGATGGGAAGAAAAGACTTTTTTCTCCCCAGACACAGGGTTTGTCTGTGTAGCCTTGGCTGTCCTGGACTCATTACGTACAGCAGGCTGGCCTCAAACTCAGAGATCCACCTGCCTCCGCCTCCCAGAGTGCTGGGATTGCATGCATGCACCACCTTCGCCCAGCTAGGAAAAGACTTAAAACAAAATGAAACAAAACAAAACAAAACCTTCTGCAACTACTCCTAACTCTGAACATTTCATCATACTAAGTCACTTTATGGTTTGTTTCTTCCCATGAAGGCTAGAGCTGAAAGCCAAGGCCTGGCTTCCCGTGGTGGGCCTTGCAAAGAGGAAGTCAAGGTGGAAGTGTAAGGCAGGTAGATGGATGTACCTGAGGGGGTGTGTGGTGAGAGCCAGAGCTATTGCTTGCCTCACCTTGGTCCCAGTGAGCCCTGAGATCATAGTATTTCTTACAACCAGCAATCCCATAAGTTGCAGGAGACTGTGACTCGGGGGGGGGGGGGGGCAGGGACTCAGACACAGGCTGAGGCAAACACTGGCATGGAAGAGCCATATCCTTCTGTGTGATTGGCTGGCAACATGGCCAGGAGTGTCTCCCAGCAGATGGCCATGAGAAAGACGCCTGGGCACAGCCTGGCTGCCATGTGGCTCCCTGGCACGGGATGGATGGCAGGCTTCCCAGGGACCTGGAGCCCTTGTCTCACTTGGCTCCTTGCCCATGGTCCTCTGTTTCCCTCACTTCCCAAGGGTGGAGTCTTTCTATGTATCCGGCTGGGATGAGGGAAAGTGTGTTTATTCTTCATGTATGCACACATCTCGCTCTGCCTTAAAGACAAATTGTAGATTTTACACCCTGCTTCATACTCACTGTTTTCTCATTCCATAGTGAGTGCTTCCCCCGAAGCAGTGGGTGACTCTGTCTGGCTGTCTGGCTGGGGAGAGAAAAGCCCGGGCTGGGGACTGCCTCTCCAGCTTTCCCGTGTGTCTCCATCCTCTCAGGGTATCACTCAGCTTCAAACTCCACCAGTCTGCAGCAAGGTCAAAGACTACAGTTCTCACAAATTCCCAAGTGATGTCAATGCTAGAGGCGCCAAGCTCACTCAGAGAAGGAAGGGAGGGAGGAGGGAAGGAGAGAGGGAGGGTAGGAAGGGGGAGTGTAAGCAGGGAGGCAGGGGAAGGGGAAGGAAGGAGGGAGAGGAAGGAGGAAGAGAGGGAATGAAGGAGGAAGAAAATCTAGGTGTGGAGGGAGCGTGGACCAGAAGGACGAAAGGAGGAAGGAAGAGATGGACAAAGAGAAGGGGGGAGGGAGGGAGGGAGGGAGGGAAAAGCAGGGGAGAGGAAGAGAGAAGAAGGGAAGGAAGAAGGAAGAAAGAAGAGCAGGGGAACTGAAGGGATAAATAAAGGAGGGAAGGACAAAGGGGAGAGAGAGGAGAGGGAAAAGAGGACGCAGAGAAGGAAGAAGGAAGAAATGAAAGAGAAGAGAGTGGGCCTTGAACAAGAAGAGCAAGAAAGAATAGCTGAATCCTCCATCATTAAAAACATTCTTGTACTGTAATCAAGCCCCACGTTCTAGGAACAGGTTTCGGAGGTGGTATGGAGCCAACTGGTCCAATCCTTTACTTTCGTTCCAAAGTGAGGCCGAACCCCAGACATTGAAGTGTTTTGTTACCAGCAATCATTTCCCCAGGTGGGGAAATCAGTCTAAAGTAGGGAAGTACAGCTGGGCAAGCCTTTTCTCCTATTGTTCCACCCTACCCACAAACCCCTTAGAGAGATGGGGGAAGGGGACACACAGGGCCCCCTTCCCTGGCCATCTGCTCCTGGTTACTGAGCAACTCAGCCTCCCTGCCTTTCCCACACAGTCCTTCCCCAGAGCTTTGGGCCAATGGGCTTGGAGTGGTAGTTTCCTCTTCCTTGGCAGAGATCCAGGGCCAGAGTTCATTTGGAAGCACCGAAAGAAAAAGCTAGAGGACCCTTGAGTGGCCAGCTCTTAGAATGCTGAGAACCTAGTGGGCTTGGACACTGGGGCCACAGAGGGTCAGACGTCGTCCTCCACAGGCCTTGCGCTGCCCACTGTGTTCTGAAGTGGGGAGGCAGCAGCCGCCCCAAGTGGATTGGGAGCTCAAGAGCTCTTCTTGGCCACTTATCCTTCGCCTATGAGGATCTTCAGATCCACAAGAGTCTTTGTACATTTCCCTTTGAGCCAAATGCCAGGCAGCCCTGTGAGTTCCCCAAAAAGATATAGAAGAGGACTCAGGAGAGGGCACACATAGCCTGCCCTTGAGTGGCATCGGCTTACCTGCATAGGCTTGTGCCACACAGGTAGGGTTGCCTCACTCTCTAGCTGTCTAGCCAGGGTCAGGACAGGACCCTGACAGGCATGAGAAAGCACAGGGGCCATCAGGGCTGGAGAGGCAATGACAGCACAGCAAAGTGACAGTTTCTGATCAGGGGGCCATGTGGGGCTGGGGACCTGTGTTTCTCAGACCTAGGCTTTCGGGGGGACATTCTAAGACTATGCTGTTTTAAGTAGTGATAATGGTGGTCTTTCTACGGAGGTGCCACATGCCAGGTATGCTCAGTGTGTTTGCCCTTCTTTGGTCCTTACCATGACTTTGTGAGGAGGTACTTTAGGGGTTCTCTTTATCCATGGGGTGTATGTTCTATGACCCCCACAGATAGGATTGAATATAGTTTATATTACATTCTTTGTATATGCATGCCAAACTGTGATAAAGCTCATCATATAAATAAGATACAGGAAGAGATTAACAATATTTACAGAGAACAATTATGATGATGTAATAATGAAAGCTATGTGAGTATGCCCCCCCCCCCCCGTATCTTATTGAACTTCTACACTTTCTACTTTGAGGTCGTGTTTCCCACTTCTCTTTGGAAGATTCAAATTGTTTTCATGGCTATTTGTTGTTCAGGTCCAGTGGATGGCCTGGGTCCTGTATCCGTCAGGAGGTCCAGGCAGGCACTGCTTGCCTCCGGAAGAGAACAGATGGACCTCAAGATCAAAGGTCCCATTTCTCACTTAGAGGTGGCTTAGAGTGCTCAGGGTGAGGCCTGCGTGCTAGGCCGGGGTGTAGAAAGTGCTTTTCTACTGAGTGTTACAGTTAGCAAGCTCTTTTAGAATGAGATTGCTGGTACCAGACAGCAGTGGAGACTCAGGACCTCCATAGGCCTGTGATGATACCAAAAGTGTTACAGCTCCCAAGCTAGTGGCTTCAGCAGTCAAGTCCCCGCTGTTCAGTGGCAATTCTTCCCCAGAATGAATGATGATGCTCAGCCAGTCATGGTGGAGGCATGGAGTGACAGGGCAAGCCAACCAACTTTTATTTTCATGAATTGGGCGTTTATAAGCCTTGGGCAGTGGGAAGGGTTTGAGGGTTAATGTGACTGATATGCTGGGCCTAGGGGTACCAGGATACTTGATTTACATGCAGGAGCATGGGGTCCTATCGCAAGAAGGAGAACACAGTACTTAATCATTCTATGGGTTGGGGGAAGAACTTCCAGGTATGATTAAAGGCCATTTGCTGAAGGCTAGGATCTCCTTAGCACAGAGTGGGGTATTTCCAGCAATCTCCAGGTGCTTGATGAACAGGTTCTATCAGGAAAAAGTCAGGCCTGTAGTCTTCCCTGAGGGTTATATGACAATCCTTAGGGAGTTTGGGAGGTCCCCAGATCAGGCAAAGAGAGAACCCCACTAAGAAAGGGAGCCTGTCGCTGTATACTGAGCTCAGAGGCTATACAGGAGTGCCAGACTTCAACCTTAAAAAGCAGGGGTCCATAGCTATTATTGTGTTTTGTGGTATAAAAAGGGAATACTTACACTTGACTGCACTACTATACTATATTATACTTACACAGGGTTCAGGTATGTTTCCTGTCAAGCAGAGCAGAGCAGAATGGGGTAAGAATTCAGAAGAGAATACAATTCAAAACTTAACAATTATTAATTTCTTGATTTTCTCATTTAATATTTTCAAGTGGCCACAGGCATATGACCTCAGAAGAGTGGAACTTGGGACATGGGGACTGAGACAACTAAGAAATCTTTATTGTCAAGTCAACAAACTTCTGCGCCTGTCTGTGAGGGAGTTTTTATATCAGGTTAGCTGAGAAGGGAAGAGTCGGTCTGTAAATGGCTGCTTCATACCCTAGGCTCTTTGACTCAATAAAAAGAGGAAGTGAAGCCAGGCGGTGGTAGCGCACACCTTTGATCTTAGCAGAAGCAGGTGGATCTCTGAGTTCCAGGCCAACCTGGTCTGCAGAGTAAGTTCCAGGACAGCCAGGGATATACAGAGAAACCCTGTCTCAAACACAAAAATGAAAAGAGAAGTAAGCTGATGGGCGGGCAGCGTTCCACTCTGCTTCCCAACTGAAGATGTCATGTGACCAGCTACCTCAAGCTCTCATTGCCATGTCCCACCATGTTGGACTGAACTGTGAGCCAAAACCATGCTTTCTTTTGTAAGTTGCTTTGTTGGGTATTTCATCACAGAAATGAGAAAAAATAAAGAATACAGGGCCCCACTGTGTGTCCATTCACAAGTCACAGGGAGGAGACCCAGCCCAACTCCCTTAGTCCTTTAGCCTTTGAAGTGGCGGAGCTGGGATTTGAGGTTAGGAAGAAGGGCTCCAAGTCCATGTCCCACAACTGCCTGGAGAAATTTCTAGATTTTTTTTTTTTTATGGTCACACTTGAGTTTGTTTTCTATCCCTGTGTAAGCAATTACCACAAACAGCACCTGGCTAACGGCTCACTGTTCTGCAGATGAGACGTTCAAGTGTGTTCACCAGGATGCTCTTTGCAGCTTGCAAGGACAAAAGGGAGGGAGCCCTGAGTGAGATTCAGCTTCTAGCCCATTTTGGTGGTTGGTAAGACTTAACGTCTTGTGACTCTCCGACTGGGTTCTGGTTCCTAAATGGTAGGTGTTCATACATGATTCCAGCATACACAAACATGCCTTATTGAGCAACTATGAGCCAAGAATTCTGAGAGCCCAGCTCTCATGTTCTGCCTCCCTCAGCACTTAGTGAAAAAGATGAATAGATCAAGCCTGATGTAGAATCAACAAATCTACATCAATCACGCTCCTAGAACATGTGCCACAGTGCACCACCAAGCTGCCCCCAAGCCGGGCAAGCTCCAACTCTCCACCTCTCAAACAGCTCCTGGCTGCAGCTCCCACAGAGGGGTGTGTCTACCGAGTGACTGGCAGTCAGGACTCCTGTGGAGAGTTTGTCTTTAGTTACACACTGCATGGTCCCTGTTTGCTCTTGTCCTGTACCCTGGATATGATTCCCCAGTCAGTGTCCTATGTGGGCCACGCGTAAACGGAGACCTCATGTAACTTCTGTTTTCTACTGTCTTGGTGGAAATAAACAGAATTATGGAAGAACAAATGCCTGCTCCATTCCTGATCCTGGGTGACAGCTGTTAAACTGACAGGTTAAGGGTAACCTCAGCTGGGCCCCAGATGGAGGCTGGCCCTGTGAGGGGAAGGAGAAACAGGCATTTATTTTATGAGAGAGCAGGGTTGTCTTCTGAAGGCAGAGCTGCTTCTCCCCTCTCCATCTGGGGCTTAAAATTCCCAAGAGCATCACTTTACCTGCAGCTAAAATATGATTATGCACAGGCAACAGCCTGATCCAATATGCACAGCCTATGGTTTAATATTCCAATTAGTGCGATTTCCTTAGTGTTTCCTCAGCCCCTTGAAGTGCGTGCTTTGGGGTTTTAAGTGGTTTCCTCGCCCTCACCTGCCTGCCTTTGTCAGTGCACATTCATTTCAGTGTAGCTGTCTTGTACAGTAGGTGCTTTTTACAAATAAATCATACTGTGTGGTGTGTGTGTGTGTGTCTATGTCTGTGTCAATGTGTGTTGTGTGGGAGTGTGTGGTGTCTGTGTGCATGTGTATAGCATGTGTGTGTGTGATGTGTGTGGTATGTATATATAGAGTGTGTGGTGTATGTATGTGTGTAGCATGTGTGGTTTCTGTGTAGTGTGTGTGGTGTGTGTGCATGTGATATGGTGTGTGTGTGTGTGTATAGTATGTGTGGTGTGTTTGTAGAGTGTGTGTGTGTGTGTGTGTGTGTACAGGGGAAGACAACCTCAGTGTCAATCCTTGCATCTTGTTTTAGAGAGCCTCTTTGCAATGTGCTGCTGCTGTGAGCCAGGCTGGTTGGGTGTGCAGGCTTCGGGCACACTCCTGGCTCTGCTTCCTATCCCTCCCATCTCATAGGGGTGCTGTGATTACACACACTTGTACTAACAGTCTTGGCTTTGCTTTACTTAGGTTTTGGGGGATCTGAACCCAAGTCCTCATGCTTGTCAAGCACTGTTCTCTCTAAGCCATCTCCCTGGCCACAATCTGTATATGTTTTTAAAAAAAAATGTATCCATCTGTCACGGCCTCTCACAGTGCAACATCCAGGGGGACACATGTGGTCTAAGGAGGGACCTCTTAGTTGGAATTATTTCTTCTGTCCATATTTCTTTTAACACTGACTCCCAAGTCTGGGATTCATTTGCTGGCTAAGCTGAATGTTGTGTGGCTGTACTTGATGGAGTGTCCCTCTCCTGATTGCTGGGAAAGACTCCAGGCTTGGTGTAATAGCGCACACCTGTGACCCTAGCACTTGCGAGACCGAGGGAGCTCTGGAGTCTGACGCCACCCTGGATTTAAGCCAGTCTAAGCTACACAGAACCTATCTCCCAAAACCCAAATGGACAAACAAATGTGTTACCAGCCTTCTCTTTGGCAACTCCTACAGGCCAGAGGGTGGGAGCAAGCTATCAGAGTTTTATTTGCCTAAAGGCTTAACAGACACTGGGGAGAGTCAATGACTAATTTAGGGAGGGAGTCATAGGCCTGGAGCTATAAAACTTTTGAATTCCATATGGGGAAAACTGTGTGTGCATGTGCCTCCCCCACCACACCCCTGCTAGATCTTCCTCAGTCTCCCAAGTGTCTGTTGTTATACCAAGCCTGGACTGAAGGACTTTCTAATAGGCCCCAGTGTTAGAGTAACTTTTATTTGCCTGATTTAATTGTCATCTTGGAGGCATACTGCCCCTGTCTGTTAACTTAGGCCTAATCCTGGATGCTTCTAGATTCCACACAATATTATCTAGGTGAGCTACTGCTTAATAAGCTCACCCTTTCTTGTTCTTTATGAACTCTGGCTGTCTGGTTCAACTCAGCTGTTTTGGCTCAAATTTCTCTCCAAGCTGACTGATTCAGTCTGGCATCTCTCAGCTTCTGACTTTGCTCTGCTTGGTCTCATACTAACTTTGGCAATCTGTTCTAATCTTCTAGCTCTTTCTCATCCTTTGGCTCCTTCTGTCTTCAGCTGCATCTAGCTTGTTCTCTCTTCAACCTGTCTCTGAAAAACTCTCCTGGTAAAAGCTGCCTCAGAATTTCACTGAACTGAACCCTCACAAACTCAGCTCTGCTGCACAGCCTCTCAACTCACTGACTCTACCGAGCTGCCTGAACAGAACTGAGTAGAACTCAGAGATCACGTGCCTCTGCTGGGATTTAGTTGTATACCACCAAGCCTGGATCTTAGCTTTTCTTTACCTGAAACTTGCTGTATAGCAGGCTGACCTTGAACTCAGAGATCTGCTTGCCTCTATCTCCTGAGATTAAAGGGGGGGGGGCACGTCCTGTATTCCATCCAGACCACACAGACCTAGAAGGTCTTTGGATGTGATCTCTTGGCAGAGAAGCCATGTGGTGAGTTAAAATTCCTCTATACCCCAGCATGGCAAACATGGCCCCTGTTAGCAATCAGGTACCTCCACGGCCAGTTCCAGGGACTCAGCAATCCAAGGACAGCAGGAAACACCATCTCTAGCTGCTGAGATGCAATTCGACACACTCCCACTGTCCCCATGAGCCGCGTGTCCTCCCCTTGAGCATGCACTGCATCCCCTTATAAAGGGACCTGCTGTTCCTTTCTCCCCATTCTCTTCCCTGCCAGCCTCACCCAGAGGCTGCCTCTGCACCCCCCACCTCACCCCCTGGCCCCCAATAAAACTCCCATGTGAGATCTGTTGCATGGTGTGACTTTTTAACATCTGCCAAATAGATTGTGGTAGCATTTGGTGTCACGACTCAGATTGGCTATCCTGGTGCCTGTGCTCCCTTTTGTGGGTCAAAGCCACACCAGGACCCTATTCCCTGTCTGCCTGCAATAGCCTCACTTTCCAGCCACATGATTGCTGGACTCCTGCATCCAACACCGACCAGTTGGTGAGTTCCCCCTTCCTGGCTGGTGTAACTGTTTCCCTGGATTCAAGGGAATGACTATTGAGCATCCGGTATCCCTCTGGTACCCTTAGAGGCTGAGGTACCCCACTTTGCCCCTGGCCACAGTCTCTATGGCTAAAGCTGGCCCTTTTTGCTGACGTCCTTCATGGACCTTTTCCCTTGGGCGAGGCTTTACCCTTCTACCAGCACAGTTTCCTTTCTCCTTTGTAAATCCTAGTATTAGGCAAACCACGTCTGCTGGGGCTCTTAGCCTCTGGTTCTTGCCCAGCCTATGATACCTTGCTGGCCAGATTGTACTGCCTCATTCTAGTCTTGCCTGTGGCCTTGGGAGGCCTTGGACCCAGGCCTGTGACTCCTCTCCTCACCCATGGGATCTGTGTCTTCTGGAGAACCTCAGACCCCTACACCTAGCCCCCAGTGTAAAGACTTCTAAACTAATGCACCTTTGCAACCAGACCTGGCCCCAGTATTCCTTAGACAGTGCACCAAAATGGCCATGTCCCAGCGCTCTAGATCCCAGTACTGTAGGGACCTTTACAATTACTGCCAGCGATCGGGTAAATAGAAGGACGTTTCCTATGTCCAAGCTTTCTCTTATCTTCACAACAAACCTTTTTCTCTGTTCTCCCTGTTCCCCGACTCAGGTCCCTTCTAGCTATAAAGTCTCAACCAGAAGAAACCTCCACTACCCTTGATCCTGCTAATGGGCCCCCTTCTTATCTGGCCCCTGTCCACAGCTCCCTCTCTTCTGCCTTCTTCAGCCTCCTCTCCAGCAACAGCCCACTCTAACTGTCCTTCTCTGGTACCCACTTTCACCCTACCAGCAGCCTTTAGTCCCCCCCCCACACACACACACTCACTCACACTTGATCTCACTCTGTAATAAAACCCTCCCCCCAACCCCCACCAACTTTAACCCAGACTCAGTTCTTCCTTTACAGGAGATTGTAGGGGCAGATGGCCTGGTCAGGGTGAGTGTCCCTTTTCATTAAATGGGGGGGGGGGGAACCCACCTGGGATCCTGTACCTCCAATCCCTCTACTTCCGTTAAAGAACTCCAATATGTTACCCAATCCTATAGGCTCACCTTCCTTGACACATATATGATTCTAACTAATGCAATACTTCCTGCGGAGCACAAGTGAGTTTGGGAAAAGGCTAGAGTACATGCAGATGAAGTACACCAGACCAGCACATCCAGTCAGGCCTGAGGTAGTGCCTGGCCAGAACCCCCAGTGAAATTACAGTACCCTAGGTGGCATTTTGGCTACAGGTCCGTTTATGGCTTGCCTCCTGACCTGTCTCCATAACCATTAAATTAGGAAAAACTCCAAGAGATCATCCAGGACAAACATGAAACCCCATCTCAATACCTAGAATGCTTTCAAAGGCCTCTCCCTCCCCCCGCCCCCCAGTGTACTAATCTAGACCCCGAAAATCCAGAGGGCAAACAAGTCCTGATGACCTTTTTCCTAGAGTTTCCCTGACAGTAGAGCCAAGCTTAAGAGCGTGGAGAGAGGACCCCTAACTCCACAGGCAGAAGCCTTAGTGCTGGCCTTTACTATGTACCATGTTAGTACCATGGGAGAGATTAAAAAAAAAAAAAAGCCTGCGAGCAAAAATACCAAATGTTGTCCAAGGTAGATCTACCAACGTCAGCTACTACCCGGACTCTCTTGCCTCCTAAAGCTCAAGGACCACTGGGTCCCTGTTTCAAATATGGTCAGGAGGGTCACTGGACTTAGTCCTGGCCTAATCCCTGCAAGCCACCACCGAGGCCATGTCCAAAGTGCCATCAAGAGAGACATTGGGTTGTTGATTGTCCCCACGTCCCTCATAGCACAGAGACATCACTCCCAGATTGCCCTCCAGCCAACCTCCTAGGCCTGGCCATGGGTGATTAAAGGGGCCTGGCCTCCCAGCCTAATTATTGCCATCTCTGACAGGGAGCCCCAGGTAATCATCATGGTATCGGGGTGATGCATTTCCTTCCTCCTAGACACTGGGGCCACTTACTCGACTGACAGAGTTTTGGGGAGCCCATTTCTCCTTTTAGTTTCCCTATTGTCAGGGTAGGGGGACAGCCTTATTAACCTTACCAAAACCATCCACTCAATTGCATTTTGAGGGGTACTAACCTGCCCTATCCCCTTATTGGGAAGGGATCTTCTAGCCAAAGTGGGAGCCTCTATTTCCTTTGCTCCCCACATTCGCCTGACCCTAGGCTTGCCAGCAGGCCCCTCCTCCTTCTAGCCACTCAACGTACTGGTTCTAACATGTCATTACCTTTGTCAGCCTCTCAGATGGACCCCCAAGTCTGGGATGTCCCAAACAATATTCCCCTCTTGTCATACAACTACAGAACCCTACCCGGTATATCAGTGTATCCGTCCCTCCGTCCCTCCCTCCCTTCCCCCCCCTCCAGAGCCTCAGGACACTTAAACCTGTTTTCTCTGACCTCCTAAGAAACAAAACTTCTTTGCCCCTCTTTAACACCCCTATATTTGTATTGGGGACAGTAGGCCATATGGCCAGTGTTCAGCCATCTTGTCAGAGCCTGCACCTTTAGGCTTCCATTTCTCCAGCAGTTTGTCATTTACCAGAAACCAGCTGACCCTGCCATGGTTCAGCAGTTTGACTAAAGATAAGATTAAGATGAAGCCACCCTGTTGTGGTTTATTGTGTTATCATTCTAACACCCTTGAGCTCATAGTAAGAGCTACTCCTTTCTGGCTATAAATTAGCTTTTCCAGTTAGACTACTGGTAAAATCGGATTGAAGGCCATCTGCCTGTGAGCAGCAGTTCTGAGAACTTTTTCCTGACTAACCAGATCTTTTACACCTTCCTTGTTTCTCTGGAATCTCTCCCTCTTCTGTGACTATAGCAGTGATAAAGGTAGACGCCTGCTGGAGCATTCCAGAGTTAGGTATCCATAGCAACCCTTGCTTACGCAAATACCCATGCCCCTGTGCCTATAAAAACCCTGTGAAAATTTTCAATAAACAGGGCTTGATCAGAATCCAGACTTGCCCTCATTTCTTCATGTTTCCTGTATTTCCCCCCCCCCCGCAACTCTGCCCCTTTCACAGGTACCTGTTGAAGACCCTAAGGGCCGGAACATATTTGCACTTAAAAAGCCCACCTATGGACCTTACATTTCCCAGGCCTAACCAGCCCCTTCTTCCTCTATGGAACAAAAGAAGTGATGTGCCCTCAGGGTCCTAGATCACCAACTGGGACCCACCGTCCTCTTGCACCCATAGCATACCTGTCAAAGAAATTAGACCTGACCACCCAGGGGTGAGCACCCTGCATATGTGCATTAACTGCTGCTGAGCTCCTTATTCAAAAATCTAAAAACTAACTTTTGGGTCACCTACTACTATCTTCTCCTGCCACAACCTGTCCCACCTCTTAACGTATAAAGGCTTGCAAATGCTACCTCCTTCTAGGGATCTTTCTCTCCAGCTGGTGCTAGCAGAAGACTCTACACTTACTTTCCAATCATGCCCCCCCTTAATATCTCAAATATTTTCCTTGCCCCCCACCAACTAATTGCAGACCACTCCCCATTTCATTCTTGCATTGCCCCCATCCCTCACACATACAAGAAGGCACATTTCCTCACGCCGTCTTTACCTGGTACACAGACAGCAGCCTACAAGCCCAGTAGTCCAGGGATGGAGATCTTTAAGACTGAAAAAAAAATAAAGCCTTTTCTTTTTTCTTTTCTTTTTTTTTTTTTTCTGTACTCTTTTCTCTTTTTTAAATTTCAATATTAGCATCAAAGTGTTGCCTGGGAGCAGAGAAATGAATTCTGGGCCTCTTCTGGGAGAAAGTGCTCATGGTTTTATTTGTTTTAATTTTCTTTCCTGATGAAAAATGTGCCATGGTTAGAGAGCAACAGAATAAACAGAACAGTGACTGGTGCTTTCCAATTTCCTTAGTGGAATCCACATAGTTTTCTTTGAGTTCCATCAATATTTCAATGGTTTCCACAGGGCTCCTCCTCTAGGAAGCTGAGGTAGAGCAAGGTTCCCTAGTACCCTCCTTCCAGCTCCCATGTCACCAAGGCTGGGCTCTGTCTAGGGCAGAGATTGCAGGAAGGGGCCAATGGTAGGACTCTGTTTGTATATCCTGGCCCCAGAGTAGGACAGGACAGAGTTAAAACTCAATATGGGTAAATATAGAGTTTAAAAATGTATATAGGTAAGTGAACCTATGCCCAGCCATGTGCCAGGTCTCTGCCTGCTTTCTCTCAGAATTTACTACCCCTAGGCTGTCTTGACAGAGCCCAAAACTGTTCCTCCATCATTTCTATTTCATATCTTTCCCTCTCTTGAGCCTCTGTTCAAGCACTGTTCAAGCATCCTCAGTCAGGGCTGCTCATGGGAGGCTAAAATCTTGGAGAGGAGTCTCAAGCCATAGAGTGCCAAAGGGGAAATCCAGATTACATACCAAAGCTTAGAAACCCAGCCAAGAATTGTATCAACATGTGGGGATGCTGTGGCACATTGGTAGACTGTGTCCTGGGAAAAGCCCTGGGTTGTGTCCTCAGCACTGCAAAAACAACACAACAAACAAGCAAACAACAACAACAAACGAAAAAGCACTACCCAGAAACTGAGGGCCTGGTGATTTTGATGTCCTCACCTGTAACCTTACAGAAGCTGGGGGACCGTTCTCAGGAATGCCCCACAATTTGCTTCCAGTGTTCCTTGTTGGGAAGGCATGCAACCCTTCTGGAAGCAGAGTGAGAGAGCTTGAAAGTCCTTGATGGAATCATACTGGGGTAGCCCCAAAGACCAGGCTGAGCCTTATCCCATGGGATACACAGAACAGAGAAACATGGGCAGAGAGTCTGTACTGGTGGCAGAGACAGACATTTCTTGAGAATGTTCTTGAGCCCTATTATGCTCAGCAGCACTTATGTCAGGCCCATTTACTATCTTCTGAACTTGAATATTTCTGAATTGTCATGTGGAGCATGCCTTTTCCAACTCATACCACAGGCTCAGTGCTCTGCCACTTTCTTCCAATGCCTCCAGGCCCTTCTCTGCTTTCCTAGTTAAAAATCCATCTGACAAAGGGTCTCAAGGTCCCCAACACCAGCTCCTTATACGGATGAGTCTCTGTAACGGCTCACCCTGTGCTAAGTGCTTTAGATCACAGGCATATTAAATTCTCATTTACATATGAGAAAACAGAAGCGAGGGAGGTGACTATTTTTGCCCAGCTCCTGTGCGGTGTCCAGGATCTGATTTCTGGAGCTGGCTGCTCCTGCAACTTGGACTCTTAACCATTCTGCTCTTTCAAGTTCTGGAGGCACACTGGGGTGGAGGTCTCGGTATCTGAGGTAGGAAATAATTTGAAACAGACTTTGGACTTTTAAAAATGCATTTGACAGTTTTTACAAAGCCTTTGAATATGTAATATACAACAGAACTTCCCTGGAAGTCTGAGCCATACAGCCATACAGGGCAGGATGCATTAGGAAGCGGTGCCCAGCACAGTATATAAATGGCGAGCCAAGTGCTGTCCTCAGCAGTCTTCTTTCACCTTGAGGAAACCAAGTCTCAGTTGAAGTGACCTGCCAAAGCCAGCCCAGAAGACAAGAGATGTGTCCTGTGACTGCTCATAGCTCACAGGCTGCTAGCTCATCCTTCCTGGCCTCCCACTTTCAGAGAGCGTGCTGATTTTCTCTGGAACATCCTGGCCTTTCAAAGAAGCTTTACTCAGTACTAGAAGCCCAGTGGGGAAATCAGAAACAGGATGTCAAAAAAAAAATACAAAGGCCTCAGGTTGCAATAATGCTGTTGGAAGGTGCAACCAGGAAACGTTTCGTTTCTCTCTGGAGAGCTGGCTTGGCCTTTTCGGAGGCTTGAGAATGAGGTGAGGAGAGCCCAAAAGCGCTCAGTGGAACTTCTGGGATTGGCCACCTGGGCCTGCGCCCCAGGATGACATGTAGACACGGGCCATGCCTGTGGAAACCAGCCAGGAAAGGAAGTCTGAGTGATGTCAGGCCTGAGCTGAGGAGAGGTCCTATTTTCCATCTTTGATTTGTTCTCTCTCTCTCTCTCTCTCTCTCTCTCTCTCTCTCTCTCTCTCTCT
>OU015745.1:42335697-42356062 GCA_907169655.1 Acomys percivali
TCTCTCTCTGTGTGTGTGTGTGTATGTGTGTCTGTGTCTGTGTATGCATGTGTGCGTGTGTGTGCTCCTTTTCATGTTTTCAAGCTAAAACTTATATTTTTCATTTTCCATCTTGAAAATGAATGGGCTCAGTGATACCAGCGTTTCTCATCCACAGGAGGAGATTCTTGCTGCCTCCCAGAGATATTTTTGGGTGTCATAGCCAGGGATTCAGGAGGATGCTGTTGGCATCTACTGAGTGAGGCCAGGGATGTTACTAAATATCCTTTAATGCACAGGACAAATTGTCCAACTAAATGTCAGGCGTGTCAGGGCAGAGTGACCTTTGCTGAGCCCTCTGGAATGTTCCCACTGAATTAACCCTGTCAAGCACAGATCAGGGCCAAGGAAATGTTATGTGTTTTGAAGGTGAAAGATGACATTCCTTTGAATTGTCTTACTGGAGAACTTCAGAAAATTACATTAAGCCCTGATCCACAATTCCTTCTTCCCCGTCCTGCCCTTCCCCTCCCCTCCCCTTCCTTCCCTCCCCTCCCCCTCCCTTTCCCTCTATTAACTGAGCTCCTGTCCTGACCCACAGCCACAGCAGACTCTTTCATTTTACTATATGACCCAATCATTGCATTACGCGCTGTCACATCATCTCCAAGATACTTCCTGGGATAGTGTCACCCACTTGTCACTCGGCCTCTTAAGCAATTTCTGTCTGTACAGCCCTTACTCATTTCATGACCACTTCAGTAATTGAAAGGAGACAAGCAGGACATGTCACCTTGCAGCCCCAGAGTGAGCTCTGGGCTATTTCATCAATTAATTCATTTGCTTGTTTGTGTTTGCTTTTGTGGTATTGGACTTGAACCCAGGGCCTTGTACATTCTCAGCTCTATTTTTTTTATTGTATTTTTACTACATTTATTTATTGTCTGGGGGAAGGAGGCACATGTGGAGGTCAGAGGCCGACTGTCAGGGGAGTCGATTCTTTTCTTCTACCATGTGGGTTCCAGGGATTGAACTCAGGCTGCAAGGTTTGGTGACACTCCCTTTTACCCACTGAGCCATCTCTGGGCCTTTTTACTCTGAGACTGGGATCTCACAAAGCTTCCCAGGTTTGGCCTTGAAACTTGCTCTGGCACTAGGTAAGCCTTTGACCTTGACTAAGTCAGGCCCTCATTCTTAAGCCCAATACACATCTATGCTAGGAAGGCAGAAAATAAACCTGAATGCTATGTGGTCTGTTTGTTAATATGTCCCTTGCAGCTCTGATTCCAAGAAATACTAATCCTTTGGCCTCAGCCTCCCAAGTAGCTGGGATTGCAGGCCTGTCACTTGGCACAGCCAGGCTACTTTGCCTCCATTTTCCAAGTGAAAACAGAGACTCTGGTTATTCATTATTTGTGAAATGAAACAATAAGCCAATAAACCACATGCGCATGGGTGCACGTTCATACACACACATAGACACACACGCACACACACACTCACTCACGCACATGCAGACACCCACACATATACTCACTCACGTGCATGCACAGACACACACACAGACACACACACAGACACACACACACAAACACACACACACACACACACACACACACACACCACTTTCTCAGCAAGATGTGCTGTTTTTATGAAGAGGATCGCTTGCCAACTGATCTTGTAGTGCCCAGGGTTGTGATCTGATTTTGAGAATTTTGGGGAACTAGCATTTAATTAGTTCTGCAACTTCTACACAGGACGAGCCTTTCTTTTTCTTTTTCTTTTCTTTCTTTCTTTCTTTCTTTCTTTCTTTCTTTCTTTCTTTCTTTCTTTAACGAGCCTTTCTTAAGATCAGTCCATGAAATGTCTTAGAGGTCATTGCCCATCACCAGGGAAAGTCAGGGTAGGAACTCAAGGCAAGAGCCAGGAGGCAGGGGAGATCACGAAGGACCTCTGCCCATTGGCTTCCTCAGCAAGGCTTATTCAGTTTGCTCACTTATGCAATCCAGGACCACCTGCTCAAGGGTGGCACTATCCACAGTGGGATGGACCTTCCCTCACCAGCCACCAATCAAGAAAATGCCTGACAGATTTGCCTGTAAACCAATCTGATGGAAGCATTTTCTCAACTTTGTCTCCTGTTTTCCAGATTAGCCTAGTTTGTGTCAAGTTGACAAAACAAACCAACCAACAAAAAACTAACCAGCACAGTGTTATTGAGTCTGCTTGCTCAAACTATGCCCCTTGCAGTTCTAAATCCAAGAGATGCAATTCCATTTACACCAGCAAAGTGCTGAAAGGTCCATAGTCAAGTGCAAATGAGGAGAGAGGTGGGGGGGGGGGGGGGGGGGGGGGGGGGGGGGCAAGGAGGGCGGGGCACAAGCCTGAGGAGAACTTGAATGCTTTTCTTCAGAAGCTGTCTACCCTTCTTGTTTGCTCATTTGTCTGCTTTTGCCACCTGTCCTAGTTTGCTTTCTATTACTGTCATATAAAACTCACCAAAATCACCTTGGTGAAAAAACAGTTTTATTTGGCTTACCCTGCTGCATCACAGTCACTGAGGGATGCCAGGGCAGGGATTTATGGCAGGAACATGGAGGCAGGAACTGAAGCAGACAGCATGGAAGATGCTGCTCACTGGCTTGTTCTCCCACTCATACTCAGCATGCTTTCTTATAGGAGCTTGGTTCATCCTGCCTCAGGGTGC
The DNA here is from genome assembly GCA_907169655.1 of Acomys percivali. NCBI lineage: Eukaryota > Metazoa > Chordata > Mammalia > Rodentia > Muridae > Acomys > Acomys percivali. The sequence goes on from OU015745.1 coordinate 42,338,384, forward strand.
TGCCACCCACAGTGTGCTGGGGCCTTCTACATCAACCATCAGATGTCTTGATGACACTCCACAGACTTGCCCACAGGCCAATCTGATGGAGGGCAGTAGCTCAGCTGAGGTTCTCTGTTGCCAGCTGTGTCAAGTTGACAACCAAAATTAGCCTTCCTTCCCCGCTCCCCAGCTCTAGGATTACAAGTCCATGCCACTGTGCCCAGCTTTTTCATGTGAGTTCTGGAGACTGAACACTGCTCCCCACCCCATGCTTAAAAGTCAAGTAGTTTTCAAGCTCTTCAATGTTTTAGATCAGGGAAAAGCTTTTGAACACAAGACTTACCAGAGCCATTTTTTTTATTTTTTAATTTAATTATTTAATTTTTTATTACCAGAGCCATTTAATATTCCCATTTCTCATGAGTCCTGGGAGGAATAAGTGAGTCTTCACTGCACGACAAACATACATGTTCAAGGAAATTGTTTTCTGAGGATCTGGAATTCCTCATGTGTGTTTTGGGCAATGTTGGGATGGCACAGTGCCCAGATCCCCAATGACATAATGTCTAGATTCCCCACCCGACTGGTACAACCAGGATCTCCATTGTGAGTGTGTGGGAGAAGGCACCATTGGGAATATCTAGCCATGGGCATCTGTTATTGTCAGTGGGGGACCCAGGTGTCTCTGAGCCTTCTGTTGAGACCTCTGTGGCCTTGGGCAGTGCCTGTTTCTTACCATCTACTCCCAGGAGAAGGTCTGTGTCTCTCCCTGAAGGCAGATGCCTGTAGGAGGCCTGCTTCCTATTGGTCCTTCTTATGCTTTTATTCCTCCCCTGCCAGATGCTAGTAGAATATTAGGGAACAGAGCATTGCCATGTGTAGGGACCAGAGCCTTTGATGGGACCATGACAGGCAGAGGAAGTCAGCTGGCCTCCCTGAAAGTCACTAGACCCAGTGTCTCATTTGTTCCAGCAGCTAGCCACTGCTACCTTGGCCTGTTAGCTACAATCAGGAGGAAGCGTGGACCCATCTCCTTCTCACAGCTGAATCAGGCCACAAGGCAAACAAGGCCCCTGCTGACAGGAGCAGGTGTCTTGTATTTCCAGATGTCAGCCACAGGGGTTAGCGAGGACATGGAGTATGAAACGATGTCCCTGTGGCAGGACAGCCTTTAATCATGATGCCTGCTGCTCACAGGGACACTTTGTCACTTTCTTCCTTGGAGGAAGCAGGAAAAGGAAAGCCTGGGATTCATGGTCTGCTGCCAGAGCAAGCATAGGCTTCCACAGGCTGAGTCTCTCTGGATGTCTGTCAAGCCCCTGGCACAGCCCTCCTTCCTGGAGTAAGAATGTCTGCTGACAGTTCTGGCCATGCAGGTGTACAAGCAGTTCTCTGGGTAGGACTAGCTCTCTGTAAGCCTCTGGGACCACAGGCTGTCCCAACCTGGTGCCAGGCAACTCCATAACCAGCCACAGGAAGAAGCAGAACTCTTGCTATGTCCCTGGCAGCCTGAGCTTCAGGAACTTGGCATCTGGGCTGCCCATGGGAGAAGCAGCAGGCCAGGCTAGCCTGGATTTGGCTCCATCTGTCTCCAGCTCCCATCTGGCCTTTTGGCTGTGAGGTGGGACGGGAGCCTGTGTAGGTCCCACCTCTCTCAGCACCTGCTCAACAGGAGACCTCATGACTGCACACTCTCCAGTGAGTTAAGTAGGGTGAGGTAGGGCATCCCCAGGAAACCACGGAGAGGAGGAAGGATCTACCGCAGCCAAGAGCCAGAGACTAGGGCACGCCACACCCTCCAGGCCTGGCAGGCGGGTCTAATTTCCACTTCAAGTCTTCACAGCTTCCTTCTCAGCATGGCTGCTCCAGGGAGAGAGGGACTTCCCAATAAACTCCACGTGAAAACTCATAATCCCGACAGTTCCTGCCATTCCTGTCCATTCTCTTAAAGGTTAATCTGCTTTTCTCCTTATTAATGATGGGCCACAGCAAGCCAGCCGGGGGTCTCTCCCGTGTTTGGGTAGATTTAGGCTAATAGGCTATTTTATTTCCATGGCAACAGCTTCCAGTGTTACAGGAAGATAATTTTCCAGACAAAAGATTTGTGGGCCTTATTATTCAGCATGGATCTGACTGGGAAGACAGGGAGACTGGGCCCTGGGCCTGCCAGGACACCAAGGTCTCACACACTTGCTCAGGCACCTGTTTGCCTCCGGCTTCTGAGTCCCTGGTTAGTTAGGGGAAGCATTGACATAGCTAGCAGAAGCTGAATGAAGCTGTCCTTTGGAAGACAATGCCACGACTGTGTTTCCTTATCAACTAATGGTGCCAGAGTGGCAAGTGGCTTGTGTCATAGTGATTGCCACCACAGCAGGGACCTCTATTCTTTCACAGTGAGCTAAGGGATGCCCTTAAAATAGCTCTTCTATTTCCCAGGCACAAAGAAAGGCAAGCTTGTGGTGTATATGCCAATCAGATGTTCAGTACCTGCTTCCACAGCCACCACACTAGTCACAGGATGGCCCCTGCTCTTGGAGGCTTGGAGTCTATTAGTGTGCTAGGGGACAGGGAGATTGAAATAAAGAGAAGAGAGCTGGGGAGATGTTTACTGTGCAAACACAAGGACCTGAATTCTGATCCCAGAGCCTGTTATAAAAAAAAAAAAAAAAAATCCAGGCCTGCTTGGAGCCCAGCACTGGAGAGGCAGCATCGAGGAGATCCTTGGGGATCCTTGGCTAGCCAGCCAGTCTAGCCACATCAGTGAGATCCAGGGAAGTGAGAGACCCTGGAAAGAAAGGAAGGAAACAAGGGAAAAAAGGAAGGAGGGAGAAAGAATGAGTGAAATGAACAAAATAAAGGATGTGGAGACACATAGACACTTGATTTCCTGGGTTCTCCAGCCAGTCAGCCTACCCAAAACAGTAAGCTTCAGGTCAGTAAAGGGCTGTGCCTCAAAAAGAAATTAGGTCACCTTTTGGCCTTCACACACACACACACACACACACACACACACACACACACGCACGCACGCACGCACGCCCGCATGCACGCATGCACACAGGCACACACACACACAGGCACATGCACCTCACTCCTACATGCACACATGAACAAATACACACACAAAAGGGAGAAGGCATTCTCAAACACACACACACATACACACATACACACACACACACACACACACACACAAATAAATAGAGCAGTGGTTCTTAACAGACCCTTTAATACAGTTCTTCATATGCTAGTGACCTCCCCACCACAAATTATTTTCATTGCTACTTCATAACTATAATTTTGCTACTGTTATGAATCATAATGTCAATGTCTTCTATGGAAGATATCTGATATGCGACCCCTGTGACGGGGTCATTTGACCTCCGAAGGAGTCACAACCCACAGGTTGAGAACCTCTCAAATAGAGAAAAGAAACCAGTAACAATACTTTACAATACGTATTATAGTAAGGATGGCCAAATGCTAGGGTATGGTAAGTGACTTGAATAAGATGTCACCCCCTAGTCCTGGGTATTTGAATCCCTGGCCCTCCCCCAAGGAGGGTTGATGGCCCTCCTTGTAGAGACATAGGAGGTGTGGTCTTGCTGAAGAAAGTGCAACACTTGGGTGAACTTTGATGTTTTCAAAGTCACATGGCATCCCCAGGTTGGTCTCAGGATGCAAACCCTGAGTTCTCAGCTTCAGCCCCAGTGGCTGTGCCTGCCTGCGGCCATGCTTCCCCACCATGATGTTAGACCCTTATCCCTCTGGAATGGTAAGCCCCACACAAACACTTTTTATATAAACTGCCTTCGTCATGGTGGAGTGTGTGTGTGTGTGTGTGTGTGTGTGTGTGTTATCAGAGCAATAGAAAAGTAACTAGGACAGAAGGCGGAAGAGACACTTGGGAATGAATTGTTTTTAGAAAGATGTTGAGGGCTGTGTAGGATAAGAAGCCATTCCTGTGTTAACTACTCAGCCACCAGGAACATTGTCTAGGGTTTGGGGCCAAATAGACTGACTCTATATTTATACCCTAATGGGGTAACGATATGTTAATTAATATTTAGCATATTAATTAGAGTGGTTCCGAGGGAAGTTCTTAATGTGGCCAGAAGCTGAGGGATGGGAATGCTACCTCTCAGACTCTTGCACGTAGTTAGGCAAGACGTGTGCTGCCCTAGGGGACGCCAGTCCTCTTAGGGGCACTGTAGAGTTATATAGCGACTATGAGTTTTCTAGAAGGTGGCATCCGAAATGTCCTCAGGAAGGAATGTCATGCTATAAATTGCACAGAATTAACTCCATGCTCTGGTGGGGCTCTGACCAGGAGCAGAGTCTTTCCTGAAGTCTCACTTCTTGGGACTTATAGTCTAAGGAGAAGCTTGAATGGTTCAGAGAAGGCATCAGGCACAGGTGGATGACCCAGAAGCAGCTGTGGCTGGTGTGTGAGAGGAATGGTATTGGCTCAGGACTCCCAAGACCAAGGTCTCAGCAGAAAGGAAATGTGTTAGCCCCATAGGGATAGAGGGCAGGGAATAAGAGACAAAGACAGGAGATAGAAGGAGAAGGCATAGGGAACAAGGGAGAGGAGAGAAAGGAGGGGTAAAGGAGAGGAGTACCGGGTATTTGTCCAGGGGTGGGGGGATGGGACAAAAGGTCTGCCTCTGGCTAGAGATGAGACAGACACATAGGTAAATGGCTGTTTATAAAAGTAAAATGGCAAACCCTGTGTTAGGGTGAGGTGCTTAATTTTGATTGGGCATCTTAATTAGGGCAGCCAAAGGGAGGTTTTGATTGCTGGACTTCAATACTTTGGTAGCTGAGCCTTGATAGTCTCAGGAGGAGGAATTGGCCAAGTAAGGGAATGGACCTTGGTGGGTAGCTTTAGGATGCAATTTAATGGCGGCTACCTTTAGCATGTGATCTAATGGTTCTTTAGCAAGACAGAGGGAATCAGGGAGATGGCAGGGCCTGCCACGTCCATGTCTACCACACTCAAGGTGGCCAGGGTCCCTTCAGAGTGGAAACAAAGCAAACGGTGGCCCACATTCAGTTCAGTGATGGCGACTCTGTTATCAGAGGCACCCAGGATGCAAACTACAGGTCCTTTTCTGAGCTCCACCAAAGACTGTCTGAAACAGCCTCTCTGGGGTGAGGGCTGAGGATCTGTGTTAGACCCAGGATGCCCTGGGACTGTTGTACAGCCAGGTTAAGAGCGGCACAGAAAGGCCACTGGCTGTCTCCGCTGCAGTCAGAGCTGGGTGTGAGAGAAGGCCATGGCTCAAGGCATCCCTTAGACCTCTCTAACAATCCACTGATTGCCATCAACAGCTTTGTTTCTCCCTTCGTCCCTCCCTGCTCACTGAGGGACAACTCCAAGGCGTTTTGTTCTATGCTGCGGGAGCCCTGAGTTAAGAAGGATCCTGAGGCTGTACGATGCCTGTGGAAAGGCAGGTGATGGTGGGGATTGAGTCTCTGATCAGGGAGGTAACAGGTGAGAAGTTACAGAGAGCTTTCAGGCCACCCAAGCCAGCGCAAGGCACCTCTGTCCTTGATCATCATGAGCGCACATACTACGCTCTTGTTCAGGTCCTCTCTTGTCTTTGTCCTGGTCGCTACCTTGCTGATTCTAGGCCTCAGAGGTCCTCTCAGTGTTTGGCAGGATAGAACCTGCCAAACAGAGAAGACGCAGGGATGTTTGCCAGGCAATGGAGGGGACGCTAGCTAGGAGGGAGGTTGATGTGGCTACAGGACAGTCATGGACTCACATGTGAATGGAAATTTCTATCTTTTTGTTTGTTTGTTTGTTTTTGAGACAGGGTTTCTCTGTGTAGTCTTGGCTGTCCTGTACTTGCTTTGTAGACCAGGCTGGCCTCGAACTCACAGAGATTCGCCTGTCTTTGCCTCCTGAGTGCTGGGATTAAAGGCGTGCACCACCATGCCCAGCTCTGGAAATTTCTATCTTGTATGTGCATGTGCACATGCATGTGTATGTGTGTGTGCTCTCAAGCATGTTTGTGTCGGTGTGTGTATGTTTGTTGGTGTGTGTACACTATGTTTTGACTGAAGGTGCATATGCTAGCCCACATGCATGATAAATTGGCACAGAAACATGTACACAGACACCCGCAAAGAGTCAGCCCAGCTAGGGTGACTGGAGTAAAATGTTGGCCTGTGTTTGTTTGTGTCAGTGCCACTCCACTGTGGATTACATAATAACAGCATTGGGAGAGCCTGGCAGAGTATACCCATCTCTCTGATCTACAATTTCAAGTGAAGCTTGCTCACAATCAGAAAGGGACTTTAGGGGAAAACAGTTCAACTTCACATATTTTAATGCAGTCAGTAGCAAGGCCTCCACTCTTCTTTTCTCCCCCATTGCTGGGTGAGCACTGCTGACAGCCCTTTCTCCCAGGGACTCCTAGCAGTTCATGAAACCGCACCCTGTGCAGCTCGGCAGAGGTTTCTGAAAGACCCTGCTGAGAGTGCCAGGGTTCCTCAGCAATTCAAGGCCTTCTCAGCTCCAGATCACATCCACGGGCCTGTGGGCATCCAAATGACACAGAGATGAATGGGTGGGGATGTCTTTAGTGAGGGGCTAGAGGTAGCCTGTGAGGTTACAGTCATAGTGAGCCTGTGCCACAGAAATCATACCAGGGATGAGTTCAGTGCTGCAGGGGAGGTGACCAGAGGCAGTGATGGGAGAAATACTCTGATTTAGCCCTCCCTTCTGCCTCCTAGGAGACACCTTCCACTGGCCACACCCAGTGCAGTAGTTTTCATTGACCACATCTAATCTAGCACCTCTTAGTGGCCAGCATCCAGAACTTCTGATTTCCTACATCCAGCCTAATCTTCCCAAGGATGCAGTACCACCCATCAGCCATACCCAACCAGGATCCTGACCAGCACAGTGTAGGTGTCCGCGTTCTGCCATGTGGAGCAGGGCAGTGGGGATTGAGACCTGCGGTAGTTTGAATAAGAATGGCCCCTATAGGCTCATATATTTGAATGCTTAGTCATCAGGGAGTGGCACTACTTGGGAAGGATCAGGAGGTGAGGTTTTGTTGGAGTAGGTGTTGCTTTAGTTGGAGGGAGTGTGTCACTGGGGTTAGGCTTTGACGTTTCAAAAGCTCAAGGCAGGCCCAGTGTCTCTCTCTCTTCCTGCTGCCTTCAGATCAAGACTTGGAACTCTCAGCTCCTCCAGAACCGTGACTGCCTGCATGCTGCCATGCTCTCCATCATGAGGATGATGGACTAAACCTTGGAAACAACTGTAAACCATCCCCAAGAGTTGCCATGATCATGGTGTCTCTTCCCAGCAATGGAACATTGCCTAAGACAAGACCCAGGAGTAAATAGACTAGGATTGCACACTACCATCAGCCAGGAGCCACCCCCTCTAGATTCCCACATGTGGCACTCCCCTCTCAGGAAACAGTCACCCCACAGGATCCACACTCTTCCTCAGTATGAGATGGCACAACTGCTTTACAGCTCTGTCTAGCAGTTCCGATTCATTCAGCCATTCTGCTTGTAGGTACTTACTCAAGAGCAATGACAACACTGCACAAAAAGAATTAAGTGAAAATGCATGTAGCATTGTTTTCATAATACCCAGAAATTATATTTAAAAATATGTCCACCCATAGAAAAACAAAGAACAAAGTTATAGAAAAGAGATACAATGGAATAATAGTCAGCAGTGAAAGGAATGCTACAGCTACATGCAGCGTGAGTGATGCTGCTAAGAAGTCAGACATAAAGAGGGACTTCTACTTTGTTTTCATTTCTTTTATATACAATCCAAGAAAAGGACAATCTCATCTGTGGGGATAGAAATTAGATAGTGGTTCTGGAGGGTAAGGGGGGAAGGGGGGGCTGGCCTGAGAAGGACTAGAGGAAATTCAGCGCTGTGAAGAAAATATCCACATCTTGTTCTGGTCTCATAAGCGAATAAATGAAGCCTTTTTCTCTCCCAGTCAGTTTCAGACAAAACCTGGCAGGAAGTTTTGTGGGGTTTTTTGGGGGGAGGAGTTTGTTTGTTTGTTTGTTTAAGAGTCTCATAAGGCCAGGATGCCTGGGATTTGCCATGTAGCCAAGGATAACTGATTCTAACCTCCAGATCCTTCTGCCCTTGGTGTTGGGGTTATAAGTGTGTTCTACAATGCCTGGTTTTATGTTGTGCGGTGCGAGTGAACCCCGGGGCTTGGTGCAGGCTGGGCAAGCACTCTAGCTACATCCCCAAACCCTATGAGAGGCTCTGTCAGGTGGAGAGGATGCCAGCTGACCACTTCGTCACCTGTTAGCCGGCAGGCGATGCACAGTGGCTCCCTGCTCCACACCCTCCTTATTTGCGCTGAAGTGTTTAAGGGAGAGTGGGAGCCACCTCCGACTCTCTCTGCTACTCCTCAGGGCTACAGGCTCACGTGCCCTGTTTGCTTTTCTCTTGTGCCTTTCATTTGGGGAGGTCCCTGCCTGGTATTTAGAAGGGCTGGAGGGAAATCGAACCCTTTGACAATGTCAAATTAGTCATCCTAAAAGAAGAGACAGGGTGGAGGGCACATTCCACAGATCTCACTGTCAAGAAGGGCAGGATGGTTCCTGCTCAGCAGATTTCCCGTCTCCCCTTTCCTTGCTGTGGGGATGGCACCCAGGAGCAGCATGTCTGTCTCAGGCAGAGGGTCCTGACAAAGGTTTGAGCCTGAACGCACACCGCCGAGGAGCCCCACCACACACAGAACTCGTGGACACCAGGCAGGCTCCACGGAAATGGTTGATGGGTGTTTTACATCAAACTAAGTGGCCATAAATATTTAATAACACAGCCGCCGCTTTTAAATACATCACCTGCTACTCTGCACTGGTCCCTTCTGGCTCCATCTAGATCCCTTGTAAGAATCAGCAAGGATGTGTAGCAAGCACTCTGCGAATACCCCCTGAGGCACTCCTGGCCACTCTCCCCAGCCCAGGTCCTGCTGATACTCCCTGTGGCCCCAGGAGAGATGACTTACTTGCCCTACCTGCCAGTCCCAAGTCTGTGGCATAGGGTGGGTGCAGCCTAGCATCCTCCTGCCTCTGACAGCTGATAGGATCAGCTGGGAGAAGAGGGCTGGGGAAAGATGGCTCTTCCTGGGGCAGCTGAAGTTTGGAAGTTGAGAGACAAATTGCCATGCTTCCTCTATGAGGTGGGCCATGGACGGCTAGGGTTACACCAGATGAGAGACAGGGAACTGCAGAGAAGCTAGCCTTAGCCCTGCACAGGACCTACCTGAGGTTGGCCCACTCCTCAGCCCTCTCTGCTGTGCTTGTTTGGGTTTTATTTCTTCAAAGGCCAGGGAGGGCCATCCTCACCACTGACTGACAACAGGCTAGCAGGCCTGCCACGGGACAGGCTGGGTGACTGTTGGTAAAGTGCTTACAAAGCAAACAGGAGGATCTGAGTTCAATCCCTCAGCCTACCTTGGAAAGTATGTGCTTGTGAGACAGACAGAGGTCAGGCTTTCTAGAAACCCAGCCTAGCCAAACTGGCTAAGCTTCAGGCCAGTGAGAGACCTTGTCTTTAAAAGGGGGTCAACTGTCTCTGAGGAATGACAGTTGAGGTTGTCCTCGGCCCTCCACATGTACACGGATGTACTCCTGCCTCTGTTCATGGGAGTGCACCACACACACTCACACACACACACACACACACACACACACACACACACACATACACACACAAGGATATGCATACACACATACACACAGGAATAGAAATCATTCACTCAGCCCCAAAGGGCCTCTGTTGAGCTGTAGGATCCTTGGAGAGCCCTTTAACTGGGTAGATTTAGTTCTGACCTTTTTGTATGGTGGCTACACAGACGGAGTCTTTAAGTGGTTTTTCATCAAGAACGTCAAGAATATTGATGATAGGAAAAGCTCACTAGGGCCACCTGCGTGTGTCATTCTGGGACTCTGAGGTTAGGTCACACCAAGGACATAATTTACAACAATGTTTAAAAGTTAAGCAAATTTACAAGTAAACATAAAACTGTTGTATTTATTTTTCTTTTCTTTGCTCTCTGTGTGTACAGCATGCACATGTTTCCATATGTGGGAGAAGGTGACACAGTAACATGTGTGTGTGTGTGCATGAGTATGAATGCCAGAGGTTGACAGTAGGTGTGTTCCTCCATAATTCTTCTCCACCGAGTGTTTTGAGATGGGGGCTCTCACGGAACCTGAAGTGTGCTGCTTGGCTGCGCCGTCCAGCCAGCTATTTCAAGGCTCTACCTGGCTCTCGCCCTGCAGCCCCTCCACCCAGTCTTGAGATCTCAAGCATACACCCCCACATTTGGCATTTTGCATGGGTGCCAGGAATCTGAACTCAGCATCTCAGGCTTTCCTACAAGCACTCCACAGCCAGCCGGTCTCCCAGACCCACTTAGTTTTATTAAAGAACTAGGTTTTGGCAATAAAACTGTAAGGTGCTTTATGAGTGTGTGATTTTGGTGTGGGGATAAAAGGAACATAGGCACAGTTAAACCCAACAGCAGAAGCTTTCTGGCCCAAAGGCTAGAAAAGGCAAACAACTGACTCAGGGCCATTAGACACACATCCCGGAACCAGAAGCAACCCAGAGACTTCCTTCCGCTTAGTCTTTTTATTTTTATTTTTTAATCTGCTTACTTGTTTTACTCTTGCAACTGTTTCTGAAAGAAATTGAGCTAATTTCATTCCTACCTCCCCCTCCCCACTTCCTCCTCACTGATTAATGTCTTCAATAACCCTGTCTCTTGCACATTCAGATTCTCGGTCCTTGACCCTTTTGTTCCTTGGTCTCAGGACCCCATGGCTGCAGTTCTTGGCAACACACAGGAAGTGACAGCGGGCATCTGGGGGAGTTGTCTTCTCTTGAGGCTCCTGTTGATGGCTAAGAGTCTCTTTCCCAGAAGTCCCATCCCTAGGGACTGGGCCTTCTGTGGATGCTCTGACTGATCCTGGGAAAGACATCTGTATCCAGTGTTTTCAGCCCCTTCCTACCCGATGACTTTCCTGACAAGACAGAAGAGAGGGAAGACAACAGACAGACATACACCAGTGTCTGTTGTTCCCTTAAAGATGCCTTTTCCTTTCACCTGGGCTTAAGGTGAAATGTTTTGTCTAGAATCTAGATGTCATCAGCATCGCCATATAAAAGTTCAAAAGCTGACAAGGCCCCACAATGCCATGTTCTCTACAGAGGGCTATTGATACCCATCAGTTGTACATTAAATGCTTGTAAGTGGCTAGCCCCTAAAGAACTTTTTAAAGAAGATTCTTCCTGGGCCTGGAGTGCTGTCCCAGCAACTAAGAGCACATACTACTTTTCCAGAGGACCTGAATTCAGTTCCTGGCCTCCATGTCAGATTACTCACAAACAGTCTGTATCTCCAGATCCAGGGAATCTAATATCCTCTTCTGGCCTTCACAGGCACTTATAATATGTGCACATATCCACACATAGACACACACACACACACACACACACAACCACACACACACACACACACACACACACAAATAAAAATAAAGTAAGCCTCTGAAATAGGTTCTTCTTGATGCATCCTATGACTTTGAAACCACAAAAGCATATCTTAGGACACTGTGCGTCTTTGCTTTAGACATTGGAAACTGCCCTTCTCTCTCCTCCAAGGTAGGTATCTGTTTGACTTCTCCATGGCCCTACCCACCCCACCAGCCTGATTGTCTTAGTTCAGGGTTACTGTTGCTGCGACAAAACACCATGACTAAAATCAAGTTGGGGAGAAAAGAGTTTATTGGCTGTTTGTCATTATCTAAGGAAGTCAGGACAGGAACTCAAACAGGGCAGGAAGCTGGAGGCCAGAACTGATGCCGAGGCCATGGAGGGATGCTGCTTACTGGCTTGGTCCTCATGGCTTGTTCACTCTGCTTTCTTATAGAACCCAGGACCACCCAGCCCAGAAATGGTACCACGCACAATGGACTCGGCCCTTCCCCCACCAATCACTAATTTAAGAAAATGACTTACAGTCAGATATTATTGTGGCATCTTCTCCACTGAGGTACCCACCTTTCAGATACTTTAGTTTGTGTCAAGTTGCGTAAGACCAGCCAGCACACTGATCTTTTCCTTTCTTGTCAGTTGTTTCTTCCCTTCTTCTTTCTCCTTCCTTTTCTAATCTCTTCTCAACATGTAGCCCAGGCTAGCTTCAACTTATAACCCTCCTTTCCTTGGCTCCGAAGTACTGGGATTGCAGGTTTGTGCCACCAAACCTGGCCATCGCCTCTTCTAATAAGACCTCAGTCATATCGACCACCCCATCGATCCCATTAATTCCATTACCTCTTTAAGCCTTGGTCCCTGACTATAAGGACATCCTGAGGCCCCAGAGATTAGGACTTTAGTGCATGAATGGGGAGTGGGCATGGGCGGGTCCAACACACAGCAGCCTCACAGGTGTGTCATTGGCTCCATTATCCAGGTGACCAAACGGGTCTTAAAAGGATAGGTGTCAGGGTGGCTTTAGTGTCCTTTTTAGAGCGGGACTCAGATTTCACTGTTCCGACAATGCATGAAGGAGTGAGAAAACAAATGCGGCAGCAATCAAGGGTGGCTCAGAAGAGGCTGCTGGGAGCCAGGCGGCAAGGGGCCATAGCTTAGCTCCTGCTAAATTTCCCTTCTAGGATCCCAGGCCCACTGTGGTCAGGCCATGTGGTTTCTGGGGAAAATAAATATCTCTGGGATATTGGTAATGTTCCCACTTTGTAAGAAAGCTGTCCACACCAGATGCACTCTGTCTGCCAACCCAGCCTTTCTGTTCCACAGATTCTGCTTCGGCACTGTAGGAAAGGAGATCCCTCACCCCGTGATGGGGTCCACAGTGGGTCGATGAAATTCTTGGCCCCATCAAGAGTCACACAGTCAGGAGACAGACAGGTGGGTTAATTTTAAACAGTCTATGCACACATACTCCAGAGGAGAAAGGCTAGTATCTCTAAGATTTGGGAGTTCATATGGTGTCTTCATAAGGATTAGAAGAGGGTCAGGGTCCCTTAGAAGAGGATGGCTGGATGTTAGGAATGATATGTGGGCAGATACAATAGTGTATGGCCAGCTCTGTCTGGGGATGATGTCACTGTCACTGGAACCAGTGATCAGAAACAAATCCTGAGGACAGAGGGAGATAAACGTCTACCCTGCCTTCATCTCCACTTCCCCCACTTCTCCAGTGGAAAGGAGGAAAAAGGATAGAGCCTCATACCTAATTGAGAACCCTCCTAGTTTGACAGTCTCTCCTCTGATTGGTCCTTACTTTTCACCTATTTTGCATACACACAGCAGCCAATCAGAACCCATCTGAGTCTCTAAAACCCCCTGAACTCAGCCTTCCCTGGCTCCTGAGAGTTTTCTCTTCCACTCAATGAATCATCCTCTTTTGTTGTACCTGGGAGAAACAAAGGGAAAAACTGCAACACCCTGATAAGCACCCACCTTCCCTAGCTGGCAGGGAAAGGATTTAAGATGTGTGAATTCCTTTCATCGGGTCTGATTTTAATGAGGTGGTTTGGAGAGTGCTGGCTGTAATTTGGCACCTTGCTCAAAATAATCATTGCACCAAAGAAGCCTCGTGTTGAGGGTGCCCTTGCCTGAACTCCTTCTGAGCTCTGCCGCCCAAGTCAGTCGGCTTCCTCCTCTATTCAGAGGGAGTGTTCCCATTGGCCAGATGGGAGGAGGGAGGCTGTGTCAGCAAAACCGCGCCCTGCAGTGAGCTGAGCCAAGGGAGGAGGATCCTTGGAAGAGGCTCTGGCGGCAACTGCAGACTCTCTGAGGGGGACCAGATAAAGCCATTTATGACTCTTCGGTATCAGTAGGAAGTGAATTGCCAGTGGGAGGCAACTTGGCACAGGTCTGGAAAAGCAAGAATAAAATGAGGGAGGACTGAGCTGACCTCAAGGCAGTGACGAAATCGAACATTTGGGAAAACTTGCACAGGGACAGTGTGGCCCTGAGAATCTGCGGGCAAGTAGCAAGTCCTATCAGATTGGATCCCAGCATATCACGATGGGTCTCCGGGACTACCCTGTCAGCCATTCATTTCCTACACGCACGCACGCGCACTCGCCGCCATTATAGGCATTCACTGGCTTCAACCAGAATATCCTAGCATTTCCTATCTTAGCAGCTTGCCGATCAAAGTTTAAGTTTAGTGTGGGGCAGGGACTGGTGGGCTTCCTCTTGCCTTCTTCTTGAATCACAGAGTCCCAGCACACCATTGGATGTGGCTGCTTTTGTATTTAGGTGGTGGTGTTTTCATCTCTGATGAACTGTCAGCCTAGGAGGCTAGCTCTATCACCTGTTACAAGGAGAGAAGGTGGCATGGTGGGGGCGGGGGTGGGGGTTGGAGAGTAAATCACAGGCATAGTAGCCAAGAAGCAGATTAGCACCCCCCCACCCGCACCCTCACCCCCCACCAACTCGGCTTCTTTGGCACACACCTTCATCCACACCTATCTGTTAGCTATTCGTAGGCCACCAACACAATGATAATCAAAGAGATCAGTGGGGACAGCTGTGTGGGGAAATAAGTTAAGCCACGCCCACTGAACTGTTGCACTGCTTAAATCCATTCTAAAGCCATGGTAAGACCTATGAGGATTATCTCTCAGTCAGTCAGCCCCTCCAGGGCTCCCAGAAGATTGTGTCATTGGTAGTTCAGTGTGAAACCCAGAGGGCAGCGCAGCGCTACAGTGACTTACGGTGACTTACAAGCTCAGACACTTCCCAGCTGCCAAACTCTGTGTGGACCTGTTTCCCTTGACTTTTATTTCCTTCTTCACTTTTATGATTCATTCATCCTTTACAGTCTATGGTGTCTTCTGACCTTTCATTCATTGGAATGGATTTATGAGATGCCTGTCACGTGCCCGGAAAGTTGAGCAGAGCAGACAGCAGTCTGGCTTTTGAAAGGCCCCCCCCCCCCCCGGTGTTGCACTGTGGAGGAGGGGAGGCAGAAGAAAGAGTAAAGAAATCAGTGAGCAAAGTCCCGGACAGCCAAGGATGGGCCCACTCAAGGTGCCACATTAAACCTGGGGCCTAAAGGTCAGGAAGGAGCTAGCTTTAAGACTAGGGAAGAAAATATTCTAGACTAGTTAGTAGCTTGCCACTGGCGCAATTTTGTCCCTCTTTCTGGACATCTGGCAGGGTTTGCATATGTCTTTGGTTGCCACAACTGGGGGCTAAAAGGAGACTGATACTGGTATCTAGTGGATAGGGGCCAGGGATGCTAAGTTCCCTAAAATGTACAGGACACAGGATGGTCCCCCCCCCCCCTCCCGCCGCAATACAGGATTATCCAGCCCTCATTGCCACTAGAGCCAAGGTTGAGAGGTTCCGTATTGGACAAGAGAAAAACACTCAAGCAGGACAAATAGGAAGAAAACTTCAGGAAACAAAAAAGATAGGGTCTGAGTGTGCAGAGGGTTCCTTGCTATAACACTGCACACCACCCCCAAACTCAGATGCTTAGGCCAATAAGTGCTTACCTTTGGTGCTCAGAGCTCTGTAGTCCTCTGGATTGATCATTAGTCCATCCTCTCTCATGCTCCTTAAACAGACAGCTAACTGGGGCACCTCCTTCTCCTGCTAGAGCTGGAAGCACAGAGCCCTACAGTGCAGACCCCAGTGCATCTGCTTTTCTGCCTATGTCACAGCCCCAAGGAACCGCCAATGAAAATGTCACAGCTAAGTTCTAAGTCTACACATAGGAAGCTCACTAAGTATATCAAGCCAGAGCAGGGTTATTCTGGAAGATGGAAAGCAGAGTTCTAGAATCCTTTCTCTAGTGTGATGATGAGAGGAGTGGGAAGGCAGACACAGGCTAAGGCAGAAGCAGAGAGGTTTGGATTAAGATTGTATCGGATGAGCATGGGAAGGAAAGCCATTGGGTAGGCCCAAACTAAGGAATTACACGGGCTGGTTTAACCTAGAGAATTACATAGTCCCACTGCGTGTAACGCCTACAGATGGCTGCTTTGTGAAGGGTGTAGGAGCAAAGGGAAGACAGAGAACCCTCGCTAGAGCACAGTGCAGAAAACAAGTAAGAAAAAGTTGTCTGGGATCAGGACAGGGGGTAATGGAGGTAAACAAAGGCACAGGTGCAGCATTTCTTCCAGAATAGAACCTTCTAGGCATCCTGGTAGACATGAGATTCAAGGAAAGAAGTAGACAAGCAGCATGGCCTCTCAACCTTGGCTCTTCCAGTCTCTGCTCTCCTGGGTTAAACAAACCTTTACTCTTATTTTTGTTGTTGTTGTTGTTATTGTTGAAGTTGGGCTTGAAATCATCTCATTATGCAGCCCAAGATGGCCTCTGACTCTTGATCCTCCTGCCTTAACCTCCCAAGTTCTGGGACGCCAGGCCTATGCCATCACATCTCTCCTGAACCTCTCTCTATTCTTTATAACCTCCCAGAGTGTAGCATGCAATTATAGCAACAGAAAATGAACTAAGACATTTGACGAAGAAGTTTCTTTTGAATTTGGCCTTGATGTACTGTACTAGATGAATTGAGGACCATTTTCTGAGACAGACAACTAAAGAATGCATTGTGTGTGTGTAGGCGGGGGAGGCGGTCAGTCTTTTGCTCATTTAATTAAACTGTGCCAGTAACTCTATCCAGAGGCACTGGTTTTGGTTTTTTGGGTTTTTTTTTTGTTTTGTTTTGTTTTGTTTCTGTTTTTGTTTTTGTCTTTTTTAATCTTCTTTCCCCAGAGGAGAAAAGAGAGCTAGAGAATTAGAGGGCTCATCTTAGACCACAAACCAGGCAGTAGTAGAGCAAGGGGGGATTAACACCCAATTAGTCTGTACCCAGACTACACCACTGGAAACTCACCCCTTCCCTTCCCAAGGCTGGAGGCCACTTAAAAGTGTCTCTGTTCTGACTACATTTTTTTCTAGCTAGTTCTAGAATTAGCCACTTATGTATTAGGGTAATAAGGATGTAGGCATTGGGTTGAAAGCAGAAAACCTAGACTCGTTTCTAAGCTTTTTTTTTTTTGCTAATGAGTGTGTGCAGTCCATCACAGATGAGTGAGTGTGTTTTCAAATGCTGACTCTAGATATTGGCTTCTGCCCTCAGGAGGCTGTGACTCTATGTACCCACCTTTCTCTTCCAGTTTTTAAGGTGGCAGCTTGCCAAGTAGTCTTTGATGGCTATGAGAAGATCTCTTGGCTTTGTGTCTGTATACAGCCTTTCACTTGTTGCATGGGAGGACTGTCAAGGTCCGTTCATGCTGGATAATAAAACAACCTTTCAAAAATTATTATTGTTAGGATTTTATCTGCTCCCTTCTCACTCATATACTAGTCAGAGAGACTTTCCCTATTTCCCCTCACCCCCAAGACTGTATAGCACCCTCTTACACATGAAAGAGACCAAGATGCTGGGGTCACACATGGATGGGAGAACATGGGTTCACCACTTCATGTTGATTTTTCTCAGCTAGAAATGAAATGCATCATCTTGCAACAGTCCCTTTAAATGCATAAGCATCATGACAATGAAGCATGGAGGATTCCTTTGGGCTATGCGACCCAAAGAACAATTCACCAAGCCATGAAGACTAGTACCATACGTATAACTGTTGGCTCTGTTTCTTAACAATTAAACTTTATTATACAACCCAACT
>OU015745.1:42359728-42374617 GCA_907169655.1 Acomys percivali
GTGTGTGTGTGTGTGTGTGTGTGTGTGTGTGTGTGTGTGTGTGTGTCGTTAAAGCTTTTTTAATCCCCCCATGAAAGCAAGTGGTTTACATCACAAAGTCCTTACCAAACCTTGTGTGATGATTTCACACAATTTGGAAATCAAGGGCCACCTGGCTGGGTGGCTAAGCTTGGAGTCTCTCAGGAGTTATAGCCAAGGCATCAGCCATCTTGGCCACAGTCATATGGAGATCTAACTGGGGCTGAAGGACCCACTTCCCGATGGTTTGCTCTTGTGACTGGTCACTTGTGGTCTGGAGGTTTGCCTTCATTGGAGTACTTGTTTTGGGGGGACATAGAAGGTAGACATGTCATTTATGACACAACTTTGGAGCTCCCATTCTTAGAGTTCTGCAAGGCATGCTTATTTGGTTTGGAAGTAGAATCACACACACACACACACACACACACAAGTGGATCTTGGGAGGTAGGAACCACTGAGAGACACCGTGGAGACTATGTGCCAAGGGTGACTAGAGCTTTGGAAGGGAGGTGTTGCTCATTCCTCCATCATATAGAGGTGAAATTGGGGGGTTGACTAAGTCTCCTTTGCTTGCTGTAAGCCTCAAGTGGGAGAGCTAAGACTTGAACTTGGTCTGACTGTGACTCCT
Source organism: Acomys percivali (assembly GCA_907169655.1). Classification (NCBI taxonomy): domain Eukaryota; kingdom Metazoa; phylum Chordata; class Mammalia; order Rodentia; family Muridae; genus Acomys; species Acomys percivali. The sequence goes on from OU015745.1 coordinate 42,360,378, forward strand.
CTGCTTTAGCTTGCCAAGGCTATCATACCCAATGCAACATACCTAAGCTGTCACAGGAAAAAATAATTATTGTCACAAAGTTCTAAGGACCAAATGTCTAAACTCTGGGCTCTGGGTAGAAGCCTGCCTCACAGACCCCAGCTTGTCCTAGTGGATGTGTACTCGCGCATGGCTATTCGTGGTTCTTAGCTTGTAGCTGTGTTTGTCCTATCTTGTCTCCACACACCTCTTCCACCTTATGCATTTTCACACACATTATCTCTGTGTACATTCAGATTGCCCGGAGACTGTGCCACCTCCTTCATGGAGGACACTGTGCACTTCGCTTGGTTCTCTTCATGAAGAGCCTGCAGTCTCCAGCATTGTCCCTCAGGGTCTGCTGCATCCTTAAGGGACAATGAGCCACTTGTGCTTAACCCCAGCCATCACTCATCCTGACTTGCTGTCATGGAAACTTTCCTTCCTTCTTTCCATTTTTTTTTCTTGTTGTTGTTGTTTTGTTTTGAGACAGGGTACCTCTATTATGTAGCCCTGGTTGTCCTGGGCTTATGTAATCTGACACATAAATGTCCTGACACTTATGTAGTCTAGGCTGGCCTTGAACTCACAGAGCTCCACCTGCCCCTTCCTCCCAAATGCTGGGATTAAAGGTGTGTGCCACCACATCCAGCCTCCATAGCTGTAGCTCAAGCTGTTTTCCTGCTCACCCCCTCACCTCCCAGGCAATGCCCCAGTACTCAACCACCATGTGTGGGACAGCTAGAGAACCCTGATGTTACTATGCTGCTAACAAGGATCCAGGCTCCTCAGAGAGGCTGAGCTGCTTGATAAAAGTCACACAGAGCTGCCTGGAGATTTGGATCTGTTGGTAGAGAGCTTGCCTCGCATGCACGAGGCCTGGGTCCAATCTCTAGCCAATCTCCATTACTACATAAGCCAGGTATGATGGAACTCACCTGGAGCTCCAACCTTCGGGGAATGGAGCCAGGGAAACAGATGTTCAAGGCCATTGGCTACATGACAGTGTCCTCAAACCACACCCCTCTCCTATTTACAAAGTTGTACAAAGCCAGGACTCAAACCAAGGCCTGACCGATCCCCCAAAGCCATTCTCTTTTGTAGATCTGGATATAATTGTAAGTGATCTCAATGTGAAAAATGAATGTCATACTCACTTAATTTCCACACTTAAAGTAACGTGTCTATCTCAGGATGTTATAGGAGAGATTTAGCACTTCCCTGGAAGGTAGACTGTTGCCGGGAACTGAGTCTTTCTAGCAGACAACTTGCTAATGGACACGGGACTCTGAGGGTCCCTTCCTTACCCCAGCCCTCAAGTGACACAAGTAGCCAAAAGCCTCAGAACACTGCAGCCTCCTTCATAAGCAGGCTCTGGCTCTTTTCCTCCCCGTGACCTCCTAAAGATCACCAAATGCATCTTGTGGTAGAATACAGACAGGAGAGGGCTAGGTTCCCACAATGCCTTGTGCCCAGTTGCACCCTTTCATGAGTGCCAGACTAGAAGTCTGCAAACAGATCCAACCCTGGGACTGACTCTTTAGGAGGCCCACCCTGACAGAGGCTCCCCTCCCTCCAGACAGTGTTGTCCAAGCTGAGACAGGAGACAAGCCAGCCCCTGAGGTGTCTCTCAGGAGCTGGTCTGTGTTTGTCTTTGAAGGGTTTTGGGTGTGTTGGAGCCTATGGACCTGCAGTTGTCACTCATCCCTTTGTCTTTCCCACAGACAACTAAGAGGAATTATTCAGACTTCTTATGAGACAGAGTCTCACTCTGTAGCCTAGGCTGACCACAAACTTGTAATCCTCCTGTCTCAGTTTCCTGGATGCTAAAATTACAGACAGATGTCACTGTGCCACCATACCTGGTTTAGGTCTGTTCCTACTACCTTCTCTGCCATGAGGGGACTGTGCCCTCAAAATGTGAACAAACACGAACCTTTCCTTATATTGATTTTTGTCAGCAAAAGAAAAGTAACCAATGCACTGATATGTGCTAACCTAATAATGTGTGGAAGGATGCAATTCCAGGCCGCAAGAAGAGGGAAGAAAACACCAAAACTGAAAGAAAGGACTACAAACAGCTGGAACAAGGCCAAGCTGGCCCCAGCTTCCCAGGGATGGCCAACAGGTTGCTTGATCACTCTGGTGGGAGGGGGGAGCTCCAGGGTGAAGGAGAATACAGAGGCTTCAGAAGATTCCATGAAAGGGACAAAATACATAGGAAACTCACCACTGGCAAGCTGAGTCAGATCAGTGTGTTTCTGGGTTGCGTTAGGCTCATGCAGGCAGCTGATGAGGGAGAGGAAGTCCTCATCCCAAAACTTGATGCCACTCCAGGTCCTGGACCAGAACTGATAGGAGTAGCGGAAGTGTAAATGGGCCAGGCCAGTTGTGGCCCATAGGGCAGATGAGACAGACAGAGGCCATGTGTGAAGGCTTTGCCTTTATTTCAGTGCACATTGAGGCTTTTGCAGGAGTTAGATTTTGTGCCCCCACTTATAGATGTCGACCCTTTACTGAAAGGGCCATGAGAGGATACTTGGCATTTCTCCAGGATATCACAGGCTGCCACTGGGGATACTGGGGATGCTTCAGCTCACAGTGACTGATAATCCTGACTCATCACAACAGAGCTGAGCAGCCAGAGGGAGTCAGACTGATGGGATCTCATGAAACCCGAAGATGCTAGGGGTAGGGCACTGTGTGTTCAATGCACTCTTGTCAGAGTATTAAGTTCAGGGGTCTAGTGGGTAGGAAGGGTGTGCTGACAGCTGGAGTGGGACTTAAAAAGTGATTAAGGGGACTAGAAAGGATAGCAGGCATCAATCTTCCTCAGGAGAACTCGGAGAAACAGAAGGTCTTTGAAGAAGTTTCCTGAAGTCCTTTCTGGACTGTCAGATTTCTTCCTTGCTTTCCTTGCAATGAGCAGCAGTAAGGCTATGACCTTGAGTATCCATCCACTACAAAATGGACAGATGGGAGGAAGCATCACCCACCCAAATACTGACCTAGTAGGCACAGGACAAGCTGGTTCGGCACTGAGGTATTTGCCTTCCCTGGCTCTCAAGCATCAGTTTCTGCCTGAACCAGTTCAGCTTGTGAAGTAACAGAAAATTGGCTCTCTGAAGTGGACAGGAAACCAGAGGGGACACTGGGACCAAAGGCTGGGGCTGGGGAGATGGACAGGCACTGAGCACTTGCAGTAGCGAGTGGGCAGTGGGAGCACGGAGATGCTAACAGAAAGCATCTGTCTAGCATGCCACCGCTGCCGCCACCAGGAATAAATTAACCACCCTGTGGTTTTTGTCTCGCTCCCTGCAGATTTAGAGCCCAATTAACTCAGCCCGCTCAGGCATGTGTGCAGCCTGCTCGCCAAGGGCGGCCAGGAGACTGTGGTGCAAGGCAGGGAACAGTGTTCCCCTAATACTGTACATGCAGGGAGTGAGGTGTTGGACTCAACTTGGAAATCCCCATGGAGTAGTAGGAGAGCCCTGGGTAACAGGCTGTGGAGTCTCTCTGGATACAAAGCTATGGGCAGCCATTACCTCCTTAAGCGGTTTTGGGAATGTTTTTTGAGCTCCACTTCTTAATTTTCTTGCCCATAAAAGAGCAAAAATTAATCCTTACCTTAGAGCAAAAGGACAAAGCTTAAGTGGTTACAGCCTCCAAAGCATCATTAGCACCAAACTTGTTAGTGGCCCATATTTCTGTGGCTGCTATAATCAATTACCAGAAGCCACACAGCTCATAGCAACAGAGATGATGCTCTCACTGTCCACAGGCCAGACATCAAAACCACGGCACATCAGGTTGCACTTGGTGCTCTGCTGGGGCTCTATTCCTTGCCTCTCTTAGCAAGGACAAATTTGGTGCTCCTTGGCTTGTGAGCACATCTCCTCAATCTGTATGCCTTTCTTCATCCAGCCTCTTCTTCCTCTGTCTCCTTCCTGTGTCTCATAAGGACACTTGCTATTTTCTTATGACTCACTGAGTAATCCAGGATGACCTCCTCTTGGGATTCTAACTTAGTCACAACTGCAAATACCCTTTCCTTGTGATGAGGTCACATTCACAAGGTCCAGGTGAACACATTTTTAGGAGGTTACTATGAACCCCTCTATGGTAGTACTGGTTTTCCCACCAAATAAATGAAGGGGTTGGATGTCGGCTAGCTCCAGGCCAGTAGATCTCTTCTGAGAGTGTTGTCTTCATCACTTGTGTGGAGAATCAGTATTAGGGAGCAGCGCTTGGTGTGGTCTGAGTCAGGCAGCGAACTTGTACCATCCATAGTCTCCATCGGAGGCCAAAAGAGTATTTTAGAGCCGAGGTAAAACAGACCAAACGTGAGAAATGACACATCACTTCTAAAATATGTTGTTCTCTTGCTAGCAGCCTGAGCTGTCACCTGCAGAAGTGGCTGAGTGATTGAAGGCTTTCCAAGCTGAGAAATGATGGAGCGACCCCAGACTGTGACTTCCGAGATATCCTCTATAGTGATGCAGTAATGGCACAAGCCCTCTTGGGCTGCACTTGGCTCCCGAGTGCTGAGAGAGTGGGATGACCCTGGAAGGCCCTGAGATTTGGAGGAAACAGTTCAAAGTCTCAGATTTTCTCAACCACCTCCTAGGTGGTAGCAAGAGAAAGAGGACCAGAGACTGTTTAGCAGGCAGGCATAAGCAGAGGTGGCTTTAAGATATGAGTGCCCTCCGCAAGGGCTCACACTACAGGCTTGTTCTCCCATTGGTGGTGCCATTTTGCAAAGTTCTGGGAACTTTGGGAGCTGAAGTCCAGCTGGAGGAAGTAGGTTGCTAGGGCTACATCCCTGAGACTGTATATGTCTTGTTCCCCCCACACCCACTCCCTGTACTTTTACAACATGTTTCTACCACCGTGATAGTCTACTCAAATGCCTGGAGTCACGTGACCATAGACTGAGTCCTCAGAAACCATGAGTAAAACAGACAGTGCCCCCTCTTCAGTTGTCACAGTGTCACAGAGTAGCAGGAGCCTGTGGCTACCCCAGGCTTGTACCATGGAAGCTGCTCCTGCCTAGCATAAATTAAAAACTGTCACATGTGTGAACACACACACACACACACACACACACACGACATTTCTGAGTTTGGACAGGGTTGAAAGTCTTCCCAAATAAGGGAGGGGCTCTCACTAGAACACTCTTTCCTCCTGCCCAGCAGACTCTGAGGACGAGACATGTAAATATTGTTGATTTGGGAACAGACCCCAGGGAGGCTGGACAAGAGGACAAGGCAGAGAAGGGAGCCAACTGTGGATGGGATGGCATCTCCTGGGGACTTGTAGCCCAAGGGTGACCAGGAGAGAAGGGCGTGAGGCAGAGAACAGCAGGTATAGGTAGTAGGTGCTCTGCGTGGGTGTGTCTGAAATCTAGAGCCAAGGAGGGTGGGTATGGCATGCAAGCTCTTGGGCTTTGCACTTAGAAAGCCTGAGTCCATCTGATTCTGAAATTCTGGCAAGTTCTTTACACCCTTGAAGCTTATTTTCCTCCACTGTAAATGGGAGAGGTTACTACCTGCCCTTAACTAGATGTTAGATACTTCCATGAGCTCCACAATGGCCAGACCTCTCTGCCCTGTGTAACACTACCAGTCCAGCCCCCTTAGCTAAGGTTCCAGTCAGTGATCTCAGGGAGAGGTCAGTAGAGCACACTGTGTTACACTCTCGTTGACAACACGGCCTGATCTTGCCATGCTTGATACACCACTTGCTTTTGATACATCCTGAAACCTAAAAGTACAAATGAGCCATCCAGCTGTGGCTAAGAACGGAGTCAGATGTATGCAGCCTGCTTGCCTAGGGCAGTCAGGGGACAACAGGCAAGGTACCCTGTCTCCATAATGCTGCGTGCACAGGGCCGGAGGTGGCAGGCCGTGCTTGGTGTTCTCTTGAAGAAGCAGAGAACACAGCTGGTAAAGGCGCAAGATCTGGGACCCTTTTACTTTCCAGGTTCTGGTCTCCAGTGAGCTAAGATAGGAGAGGAAGTATTCAGTAAGAGAGGCCAGTAACAGAGAGTGACTAGAGAGGACCCTCTTCCCGTGATTAAAGAATAGTCAGCATCTCCCCATGGCTGCTACAGATGTGTCTAGCTAGTTTCATGGACCTTCCCAGCCTTTTAAATTTCAAGAGCAAAGAGAGAACAGCTATGCGGTGGGGGGGGGGGGGGAAGCTTCTTAAACAGATCTAGCCTAAAGCATGATTCAGTGTCAATCTTATAGCAATCCAGAATCATATAAAGACTCTGTAGAGGAAAAAAAAAAGTCTTCCACACCATACCCTTGGAATCCCAGCCCCCTTGGGGGCATTTGCATGCAGGCTATCTCAGGCAGCTGTCTCCAGGAAGCAGAGCCGAAGGCAAATACCTCCGCTCTGTCATCCTGTTAGAATCTGCAATCCCAGGCTAGCTGGAGTAGGGACAATGGGACTGAGGTGTGAGAGAATGACAACATGTGTCAAGCAGGCCAGGGGGCAAGCATCTCCAGTCACTAGCCTCTGACAGGCTGGCAGTCACCTCAGAAGTGAGTTCAGTCAGAACAACAGTTGTTCTTCAGCTCCTGTCTTCCGGGGGAGGAGGGGGGCGGCTGAGACATGGTTCCACAGTGTGGTAACTACCCCTCAACCTTTAGGTTGTATTTCTTGGGGTCCTGGGGCATCTGGTATCCAGGTAGTGACAGCGGTTCCATACTCTGGTGTGTCCTCAAGAGCAAGGCTTAGGGGCCAAGGGAATGTTTCTGTGCTCCCTTTGTAAGTCTAAGGACCTGAGTTTGAAGGGGGAGAAAATCCAGGCAAAGTGACTGATAATCTCAAGGCTGGGGAATTGGATACAGAGGATGCCCGTGGCTTACAATCACCCAGCCTCACCTACTGGGGCAGCTCTAGACAGTGAGAGAGTCTACAGATCAAGGTAAGCAGTACTGTGGAATGACACCCAGGGTTGACCACAAGCTTCCATAAACACATGCACACACATGCACATATACAAGTGAACATGCAAACACATGTGAGCACATACAAACACTCACAGCTGCCCCTTCACATAAGGGCGAGCTGTCACAGGGAAAAGCTCAACCCAAGTATAGGATACGAAGGTGCTCAGTGGACTTTCAGCCTCACCACCTTCTGAAGCCCTCTCGAGACTATTGCTAGAATGTTCCTTATCAGAAAATACACTGCACTCCTCTGTGTATGGGAGCTGATTTTTGCAGAGCCATGCATTAATAGTCCATCGACTGAGTGACTGGAGGAAAGAACAGCCCCACAAAAGTAAATTGTTCTGCCAAGTGGTGCTTACCCATGCAAGCAAGACGTTGAAAAGTTTTAATCATACTTGAAAGAAACATTTGTAGAAGGTACATGCCCTAGGAAGAAAGAATTTGGTCACAAGTGATAAAACCCTACTAATATTAGCGTAAGCAATGTGGGAGAGTTATGGAATAGATACAGATGACCTGTGGAATCAGAGATTTTTTTTTTTTAATTTGTTTTAAATAGTCAGTTTCTTCCCCAAGGGACAGATACAGCCTCACACAGTCACTGGTCCAATTTGTACCGTTAGGAACCATGTAGTCATTGATCCTGATGTTTGTTTGTTTGTTTGTTTTCCTGGAAGTACTGGGGTTGGAGCTTAGGACATCATGTGTGTTCAGCAAGCACTCTATCAGTGAGCCATAACATCAGCCCACTCCTCCATTAACAACACGGCTGGGGCTCCTGTTCAACACTGTCCAAGGGAAGCTGAGTCCGGGCGTCAGGTCTGGCTCTAATATACTGTAAAATTCAACACTGGTGGGTTGTTTTGAGGCAGTAAGAGGTGAAGCCACCCTCTGCCCCCGGGGGTGCAGATTATATGGTAGGTGAGTGTTTTGTTGGTGGCCTAGTGGCTTGCAGGACGAGCATTCCTGACACTTAGGGAGCAGGAGCTAGAGGTGTTTAAAGTCCTCCAGTACCATGTCCCACAAGCAAACAGTTAGTTTGTTCAGTCCCTTCCTCCTTCCCTCCCTCAGCCCACCAGACGCCAGAATAATTTTGGAATCCCCATGCATCTTTGTTTTCTGTGATGAGCGACCTTCACTAGTGAAACCGTAGCTGCTCCTCTCTGTGGCTGTGGGAAGATTTAGTGCAGAGGGGCTCTCTGCCAGCACTGAGTGTTGCTGCCCACGCATTGCCACCCCCCCTTTTCTGGGTGCCCAGAAAGCTGGGAATGGTGTGGCCAGAGCTAGCCAGTGAGTTGTGGAGCAGGAAGCTTGGCGCTCCCACGATGAACAACCACTTCTTCATGAGTGGCCCATGAGGCCTTCTGTCCCCTGTGTCAGAGCAATAGACATGATGAGGGATGGTGGCAGCTCTTCTAGACTGGATTCCCACTATGCAGATGCTGACAATTCGGAACAGAACCCCCTTCAAATCCATGTGCATGTGAGTCTGGAAGGAAAATAATCTTTTGTTGTTGGGAAGACTTGGGGATTGTTTGTTACTTCAGCAACCCAGCCAATCCTGACTGATACAGGTTATGTGCCAGGAACTCTGTGTGTGTGTGTGTGTGTGCAAGCGCTTGCTCGTGAAGACCAGAAGTCAGACTCAGGTGTTGTTATTTAACTACATATACCCAGTTTTGGGATAGGGTCTCTCATTATCCTGGAGCTTAGATAGTATAGGTTGACTTGTCTGTAAGCCTCAGGGATCTGCCTGTCTCCAACTCCCAAACACAGTATTTTCAAGTATGGGTTATCACACCCAGACTCTTTTTTTTTTTTTTTTTAAGTAGAACTTCTGGAACTTGAACTTAGGTCCTTGTGCTTGCATGCCAACCACTATACAAAGGAGCCATGTTCCCAGCCCAGCAATATAACCGATGTAATTCTTCCAACAACCTTGTGAAGCAGATTTACCCACTCTTGTCAATATACAGATGAGAACACCAAGGACTCAGGCTTAGTAGCCTAGGCTAAGGATGGTAGGTAAGCAATGGTGCTGGGATTCAAAGCCAGTCGGGCAGACCCACAGTGCTACCCTGCCCCTTGTGTCCACTCTCCATTTCCAGCGGTTTCAAAAAGAGTGCCTCTCTGCTCCCATTGGCTGTCACTTAGTGCTGCTGTCTGTACCTGCCGCTGGCTGCACCCCTCCTTTCTTCTCTTCTAATATGCCGTTTCTAATCCATTATGGATGAGGCAACCAGATAATTAGGCTCGTTACGCATGTTATAATTTGTGACTAATTGAGCTTGGCCACCTTGATATTCACACTGTCCCCCCACCAGGCTTGCTCGCTCTTGTAATTGTGTCATTGGCGGTGGCCTTGTGTCATTGGTATCTGTCTCCCCCTCTGGACAGCACAAACTTTTGTGGGGCGCTAATGAGCTTAATTCACCTTTGTGTCTGTCTGTCCCCTTCTCCCAGTCCCTAACACAAAGCTTCACATATGTTAGGTGACTAACAAATATCTGCTAAGACTATTAAGTAATTAGGTCCTGAGTAATAGCCCGAGAGCTCCCTGTAAGTTAATTAGATGGGCTTTGCAACTAGCCTTTGGGACATCTGTTTTAGCTGTCTGGAGGCCTGTGGGACTCTCTCAGTTGTGTCTAGGATGCTTAAGACTATGGGACAAGGCAATCAATGCATTTCCTCCATTAGTCCCCTGGTATGTGTTTGTTAAGATTCGGTCCTATTGAAAATACAGCCGAGCATGCTTCCTGAGAGTTCACCGTGTGCAAGGTACTTGCAACGCTTTGTGGCTCTTGATTTATATTAGGCACAGAGCCATCCAATCAGATGGAGTCTATTAAATCGTCACCCTGCTTGAAGGATAAGGAAACGGGGGCACAGAACAGATCTTTCCCAAGAGCTCATGACCAAAGAGCAGTGACGTCACTAGGCTGCCTATTGTACCGGGATGAAGACAACGGGGAAGGTGTCCACCCTCAGAGGGCTAATGCTTTATGAGGCAAGCCAGATAAGATCTAAATGAACATGCTAATGTGCAAATGATTGCTGTGAAAGGGACCAACACTGGGCTGTCCCCAGTAGGGTGTGGTGATGAAACAGAGTGCCAGGTGTAGTGGTTGGACTCAGTTACAAATTTTCTGGGATTTAGAATAAATCTAGAAGATGTTCCTCTCTCTGGGCAGAAAACATTTCCAGACAGGATCAAATGAAGGAGGGCCCACCCTGAATGTGCAACCATCCCGATGGGCCGAGGTCCAGAAAGAAGGAGCCGAGAACAACATTCACCGCCCTCTGCTTCCTAACTGCAGGTTCACTGTGGCCAGCCCCACCCCCACCCCCACCCGCTCCCGCCCTAGAACGAGTCATATGACACCTTCCTGCCTTAAGTCCCACTTGTTAGGTGTTTTGCTATAGCAATAGGAAACACAGTTAACACATGAGGAAGAAATGGGAGTGTGGCTCCGGAGAAGCTGCTGGAAATGTCTGCATGACTCCATCTACTTATGTGTCTTAGTCACTGTTCTATTGCTCTGAAGAGACGCCATGACCAAGGCAACTCTTTAAAAAAAAGAAAGAATGAAAGAAAGAAAGAAAGAAAGAAAGAAAGAAAGAGAAAGAAAGCATTTAACTGAGGCTTACTTACACTTTCAGAGACTTAGTCTATTCTCATCATGGTAGAGAGCACGGTGGCATGCAGGCACAGTGCTGGAGGAAGAGCTTAGAGCTCCATCCTGATTCACAGGCAGAGAAAGAAAGAAAGAACCCAGGCCTGGTGCGGGGGCTTTTACAACCTCTAGCCCACCCCCAGTGATACACTTCCTCCAACAAGGCCACACCTCCTAATCGTTCTCAAATAGTGCCACTCCCTGGTGACTAAGCATTCAAATCATGTAAGTCCATGGGGTGGGGGGTGGGGGTAGGGAGGTTGTTATTCAAGCCAAATGCAAATTACTATGAAACTTGTGCCTAAAATAATAAACATATCCTATTCTCTCCTATAATTCCTGGGTAGTTTTGGTTAGGTTTCTTACCGGGTCGTAATCAAGATGCTGTCATCTGCATCTGCCATCATCACACGCTTGGCTGGGGTAGAGGGTCTGTGTCCTGGATGGTTCCATGTCTGGGATAGAGTTCAATAGAACAGTAGGTCATTTTGATGCCTGTCAGGGATGGAAAGGGTCTGATTATAAGGTCCTGCCAGGGCCAGGGCCAGGGTTTGAACTCCATGGAGCAGGCTGTCAGAGAAGAAAAGGTGCAGGCAGGCTGAAACCCCAAGAGCACAGACTACAGTTCCTCAAGACAGCTTGAAACTGGTTTTCCCTGGATAACAGGGGCGACCATGTGGAAGCAGGTCTCTTAATACAAATCTAACCACACAAAGCCTGCTGTCACAGTTACGTTTCTACTGCTATGACAAAGCGCCATGACCAAGGCAACTTATGGCTTGCAGTTTCAGAGGGTGAGTTCATGTCTGTTCTGGCAGGGAGCTGTGAGCTCTTGCCCAACCAGCTCACAGCTAGCATCACTTGGAGATTAGGGTGTTTTACCTCCAGCCAAGCACAGAAGAACAGGCCTTAATCAGAGCATCTCTTGGTGTGATTGCTACTCAGTCTTCCAGCAAAGCTAATAATGACCAAGAACCAACATTTTGTCATGTGCAGTGCTGTGCCCATCACCATGACTTTCCTGTGATTACCCATGACCACCCTGGCCATGAGGCATCAATCAGTCAGTGGCTTCAACACAAAGGCTAGGATAAAGGGATTTGTTTGTATGGGATCTGGAAGGGGTGCTTCAAAAGGAACTCTGAGGAGTCAGAATTAGGCAGGGGAGTGTCTAGACAATGGGAGGTGGGTGGGTTTGCAGGGTTTAAGTGTCATTTCATGAAACAAAGATGCTCCTGCCCAGAAGAAGAGATATTGGTTGGTATACAGCACTCTCAACCTGCCATTGAACTTACCTCTTGTTTAACAAGATTGGGAGAGTTCAAACAGCTGTAATCTGTTCATGTACAAATAAATGCACAGGGCAGCATCATTGACAAGGTACAAGGCACCCAAGCGTCACATCTGGTGGATGAACAGATAAAATAGGAGTGATATACACAACAGAATATTATTCAGACTTTAAAAGGCGGGATTGTGACTCATAGTACATGCATGAACCTTGAAAGCATGTGCCACGTGGCATAAACTAGCCACAAGAAGGCAAATGCTACCTGATTCTGCTTATGTGAGTTGCCTAGTTCAGAGAGATGGGGACTAGGAAGGTGGCTGGCAGGTGCTAGAGGCTGTGGAAATAGAGAGCCTTTAGTGGACAGGAAACCTCCATCTTATAAGATGAGAAAGCTCTGGGGAGTGGATGCACAGCACAACGAAAGAGCAGTATGCTACTGTACTATACGTTAAATATGGGCTAAGTGGGGCTGGTGAGTTGGCTCTACAGGTAAAGGCACCTGATGCCAAGGCAAAGTATCCCAATTTCCAGACCCCGTATGGTGGAACAGAGAGAGACAGAGAGACAGAGAAACAGAGAGAGAGACAGAGAGAGAGACAGAGAGAGAGAGAGACAGAGAGAGAGAGACAGAGAGAGAGAGACAGAGAGAGAGAGAGAGAGAGCATTCCATTGTAGAAGCTCTTTTTAAATCTTGATTTTTCTCCCTCATTCCTAGATCCTTCCTCTCTTTCTGCTTAGCAGCAATGGGGCATGTGTGTGCATGTGTGCATTCATGTGCACTCCTTGAGGCCTGAGGGCAGCAGGCGGGGGCACGATGACACTGAATAGTCATGGACTACCAGGAAAAAAAAAAAAGATGCCCTTGATCTGACAGGTGTGCTTCCACTCATCAGACCGCATCATTCAACAATCCAGCAGCCTCCAGCTGATGGATTTGCAGAAGTACTCAAAGATAATTGGCATTTTAATGGGAAAGTGCCATGTTCCCACGTGTCAGAATAGCAATAAGATACCCCAAGGGCCATTAACACAGCTCCTGTGTAATGAAAGTTGCTCACCCATCAGTCTTGGGATCAGAACCCATCCCATGCTTGAAGCAGAGCTTCTGAGGGTGCCTGATCCTTGCCAGCCACTAAATTGAAGATCTCATGATCAAATGACATTTCCCATCCAGACACGCATACCAGAGGCACCGGAGAGAGTCACACCTCTGCCTTGTCACTGCCTTTCTTCCCTCTCTTTTTTTTTCCCCACGTTGGTGGAGCTCAGGTGATTACTTAAGAGCCACAAGAACAGAAGGAACAATCGGCGACCAACTTGCAGTGCCCACAATTCAATAGGCATTTAATCCTGTACGTCTACTGTGTGTGGAGTTGTTATGAACATCTGGCACGGTGTGCCTGCGACCCCTTGGCCACATGTCAGCCATCCTTCACCCCTTACTAAGCATCTGGCATCTACGTAATTGTGTGGCCGATCCTTTCTGATGCTTAATGAGTTTGTTATGTATCCAAGTGTGACCTCACTCTGCTCCTCGCCCTCAACACAGGGATGAGGAAGGTGAGGCTGAGAGGGAAAGTAGCTGACTAGGGCCACTCAGAAATGAGAAATCAAGTGTGTACCTACTTACAGCACAGCTTGAGGCTTTTCCCCGCTACCCTATTAGCATGGTAGACATCGGGTCAACTTGCCTGGGTTTAAAGGAGACGCTTAGGGAGTAGTAAAGCATTGTTTATTCTCAGTGCTTCCGTAGGCAATGAAGCATCTCTCAGGTGCTGAAAAGGAAGCAGGTGGTAGGGCATTTGACATCTGAGTGCTGGGCATGATAGCGGAGGAAGGAGCTAGGCACGTGAGTCTCTGGAGAGAGTAGAAAGATCTGTCCTTATGTGGATGGGCACCTTCGGTGGCCAACGACACAGCAGAACATAGTGGAAATGGGGGAGGTGTCGACTCTTGTTTTCTCCCTCCTGAGACCAGGGTGCCCTTCTCCTGCCCTTGGCCAACAGAACTCCAGGTCTTACGACCTTCAAATCCAGCTTCACACCAGCAGATACAGACTTAGCCACACTGGGGCGCTCAGCCAGTACGGAGGCCTTCAGATCTGGCCTTAGCCATGCTACCAACTTCTGGTCTCAGTTTGCAGAAGTCTGTGGCAGGCTTTCCTTCTCAACCTGTATAATCAAAGAAGCCAGTCTCTCTACTAAAGCCCTCTCGTGTGCTTGTGTATCTTCTCAGTTCTCTATCTGTGTGTGTGTGTGTGTGTGTGTGTGTGTGTGTGTGTGTGTGTGTGTG
>OU015745.1:42374627-42397422 GCA_907169655.1 Acomys percivali
GTGTGTGTGTGTGTGTGTGTGTGTGTGTGTGTGTGTGTGTGTGTGTGAATATGCACACATATTCTAGCACCCGTAAGTCTGCTTATGGCATCATGGAGGCGCTTATAAGAAGTCCTTGCCTGTTAGGAGAAAGGGCCATGATTTTCCAACATTGCTGGAAGCTAGGTACACATGGCCCATTGAGGGACACTGTATTAGTAAGCCTATAATTGAATCTGAACCTGTCTAAATCTGGTTTTGTTAGCTATAATTTACATTTTGGTCCCACCAGTTGTACACCCCTGTTACTGTCCACTTTCTAGCCTTAAGAGGGAAAGAAAAGCTATCTGTATTTAACCTCAATATTGACTGCTGAGATATAAACATAAAACAGAGAGCTATTAGGTCCCAAACAGGCGGGGCTCTGGGCCTCATTTAGTCTTTCGGCTGCCCCAGCCTCCTTCCCAACCACATTAGCTGAGTTGAGCACACGGTGAAAGACCAGAGCACACAGAGGCCTCTGGAGTCATCTAGGGCACAGCTTCGTTCTTCCCTTCTCTCAGGATGGGAGGGTGGTACTTCATCCCCAAGGCCGGGCACAGGGAGAACTTCAAAGACTCTCCATGGGACTGCTCACTAGGGAAAAACCTCAGAAAGAGACAGAAAGTGGTGTTGGGTCACCTTTGTGGCAATGAGTGTCTCCATTTGGGACATCTTGCTACTGGTCATCCCTTTGGGGTGGGGGGCAGGGGAGGAGAGGCTTGGGGAATGGGGTTGTCTCTTGAGCCTCTCTCCCTGCCACAGCACTACAAAGCAATGGCTGTGTTGCTGTACATCGGGATCACACTTGTGAGACATTAGACAGGGCTCTCTCTGCTGGGAATTTATCATCTTCCGTGGCTTTGGTGGAGGGCCTCTGGTGGCACGGAGCTGAGCCCCCTGCTTTGGCAGGAAGGGGCAGGGGCAGGCTCAGCTGGTAGCATTGATTGCGAAATCTGCAGTCGCCTTCCCAGGCTGGCTATCTCAGGTGAGACTCTTTATGTGGCAGCTCAGGGACCCTTGAGGACTTTCAGGGTCTTACCACAGAAGTCCCAGAATGTCCCTCTGTTGCTCATTCTGTCAGCTAAGCTTTAAGGAGAAGGGAAGGTGCTCCCTCCCCCTTGAGGGAAAGTGCGGCAGATTCTTCATCCATCTTTATCCATCCCTGAGGCATTGGGTGGATGGATGTGTGAGGTCAAGGGAGGTCCTCTCTCAGGAACTCTGGCATAACTTAGTTATCTGCCCCAGGAGAAGGCAGGTTGGCTGGAAGCCCGGCTGAAGGCATTGCCAGAGAAGCCAGGAGAACTTCAGAAACAGTATCACTAATTACGATGCAGCAGCCGGCTCTTCTTTCCCAGCCTGCCTCTCTCAACCCCAAAGCACTAAGGAGGAAGTCCAGGAGGTGGAGGGAGGACAGACCACAGCACTTCCCAGGTGTGTTCCCAGTCCTAGGAGGGGAACATTAAATTGGGATGTAGAATTAGTAGCTTAAACATGCCTAGACTGGGCTTTTGAAACTAGAAAGTGATGGGGTTTTTTGGACTCTCAGTAAGGAGATCAGACAAGGTTAGGGAGATGACTCTGTAGGCAAAGCACTTTCTCTGACAGTCTAAGGATCTGAGTCCAATCCCCGGAAGTGCGATAACCTTAGCACTGAGGAGTCAGAGACAAAGAGGATGCCTGGGGCTTGCTGGCCAGCCAATCTAACTGGAATCGAGGGCTCTGTATTTAATGAGAGAAAACGTCTGTCTCAAAATAATATGGCGGAGAAGCAGTGAAGAAACCACACTTGACATCCACCTCCAACCTCCACACACATATGCACACATATGCTGACCCACAATGCACACATGTATATATTCCTTTCAACACACTATGCCTTCATGCATATGCTCCTCCAAAACAGACACACACACACACACACATGCATGCACAGGTGGGATTGGAAACTGAGCAGCTGCATTAGAGAAAGTACAGCAGTTTGTGCCGTTGTTGACTCCAGGGCATGTGGTGAACAGGTAACAGTGGCCCGGCATATGCATTGATGGAGTTTGCCAAGAGACAGGCCTGCAAGATTTGAAGATGAGAGATGCTAATGTCAGAAGTATGCTACTTATACTGTGCCCGCCCCCTCACTTCCCCTGAGCCTTTTCACTCTGCAGAGCAGGCAGGGGCGCAGATTTCGAGGAAAGGTAACCTTTCTCCTACCTTCTGACGTTCACTAGCTGAGAGTCTAAACTAACAAAAGGCAGGCTGGGCAGGCGTATTGGCACATGAGTTTTATTCTTTATGCGCTTGATCATTCATAGGAAAGCAGTGAAACTCTAGGGGGCATTTTGGGGGGCTTTTATTCCCTTTTATCAAGGAGTGAATGTTTGGGACAGAGGGATGATAAACTGAGGGAAAAAAGTATAAGATAGAGAGACTGAGTTACGGGGTGTAATGGATCTGTTTGTGGGACTCACCTTGCCTTAGATTCCCTCATCTTTTCACTCTTCCTGTATGTGTGCATTTGAGATCTGTCACAGAAAGCAATGTGGCCTTTAGGCTGCACTCTGGTGTAACCTTCTTTGTTTTAGGCATTGTTGAAGGGTCATGTCTGAGTCACAGTGGGACCCGCTCTCCCTGTGTTAGGCTCCAGATGTGTACCCCTTCCTTAAGGCACAGGGTACTGGGTGCTAGAAATGCCAAACAAGGATCATTTGGCATCCTGAAGGTAAAAGCCATAGTCACAGTGTGGGTACCTGGAGGCTATCTGCAAGGCAGGGGGCAAGTGTAGAACACCGTGGTGGACATGAAGGGGCCCAGAGCTGGCACTAGGAGCTATTCCTGCCCCCCCCCCCCCGTGCTTCAAGGAACACTTAGAAGACAGGGACACTTGTGGGAACCTCGGGGTGACTGTGAGCAGACTGTGACTTGGAGGGGTACTACCAATTTAAGGCCATTCCAGAACAGGAAGAGGATGAGCTGGCAGACCCCAGTTGAGGACGAGGCCTCCTGGGCACTGAGCAGGGAGGGGAGACAGGAAGGTGAGGTCTGAGGAAACGGTGGGAAGCACCAGCCATGTGGACATTGTGGTAGTGCAGACTGTCGGTTGCTACCAACTGACACGTGCTGAGTTCAGATGCTGTCCGGGTGTTTTTGCACCTCTTCCTCACAGATGTATCTGTGATCTCTGCTAATATTACCGCACTCCATAGGTGATAGCATCACTATGCAACAAGCCGCAACAGTGGCCTGTCCGGTACCTCGTAGCTAGGAAGATGCACAACATTAAAAGCAGGTGTGTGCAGGCTCTGGGGCCCTTGACCCTGGGAAACAGAACTCCAGTCCCTGAGGAAACAGAGTCCTAGGCTGTGGGCACAGGCCCAGTACCCCAGCCCTGAAGAGGAGAGATTGGAGGCAATTGCTTCCTGTTCACTCCTCAGAATCGTAGGGTCAGGCACTGGTCAGGCTGTGAGGGACAGCGGTGCGTGAGCAGATGGACCACCGTGGAGGAAAAGCTAAAATCATGACTGACAAGTGAACACAGGTCAAAGATTTCACTTACTTAATTTTTTTAGAATTGATTTTAAAATATTTATGTGTGCTTGTGTGCTCTGGGTGTGTGTGTGTGTGTGTGTGTGTGTGTGTGTGTATGTGTGTGTGTCTGCATCTATGTGAAGGTCACAAGACAACTTGCAAATGTCTTCCACTATGTGAGTGCCAGGGCTAAAACTCAGCAGCAGGCACCTTACCCACGGAGCCATTTCATTGACTCACTAAAACATGGCATATAAACGAATAGTGGGAAATACCAAAATGGATTTGCTAGTAAATGGATAAGTGATCAGAAGTCATCATAAAAATTGTCATGCGGCAAAAGGGTCAATTTGAGTGAGAAGATGCAGAAACAGGAACATCCCTGACCCTCTCTCCATTTGCCTAGGAGCAGGACATAAATGTTCAAAGTACCTTCCCTCTCCCTGCTTAGGAAGGACTAGGGTTAAGCACTGAGAATACCTTAGGTGTCGCCTGCTGAGGAAGGCTTCAGGGGCAGCTAACATGCTCACTGGACCTTAAATCTTATGCGGGTGTATGTTTGTGTGCAGGCAGGTCCCGCTGTGTGTGTGTGGCCCTGCACGCAGGAGGTCAGAAGACAGCCTTGACCAATCCTTTTTGCGTGGGTTCTGAGGATCAGACTCAGGTCCTTTTGCTTTCACAAGAAACACTTGGCCGACTGAGCCCTCTCCCCAGTCCTCTGTTACTAATCTTCTCAAAAACCTTTGTCCTCTGGCGACTCAGGGCCCTTGACCCTTGTCCTGTCACTCTCTAAATCTTCGCATGCCTTTGATGAGGTGCCCTATGATGCTCAGTCACCCCTTGGGATCTACTCATTCCTTGGGTGCCTCCCCAGGTCCATGTGGGCTAAGCCAGGCTGTGAATGCAGGCTAAGCTGCTGTTGACAAGCTTCTGCGGGTTTCTGCCCTCTGCCGTAAGGGTCTGCCTGGGTCAGTAAGAACTTGGATAAGGTAGTGAGAAAATTTTGTTTTTGTTTTTGTTTTGTTTTGTTTTGTTTTGTTTTGTTTTATACAGAGGCAACACTCCCTTTCTACAGGTGCCTTCAGTGGCCACAACTCATTTGCAATGTTGCCATTCCACCTCAACACAGTTTTGAGATAGGTCGGAGGACAATGGCTAGGACAGCCCTCCATGATCATAGACCCCCCTCCCTGACAGTGTGTCTAGTGTCACACTAAAGGCCATCCCCCTGTATCAGTGACTTCCGGTCATTCTCGACAGTTATGCTGCTGCCGCTGACAGTCATCTAGGGACTTGTAACCTTTCCACAGTGGGAAACTGGTGGCATCTGGTAGCTGAAGGGAAGAGCCAGAAGCAGAGGTCACCATGGCCAGCTCTCTGTGGGCTCAGCCCAACCTGGCCTTTTCCTCTCCAACCTAGGAAGGAGACAATACCCCCACACATGCACACCCACAGACACAGACACACACACACACACACACACACACACACACACACACACACACACTTCTTTCCCTCTGAGGTGGCACTTCTCTTTTTATTGGATGATAAACCATTGATAACTAATTCATTCCTAAAAGACCCTGGCTTCCTCTTCTCCTCCTGGACATCATGAGTAGAATGGACAAGAGGGAAGGAAAATGTTCATTTTACTCTATTCTTTAAGGTGGAGAAGAAAATGAAAAGACACACAAAAAAATTGAATTTGTCTGTTAAGTCAAATCTTAAGTCCAATTAACTGAGTGAAATTAAAATTCTATACTCAAACTCTCACTCTATTCAAGTCTGTGTTCAATGTCACCTTCTTGAGGAGCTGTGCCCTGCCTGCCTTGTGGCTGAGTCCACCCCACCAGCCCTCCTGAGCTTCCTTTTCTTTCTTTTCTTCCTTTCAGGCACACAGGTGACTTACTGGTTGTCTCTTTTCCATTTGTAGCCTGTTAACTCCTTAGAGTCGGAGTCCTTTGTCTCCCTTGCTCAGCAACATCTTATCCTCAGCACCTATACCAATGTCTGTCACATCACAGGTACCCAGTAAAGAGCTGCTGTGTGTGTGGGTGGATGAAAACCACCTGGACCATTAATAGTCTTGCATACTTGATTCTCCAGCCGCACTTCTGGGTGCCCCACTTCCATTGTCTAATCTCTGAGGGGCCCTTCCAGTCTCTTTCTTCCTTTAAGCTCCTTTTAACCTCTCACTTTGAAGGCTGAATCCCTGAATTCAGAGAGCAGGAGATAGACGTGGAAAGTTCCAGAGTTCTGATGAAAGAATGAAGATGCTTACTCTGAGAGCTAAGTGGGTTGGTGCTCAAGTATTCCCAGATGACACGGTTATGTTTCATAAGACCCAAGGCCTATCTATACATTGCTAGGGAGAGAAATGGCCCTCATGGGGGAAACATTGGCAGAAAAGTAGGTACGAATGTTTTACCAAGAATGAAAAATCACACCAAGTCACTCACTAGAGCTGGGGCACTCCAAGATCCCCTTCCTTTGGCATCTCTTTAGGCAGTGTGTCAGAAGACTCGCACAGAGGCCTGGTTTTAACCAGGCCTCTCCTGCTGGTCCTGAGGACCACAGCTCTGTACTGCCTGGGGGCTAGTTAGAAATGTAGAAATCCCAAGTCCCACACTAGCCCCACTAACCCAGTGTTCAACCTTCCTCATCCTGTGACCCTTTCATACAGCTCCTTATGTTGTCCTGTTCCTCAATCATAAACTTATTTTGTAGCTATTTAATAACTGTAATTTTGCTACTGTTATGAATCATAATTGTAAATATATGATATACAGGATTTCTGATATGTGACCCTCCCCAAAGGGAAGGTTGAGAACTTCTGCACTAAGCCAAAGTCCGTCTTTGCAATAAGGTCTTAGGGGCATAACTCATAGCCACAGAATGATCCAGACCCAGAACCTTGGGGCGCCTCAACAACACCTGGTATGAGACCCTGATCTCTGAAGGCCCAGAGTTTTGCAGCTGGCTCGTTTCCCCTTACTGGGGGGGAGGTGAGTCTCACCTCTGCTCCCATCTGGTATAGAACCGCTTGTGTATCTCTAATGCTACAGGGTTTCAATTTGACAGGCCCTGGCTGAAGCTCCAAGAAATCCTGGGAGACATGAGGTGCCCTAGTGCAGTCTAGGGAAGAAGTCAGAGCCAATAATCAGAAGTGAGCAGTCCGTGCAGGGTGACTGAACCGATCGTGGAGGCAGGAGGTGGACAGAAGCCCCCTCCCCCTCGGACCTCCCACATCTCCCCAGATTTGCACGTTTTGCATGTTTGCCTAAGGACTTTTGTACAATGGCTGCGCCCTCTCTCCAGCAAGAAAGCTGCCAGCCCTGTTCCCCTTGAAGCTCTAGCCTGAAAACTAAGGGCAGCTGTAGGAGTGGCCCACGTTCTGCACTGGCTCAGGAGCATCCCAGCGGAGTCAGGCTCCCACGGGGTGGTAACTTTCATGAGGGAACATCTAGTCTCTTGACCTTCAATCCCCCACTGCAGTTTCTGGAGTCCTTTCCAAATAGCCATTCGAGGACACTCTCCATCTGAGGCTGCGCCACTGGGGAGCAATGCCTCAGGCTGGATGGAGAAAGGGCAGCAGCTGGTATCCCAAACTGCCTTTCCTAGTAGGAACAGTGGCAACATCTGCCAAACCAGGCCGGTTATCAATTCACCTCTGAGTAGACCAGAAGTTCAGGACAGTTCTGGAACCCGGACCACCTGCTGTCGGAACCCTGGCTTAGCTCTATCAGAGAGCTGAATAGAGATTTCTCAGGCACCATGGTTGGAGGTAAGTGATGCTTTGCCAGAAGTGTCTGGTGGGGAGGTGAGTGTGTAA
The DNA here is from genome assembly GCA_907169655.1 of Acomys percivali. NCBI lineage: Eukaryota > Metazoa > Chordata > Mammalia > Rodentia > Muridae > Acomys > Acomys percivali. The sequence goes on from OU015745.1 coordinate 42,382,000, forward strand.
CGTTTAGCAGTATCTCCGGCTTCTACTCCCATCCTGGAGAAGCAGTATCAACCAAATGTTCCAAGATTTTGTCACATGTCCTCAGGGTAGAAGAGGACACACAAATGACCCCCAGTTAAGAACCCCTGGGCCGGAACTTGCTACCTTCTGAGTAACAGCAAACAAACCCCAGACACCTCCACCCACTCCCCCATGATCCACCTGCAAGAAAGACTGAAGCCCCTGGCTCAGCTCCACCCCCCTTGCCAGCTGCCCTGCCTGGCTTCCCACCTTTATCTTAAAACCCTTTTGTCACCACCCTCTCGGCAAGATGGATTTCCAGATTGTCTGCTGATAGCTAACCAGGGATCATACTCATTTTCTTTCTTTCTTTCTTTCTTTCTTTCTTTCTTTCTTTCTTTCTCTTCCTTCCTTCTTTCCTTTCCTTCTTTTTTTTAAGTGGGGGAAAAAAAAAAAAAAAAGAGCCAGAAATGTAATGCTCTCAGGATTTCAGAGTGCCCTCTTGTGGCCAGAGATGTGTCCTCACTGGCTCCCCTCCAAATTCCTGGCTGATCTGGAAAGCTCTAGAGGGAAGTAGAGAAGAAAAGCAGATATAGGAACCTTCTAGAAAAATCTGTCTTGTTTTGTTTTCATTTTTTTTTTCCAAAGTGAGACAAATCCAGCCAGGTCTTCCAAGGCTACTTCTTGAAGCACATTTGTGAGCGCATCTGAGATAGCTTTCTCCTGCATGTTGTGTGTACGTGTCTATGTTTGTGTGTACATGCATGTTTCTGTATGCATGTTTGTGCATTCGCATTTATATCTTCCAAAGTCAACCCAGCAAAGAAGAATGCCCATGAAGCAGTCTCTGGGAAGCAGCTATACCAGCCTTCAGGAAGAAAGAAGACAGAGAGCAGGCAAGGGCCAGGGAGCTGTCCAGACACAGTGGGCTGTCGCTGTGCACGGAGAAAAAGGCAATGGCTATGCCAATAGTCTTGGTCCTTCTTCAAGTGGCCCTGGTCACCTGGATCCCATGCTCTCTTGATTCACTCATTTTGTTGCTGGGTGGTCTTTAGAGAAAAGCAGCTTCTGGGTCTAAATTTCCCAGGCTTCCTTCACCTCCCAATGGAAGGGAAATGGAAGGAAGCAGCAATCCTTCTCCTGTAGGTAGTGTCTGGGGAGAGCCCGTAGGTGCATGCGCACAGCAGGTGTGTGCACATAGCAGGTGCATGCACACACAGGAGGCAGGTGCATACAACAGGTGCACGTATACAGCAGGTGCACACACACACAACAGGTGTGTGCACAAAGAAGAGAAAGTTCAGAGTCTTTTCAGGCTGGAAAGAGAAAAGAGTTTGGCTGTGTCGCTGGAGCCTTCAGGCGATGCAGCAGCTGTACAGTTGCTAGACTAGATGACAAGACAAATAGAGCATGCTGGTGGAGAGCAACCCGGGAGACAGTGAAGGTGAAAGACCTGGGGTTCTCTGTTCTCTGTATGCATTCATTTTCAAATATGTCTTCAGTGAGCAAAGTGGTCTCTCCCAAGCCCTGATGACAGGCAGCTGTCTCCTGTCTCTGTGCTGGAGTCCTGCGTTTAGCACAGGGACCAGATAATAGATGTGCGTGCTCTGTGTTTGTTTGTTGAATGACTGTGTTAGGGTGGTATGAAAGAGACTTCAAAAGACAAGGGCAAAGAGAGAAGTTGGGATAAGGAAGCAGTATAAAGGGAAGAAAGTGCAGAGCTGGAGAAATGGCTCCGTGATTAATGTTCTTCCAAAGGTCCTGAGTTCAATTTCCAGCAACCACATGGTGGCTCACAACCATCTACAATGAGATCTGGTGCCCTCTTCTGGTGTGCAGGCATACATACAGGCAGAATACTGTATAAATAAATCTTAAAAGAAAGAAAGTGCAGAGTGTTGGGGACAGTGGAAGGCCCCTGAAACTCTAGATGAAAGCTCTTCCAAGCAGACTGCAGGGACTAGTTCTGAAGGTTTCTAAGGGCTCCTAAAGCCAAAAGAACACATGATCTCAATTTCCCAGGCCAGTAAAATATTTTCTAGGAAGTACCCCAGAGCCCCACACTGTTTTCCTTAATTGATGTTTTAGAATGTCCTTTCACTAACATGAGATGAAATTTACTTTAAAAAAACAGAAACTCCCTACTCATGAGTTTTACAAATAGATATAACTGTCCAACTGCAGGAGAAAGAAGAAATTAAAGAAATACTGTTTATGGCCCCATGCACAGAGGTTGGGTTCCTGGAGGACCATCAGGAAAGAGTCAGGGTTCTAAAAACAACTGGATGTGAGACAAGCAGGGCACAGTTCTACTGGATCTTTACCTACATGGGGTGTAACTATAAGGCAGTGGCCGGAAGCGTGACAAGTGTCATGCTTGACTACTATCAATCTTTTAATCACTTTCCAAGTAGAGAACAGCATTTAGTAAAACCTGTTTGTTTGAGGCAGAGTGGCACACACCTATAATCCCAGTACTTACAAAGAAGTAGGAGGTTTGTGAGTTCAAGGCCAGCCTGGACTACATAGCAGCTTCTAGAACTACCTAGGCTTCACAGTGGGACTGTCTCCCATACACAAAGACATTGAAACAAAAACAAAAGGCAGTTGTCCCCTTGACTTAAGCAGTAGGTATACTTCTAGTAGTTTCTATGCATAGTAAAACTGTGGAGGAAATATTCTTGTGACTGTGTGTAAATGGAGACGGGCACATGGGGCAGCTGGTGTCTGCTCTGTGATGTCTGGGCCTCTCCCTTTCCCCACAGGCTGAGGCCTCAGTCATCTGAAGGCTTGCCTGGGCTGGCTGCACCGACTGGCTCCTTCCTAGGTGGCTCATACAACTGTGTAAGCTCTCTACCACTGCCACAAGGCACTTGACGGAATCCCGCTTCAAAGGAGGCAAGGTTTATTTTGGCTCACAGTGTCAGAAGTTGCATTCCTGGTCAGGTGGCCCATTATTCTGGAGGACATAGTGAGATAGCATATTGTGGCAGAGAGGAGGATGCGGCAGAGCAAGCTTCCTCTCTCCCAGTGGGAAATAGAGGAGAGATAGGAGGGGGGGGCAGGGTTCTGCTCTCCCCTTCCAGGACACACCCCACTGCCATCTGCTAACTTCCTCCCACCAGGCCCCACCTCTTCACTAGCCAGGCACCTGACAATAATGTTACAGGCTTAGAACCAAGTCTTCCCAAGTCTTCAGCACAAGGGGAAGACTTTGGAGCTCCAGACTGCAACAGCCCCTCAACTGGCGGGTTGACACTAGCTGTGGCGGGAGGCTTCTATTCTTTCCTGTGTAGACTTCCTGCAGTGGTGCTAGAGTGTCCCCACAGCATGGCCACTGGCTTCCCCACAGTGAGCCTTTCAAGAGATGAGGGGCAGATAAAACTATTCTTTTCCTAAGGATTTGTTTACTCATTTATTGGTTTGTGTTTATGTGTGAGTGTATGTGCAGCTGCATGTGTGCCCCTGGCTGTGCCCACGGAGGCCAGAAGAAGGCACTAGGTCCCCTCTTCCATTCTCTGCCTATTCTTTTGAGAAAGGGTCTCGAGGCTGGAAGTCAGCTAACCCAAGAAATCTATCTTGCCACCTTCCTCGGAGCTGGGGTTTCAGCTGTGTATGTGATACCTGATTTGTTACATGGGTCCTGCCATCTGAATTCTGGTCCTTGAGTTTGTACAGGAAGTGCTCTTAACCGCTGAGCCATCTTCCAGAACCATTCTCCATCCCTCAGCCTCGTGTGCCACACTGCATCTCCTCGCTATGTGCTTTTCCTTAGTTTAGAGTGCCTATGGCTGTTTCACACTCAGAAAAGATATTTAAGTCTTGTGTTTTGGAGGGAGGAGTGTCAATATATACTGGCAAGTGTATATTACAAACACCATTTATACATATGCGTCATATATCATCATATGAAGTCATATGTACATACAATGCATATGTAATCATACACATCATATACACATACACAACCATATATTACAAACATCACATCTCAGAGAACTCAAAGTGGAGTCTTCCCCTCCATGGAATGTGCTCAGAAATCATATTTTAGGGGGTGTCTGGAGAAGAGTTCAATGGATAAAGTGGTGCTTGATACACAAGTATAGAAACTGAAGGTCAGAAATCCCCTCTCCCAAGTGAGCAAGATCACAGCACAGTGTGTCTGCCATCTCAATGCTGGGGCCCTGGAGGATGGAGAAAGGTAGAAACTGAGGGCTCTCTAACCTAAAACAGCAAGCTTCAGGTTCAGTAAGAGACTCTGTCTCAAAAGATAATGTGAAGAAAGATAAAAGATATTTAGACTTGACTTCCAACACACATATGTGCACACAGACACTGACTTGAGCAATGACATTTGATAAGTGGTACAATGTCACATATTCCACATTTCTGATATCCCATACTCTCTCTCATCCCTCCTCCATCAAATGCCAGGAATGCTTCTCCATCATTGTGAAAGCTCAAAGTACCCCGACTTTCCAACAGTCCCCTCTTTGTGAGAATTGCTATAATGGGGATTAAAAACTGGAAATTTGTGATTAAGGGAGCACAGGCACTGGAGCCAGGCACTGGGACTACCCAGCGGGTACAGGAGTAGCTCCCAGGCACAGGGACTACCCAGCGGGTACAGGAGTAGCTCCCAGGCACTTTTAAGTTGTACAGTCACCCTGGGCTCATCTAGCCTTGTGCCCTGGCCCCCATACTACCCTCCTCTAGCTTGTCACACACACCAAGCTCCCTCTAGCTCAGTACCTTTGCTCCAGCTGCAGGTGTATAGAAGTCCCCCTGCCCCCCCCACCCCCCCTCCCCACGCCTTTCTCTCTCTCTCTTCCTCACCCATCATTGCCCCCTTCTTCATTCCAGAGGCATCAGATCCCCTTGGAGAGCAGCTTGCTTAATTAGGGCATTTTCTGCGTTTTACTTTTAGGTTGGTGTGATTATTTGTTCAGTTTCAGCTTCTTCAGTACAAACACAAGCACAGTGATGGCAGAGAAGGGGAAGAAGAGAGGAAAGAAGGAGGGAGGTAGAAGGGAAGAGAATCTTTGCATCAGCCACACATCTGGGCAGCCTGGGGTCCCACAGCCAAGTTCAGTCTTCCTGGAGTGAGCCACACCGTGCCTCCTGTGGACACAGGAAGGCGTGGGAAGGATCCAGTCCCTGCTGAAATATTGGTGAAGATACATATCTGGCAGTGCCCACGCATATATAAGGAGCCCTATTAACTCCCTGGTTCCAAGTAAAGAGCCACCGCTGCTAATGGTGGCATTGCTAGGCTGTTCTGTCGGCCATGATTTTCTGTTTCAATTATGGCTGTGTCGGTGATTTAGCAGCCAGGCTAGCGGAGAGTCGCTCCTGAGAGGTTGGTTGTAACTGCCAATAGGAAAACGATGGCCTGGCTTTCCCACCTCAATCTTTCCCCCTCCCTCCCACTCTCCTCTTCATTACCTCTCTATCTTCCGGCGCACTTTCTCTTTCCACACTTGCTCTCCTCCCGACACCCACGCCAACTCCAGTTCTAATCATATACATGTCAGACATCCTGGTTTACGCTCTGGCCCAGGCTTCACTGTGGGTGAACTGGGCTTTGGGGAGCTGTGATGGCTGTCCTTGATTGTCAACCTGAGTACATCTACGCAACTGAAAACCCAAGTGTAGCCAGACTTTTGGCGTTTTGTTGGGTTCTTTTACCTACTTCCCTGCACCACCCCTAACCTTTCCAACCCCCCAGCACTAGGTAGGAGAGGAAGAAGGTTGGGGGACAGGGGACATTGATACTGTTTGACTACTTCCTGCTGATTAGGGGCAACAGTTCCGGGGGTGCAAATTTGATCTTTGTCATCAGGGTATCTCGAACCAGCAACCAGAAACTAGCAATCCAGCAACAGCAGCAGGGGGGTGGGAGGAGCAGCAGACACCCACCTCTCAGGGCTCTGGCATTTATATTCCCTCTGAAAAGTCCCCAGAATCCCAAATGTAAACTATCTTCAGCTGACAAAACCACACCCCCTGCTAGAGCAAATTATAGTCAGCTGCTGTGGGCAATCTGAAGCAGCCCCACATCCCACACGTGGGATTAATATTTACATAACATTTCTATGTTTTTTTGTTTTTGTTTTTGTTTTTTAATTCTTAGGCCAGCCTGGTCTACAAAGTATGTAGCCAGGACAACCAAGGCTACACAGAGAAACCCTGTCTTCAAAAACCAAAAACCAAAAACCAAAAAAAAAAAAAAAACAAAAAACAAAACAAAATAAAATCTAGTACACCCAAATCACTGGGCACACCTGTTAGGGATTTGTAGTTAATTGATCACTTGAGGTAGGAAGACACACCTTGAATCCAGATCATTTGACCCACAGTAAATCTAGGCCTCACCTTCCCATGGCAGCCTATATAAGAGAAAGGGAAGAAAGACGCTTCAGCTTTTTGTCTCCTTGCCCTCAATTTCACTTTCCTGGTATCAGAGATGAATTCTTCAGGATTCATCTTATGGACTGAACAATTGCTAGATTCTTGAACTTTCTATTGAGAGACAGCCATTGTTGAACTACCTGGACCACAGCCTGTAAGCCACTATAATAAACCCCCTAGATAGATAGATCGATGATAAATAGATAGATAGATAGATAGATAGATAGATAGATAGATAGATTCATTCTTTCAGTTCTGGATCTCTAGAAGGGTTCTTGGAAGAACTCAGAAACTCTGGACATTCATTGTTAGTCTAGAATGGGACTTGGTGGCACATTTTATCTCTGTGACAACATGCCTAAGGAAAATCAACTTAAAGAGGGAAAGGTTTGTTGGGTTCTGGTTTCGATGGCTTTGGTCCATGGTCACTTGGTGCTGTTGCTTCTAGTTGGCATGGTAAGATGGGACCTTGTGGGGGCGCATGTGGTGGGGCGAGGTGGCTCATTCATGGTATGAAGAAAGCAGAGAGAGAGAGAGAGACAGGATGGCTCCAGAAGCAGGCAGAGGTTTCAGAGACACAGCCCAGTGACCTGTTTCCCCCCAGGGATATGCCCCTTCTGCAAGCTGATTCATTAATAACATTAGCAATGGGCCCATCCATTGATGGGGTTAATATCCTCATGGTCCAATCAATATTGCCACCATTTGAGATCAAAGGCTTTAAGCCATGATCTGCTGTACAGACACTTTATAGCCAAGCCACACAGTGAGCTGCAGCAGTCTACACAACAGTGCTGTCATTGCCATTACTCTACACAGAGAAACCACTACACCACACAGTGTTTAGGCTTCTGCCAGCCACCTGGCAGTTTCATTGCACCCCCACAGCAGCCTGGTGCCTGATCTTGTTATAATCACTCCATTTACAGCTGAGTACAACTGACTCTGTCTTTAGATCAACTGGCTACAGTGAGAGACTTGGCCCCAGTAAAGCATGGGTCCAGGCCAGATCCACCTGATGGCCACACTGGAGTTACTTAGCCAGGCTCTGCTATACCTGGCAGCCATGTCTGAGGCTTCCTCCCCTCTGTTCCCAGGTGGCTCTGTCTATAGCACACCTGAAGGCTTTGGGAGTAAATTACAGGATGTGAGGGAAGGACATTGGCCTGGATGAAAAGGGAAGGAACTAAGAGGGGCAAAGTGATGTTCCTACATCGCCTGGAGCAGCCCACAGGTAAGCAGGAAGAGGCAGTTTCTACTTCACTGCCTTACCCTGGCTATCTCTGCCATCCGTCAAACTTTCACATGGATTTGTGCAGGAAAAGAGATAACAGGCCATTTCCTCAGAGGCCTCCAGGCTTAGCGTTCGCTCTTAACTCATGTACTGAGCATTCTGAGTCTAGTGCCAGCTTCCTGGATATGAGTGGCAGTTGTGGTGACAGTAGGAGTGGCAGGTACTTAAGGCCTCTGCCCTTTGAACCCCCGTAGCTGGTAATGAATGCCCTTGAATTCATAGGTCAGCTCTGTCCCCTAACTGCTTCTCCAGCCCCTCTGCTGGTGGCATGCACTTCAGTTCTTTCCTGCTTGAAATGCCTGGGGTTGTTTTGTTTCCAGAATCCCTCAGTAGCACACCTCTCTTCTGGTCCCTGTGTCCTTGCTCTTGGGGTTTTCTTTCAAAGGCTTTATTTGTGCTGTTCCCAGCAGCACATATCAGAAGTCCCTCTTTATCTCTTACCCCCTGTCCTCTCCCTCTCCTTTCTCAAGTTGGGCATGACCCGTATCCTGACTTATTTAATCCCACAATATCTTAGAGAGTAGCTATGTTCACTCCATTAATAGATAAGGAGCCTGAGCCTCTACAGTGTGCTGCTAACTCTCAGGCTGTCCTGTGAATTAGAAAAGGGCACCTCGTCTGCAGAATGCATTCCAAAATGCCCCCACAGACTTCGCAAAGCATGTGGAGTTTCCAGCCCCTGTGCCTTCTTCTAAGCTACATACTGAGGAGGAGAGAGAGAGAGAGAGAGGGAGGGAGGGAGGGAGGGAGGGAGGGAGGGAGAGCCTACACAAGCATATGAAGAGGAGAGACAGCCCACACAAGCATACATAGTCTCAGTGGTAAGGAGTTGGCCCCTCAGAGTCAGTATAGGACACACCCAGACACCAAATTTTCAGCACAAAGGAGAATTATTATCTAAGAGGGGCAAGTGGCTATGGGGGAGGAATGGGGAGGGGAGGGGTGGGAAGGGGAGGGGAGGGGAGGGGAGGGGAGGCGGGGTGGCAGGTGCTGCCTCTGGATCAGGCAAAGGCAGGCATGAAAGCAGCAGCAGCAGCAACAGGTGTTTTGTTTTATCTTTTTTGTCGCCCCACCCCCACCTGCCGCTGCCACCGCCCAGGAGTGGGTTTTTAAGGGGAAAAAGGGGTGTCTGTGCTAGGGTGAGTTGGTAAATCCTAATTGGACATATTAGACAAATAATTAATTTTAACTCTTGGCCCTTGATGTTTTGTCTCAAGAATCAGTCAGTGGCCAAATAAGGGAATAAAGTTTAGGGCTAGCTTTAGGACTATAATGCAACAGGAAGGGAGAAGAAGGGTAAAGGGCAAAGCCTGTCAGTGCCCTGTGTGCTATGCTTGAGCCTGTTCCAGAGCCCACCTTTTAATTTTATTATTGGGTTGCCAGGTGTTGGGTAAGTGGGCATCATTCTCTCTGGCTGCTTCCTGCTGCTTTTGGGGTATCATTGTTAGGGACCAGAGGAAACTAGAATGTTGGTGAGTTCTGGAAAGAGCATACTGTGTCAGTCACTGTCCAGGCGCTGTGGGACCATCTGGGGCTAGGGAACAGCATGGAGTAGGCTGGACCATCTGGGGCTAGGGAACAGCATGGAGTAGGCTGGACTATCTGGGGCTAGGGAAAAGCTTGGAGCAGGTTATGAAGCTGGATCATCTGGGGCTAGGGAACAGTGTGGAGCAGGTAGGTTAGGAAGTTGGACCATCTGTGGCTAGCCACTCTGGCACTATCTAGGATGTGGATTCTGAGGGAACATCTGCGGCTGGTGAGTTGCTGGAGTAGTTTGTAGTTGATTTGAAATCAGTTGGGACAGGTAGACTACAGACTGAAGAAAGTAGAGTTAAAGAGTTGAACAATTTTGTTTATTTGTTTGTTTGAAACTGTTAGCATTTAATTAACTTCTCTCGGTGCCTTGAAGCCACCAGGACACAGGCACCTCCAACACGCTTTAATCTTTCTCTTCAGCTCTTCTGCTAAAGAATTTGGCCTTCACGATGACTGGCTGCTTAGGGAGCTTACCCTTCCCCAGAACTTTCTAGTAACCCAATCACACATCATCAATGATGAGAGCAGCTCCAGTCTTGTATTTTATAGCACTGACCTGTGTCTGCTCGCTGACCAGTGTCCACAGCTTATCCAGACTGACAGTTCAGCAGAAGCTCTGGCTCCTCTTTAAGTGGTAATGCCTCTTTCCCAAAGTCACCTGCATGGTAGTTGTCAAGGTTGATCGTGGGGTGAGACATGCCTCTAGCATTCCTGCGGCCTCTTAAGTGCTTGTGGCTTATGAATGCAGCTGTGACGGTGGCTCACGTGGCCCTGGAGTTTCTGGGTCTTCCTCTGTCTGGATGGCATGGTGGTGGCAGAAAGGAAAGAAGGCAGGGAAGGTTTTTTTAATCTTGAATATACAGTTGAAACATTTAGGCTCATGGGCGTGGTAGATGGGGGAGGGGAAAAGCAAGACCAGGGAAAGGGGGTGAGATTCTACCCTCGGGAATAGACAGGTGGGGAAACTGAGGCTGTTGGTTGACAGAAGTACTTATCTGGAGTTCGTTTGACCTATAAGGAGTAGATTCTCATAGGTCAAGTCAATTTCTTGAAGCTTAAAAAAATTTTTAAGTGTATAAGAGATACAAGTTGTAGATATGTTAGCATTAGTTATGATCCCTGCTTAGGTCATAAAGTTCTAAGTAGTGATAAGGTTGGGGTCAGGAGCCAATCCTTTCCTTTTCCTTTCTCTTCCCTCCCCTTCCCTCCCCCCTTCCCTTTCTATTCTGTCCCCCTTCCCCTGCCTTCCCACCCCCTCCTTTCTCTCCCAGCCTCCCTCCTTCAACACTACTGTGTTACTCGATAATGAATGTGTCCGTGCCATTGCTTATTTAAGTGTCTATGCATGGATGTTTATGAATGTGTATTTTTAGCACATCATGCTGTGCCTGTGCTTTCAGTAAATGTGTATGGGACAGATAGATGAATGAATGAGTGATGAGCTGTTTCCTCAAATAAGCACATGATAAGTAGGGGCTGCAGTTGACATCATGCAGATGCCTTTGTGCCCCTATGTGTCTTAGTCACTCAGTAAAGATGCCTTGTCATTGGTGAGGGCGATTTTATGCTCTGCCTGTTGCTCAGAGGTTGCTGTGTGCATGGGGTCACATTGAGAAACTTCCCTGGAGGATGTAGAGCCTGACTGGAGAGTAACATTTCTTCAGAGAAAGGCGGGGTGTCCATCCCTAGTTGAGGGATAACTAGGTGAAAGGGGCATGGTGGGTTTTAAGACAGTTTGGAGTCAGCTCTGACAGTCGGGAGTGGATACTAATGAGACTGGCTGAAAAATCATCCCAGCCTCATGTCCGGCTCTACCAGACCTATTTACAGAGAGGAACTAGAAGCCAAGGGCATAAAAACCAACCCACCAGAGTTCCCTGGGAACGCAATGACATGAGCTACCATCTGTGTCTTTCAACTCTAGGAACTTACAGACCCATCTGAGGCATCCTATAACTAAAACCTCCCGCAGCATGCAGCTGGTAGTTCAGGCTCTGTGGAAGTGTGAGGATGGAAGGAGTGAGAAGGGAGCACAGGATGACTTGATTTATACACCAGCCTCCTCCCGGCCTGCCTCAGACCTCTACACCTCTATCTAGAGCTGCCGCAGCAGCAGGAGGCAGGCTGGCCACAGCTCACACAGGTGGTCCTCTGGCCTCCACAGCCCTTTTCACTTAGCCCTTTCACAGTTTTGCAACACTGTAAACTCAGTGTATTTTACGCAAGAGCCTGAACTTCTCCCGATTATTGAAAATCAAAGAAGCCAAAATGATGTCACAGACCCTCATAGCCAGAATCAGAGGAGGTGAACAAAGCTGTGCCTTCGGAAGGGGCTCTTTCTCTATGCTGGTTCCATGGAGCAAGACCTGCCGGTTTCAGGCACCAGGCCCACTAGCTCCCACCGCTAAGAAGAGACAGGATAAGGCTCCCCATCCCCTCTCCCTCCTCACACTGTGTCTGCCTGCCTGTTGATTTTTATTACCACAGTTACTATCTTTCTAACAAGGCTTCATAACTTCTCAGCCTGATTAGAAGATTAGCCAATTGTTAAAGTAAAAGCAATCTCAATCCAGTCTATACTAGTTTAAACAGGAAATGGGACTGCACAAGGACATTAAAGATGCCCGTGAGAACTTAGTGGGGAACACAGTTGTGGTCCTCTGAAGGGACAGAAGTGGTACCTAGAATGTCTAGTTTTCCTCTCTCATTCAGTGCTCCACCCCCTGCCCCAATTTCTGTTTCCCTCCCTACCCTCCGATCCCTCTTCCTCTTTCTCCCTCCATTTTCTCTCTTCCCTTTTCTCTCCCTCCCTTTTACTCTTTTCTTCCTTCCTGCCACATTTCATGAAAAACAAAACAAAACAAAACAAAAACCACCTCTCCCATCCACCAAGTACACAAATTAAAGATGCAGACACCCCCAAGAGCATGCCTCTCTCCCTTAGTTGCATTGTATGGCCTTCTGCCTTGCAGAACTTCACTCTTGCAAGACTCTTATTAAGAGCCCTGGCAGTCCACTCACCTGTAGTCATGGGAGGGACCACATGCTACCATGTTGCTGGGCTAAGGGGTGTCATAGTCTGAATTTGAAATGTTGCCCTCACAGGCTTATGGTTTGAAAGCTATGGAACTTTCATGACTTGGGACTCTGCTGGAGAGGCAGGTCAGCGGAAATGGGCCTTCACCGGTTCTGGCCTAGCCCTGAGTTCTGGTCACTCTTCCACTACGTGAACAAGCCTCCACCACCAGGAGCCCAGCTCACTCCAGCATGCTGGACTGAGGCCCTGAAACCATGGGCTAAAATAGATCTTTCTTCCCAGCTGCTGTTTCTGTTGGGTACTGTGGCCGTAGGAACCTGAAAATAGCTCTCATGGGGGTGTGGTGGTTCAAGGGAAACCACCATAAATGAGCAAGCCCCCTAAAAGTGTCCAGGATGGGTGACACTGGAGCAAGGAAAGGAGCCACCACCGTACCCTTCATCCAAGCCAGCCTCTTTATAGCACAAGAACCAAGGGTGTTCTGGGAAGCTGGCTTAGGGAATGGCACCAGGACCAGGCCATGAAAAATTCATTTAATGCCCGCCTCTCTACGAGGAAGCCGTGCCAAGCTTCATTCATGTTCATCATTAATTCATTCCCTGCTGGATTCTTTGGCTCAGTGTTTGCAGTCTCAGAGCTTGGATAAGCAGTCAGGCCCCAGTCCTCTGCAGGTGATCTATGCCGATGCTGCCTTTGCTCTGGCAAAGCCTCCTTTCAAAGTTATTGCCAGTTAACAGATTCTCCACAGCCCTAACTACCCCTTGGAGGACATTTGGGGCTCCAGATTCATAGTTAGCACCTTTCTCTGCTTAATTACAGTGATTGGGGGGCGCTCCACGCCCCTCTGTTTGCTTTGCCTGTTGAGATGCTTGCTCAAAGCCAAGTGCCACCTGCTTGGTTCTAGGGAAAGCTAGAGAGGCACACCTTTTACCACACAGAGCAGTAGCTGTTTCCTCCTGGGAGAGATGTCTTGGGGGAACAGGTGGGGAGTTGGCTCTCTGCCTTCTGACTCTCCAGAGGCCAGGCCCTAGAAGGGACACTCTTTTGTTCTTACAGGGAACAAAAGAGATCTCCTACCTCTGGGTTATTACTATATACTTGCTATTCTTTTCTTATGATGAGCAGTCTCTAAGAGACTGAGTCCCCTATGGTCCTGCTCCTTGCGCATAGACCCTTCCCACAGTGACCCAGAGCCAACCTTTGTGACTAACAGAACTCTGCAGGAAGCACAGCATGTGACCCTGAGCGGAGTAAAAGACATGTGACTCCAGCCTTGGCCTCTTCATTAGCTTGCTCTGGGGAAAGCCAGCTACCGTGATGGAAGGATGTTCAAGGGGCCTCCTAGAAAAGCCCATGTGGAGAGGAACTGAGGCCAGCGAAGCTAGCACCACCCTGCCAATCAGGACTTGCAAACTGCCTCAGTGTTGTGCGTCCCAGCCCATCGGCTCCCGACAGATCTCAGTTCTAGCTCTTGTGCCTTCCAGCTGTAACTTTCATCTCTGAGCAGGGATACCCTGTCTCCACTGTGCTCTAGTGGGCTTATCCACACACTGTAAAGTGCAGTGTCTTAGTTAAGGTTTCTAGTGCTTCGAGAAAAATACCATGACCACAAAAGCCAGTTGGGGAACAAAGGGTTTCTTTGGGCTTATACTTGGCCACTCACTGAAGGAAGCCAGGACAGGAAACTGGAGGCAGGAGCTGTTGCAGAGGCCATGGAGGAGGGATGCTTACTGGCTTGCTCAGCCTACCTTCTTATAGAACTAAGGACCACCGGCTTAGGGATGGCATCACCCACAATGGGCTGGGCCCTCTCCCTCGTCCATCACCAATTAAGAAAATGCCCTACAGCCAGATCTTACAGAGGGAGACATTTTCTCACTTGAGGTTCCCTCCTTTCAGACGACTGGTTTGTGGGTCAAGTTGACAAAGACTAGGTAGACACGCAGTCTATGAACACTGATGACTTAAGGCACATCCAGGTAGGTCTGTCATCCAGCAACAGCTCACTAGCGCCCTCTGTTGTGCTTTCCTGATTTAACTTAATGGTCACAACAGCCTCTCAGGTAGATGCGAACAGCCACCCTCATTCTATAGGTGAGGAAACTGAGGTTCAGCTTTTCTCTCACCTCTTCTACATAGCCAAACCCTAGATCAGTGGTGACTCACCTGCACTTGGTCCTCACATTTCCAGTCGCGAGGACCTATAGTTCCAGTATAAGGCCTTCCTTGGGGTAGGCGTCTTAGTTAGGGCTCTACTGCCATCATAATTGCCACAGGCGAAAGCAGTGTGTGGAGGAAATGGTTTATTTCATGTTACAGCTTGTAGTCTGTCACTGAGGGAAGCCAGGGGAAGAACTGAAGCAGGCGCCGTGAAGGAGCACTGCTTACTGCCTTGCTCGACCTGCTTTCTTGTTCCAACCGGGACCACCTGCCCAGGGTGTGGCACCACCCACAGTAGGCTGAGCCCTCCCCCAGTGACTGTTAAGCAAGACGATGATGGAGAAGACATCTGCTCAATGAAGTTTCTCTCTTCCTAAATGTCCTTAGTCTGTGTCAAGTTGACAAATAACTACCTGGTAGTGGGCCAGAGCTGCCGCGGACCTAGTCCTAAAGCAGCCTCCAGCAAACGTAGGCCCTGCGTGCATTAGGCAGTTGGCATCCCAGACCTTTGGGAAGATCACATGAATTGTGCTTTGCAGGGTCTCTCACACTGTCCAACCATGAAGCCTCTAAGCTGCTCATATGGAAACCTCCCAATATCATCCTTTATAGCCATTCTCCTTTCCTTGTTTGTAGGAACCAGGCCTGACTGGGCTGCCTGCCTGTCTTGCTGTTTCGTGTCCTGTTTCTAGCAGCTCCCATGTCTGTGTTTATCTTGGTTAGCTAGTCATGTTTACTGCTCTGAGAACGTGCCCCTCCCATCCTCAAGACTTTTCCTCCTGTGTGCAATCACCTCTTGAGAGATTTCACCTGGGAGGAGGATTCCTGTTTTGCTGCCTATAAGAAGGCTCTTTGGAACTCTGGAGAAGAATAATAAACCGCTGCCGCGGCTGTTGCTGAAGCTGCTGCTCTCTTAGCACGAAGGACCCACTGTGTTAGTGTGTGTGTGTGTGTGTGTGTGTGTGTGTGTGTGTGTGTGTGTGTG
>OU015745.1:42397432-42407982 GCA_907169655.1 Acomys percivali
TGTGTGTGTGTGTGTGTGTGTGTGTGTGTGTGTGTGTGTGTGTGTGTATGAATTAAATCCGCAGTCCCTCTCCCTCGACTTGGTACCGCGGTGGCGCAGGCGCCACAAGTGGAGGTTCCACCGAGACCAGGGAAGGAAGGGAGGAAGCTGATGGCTCGTCCAGGGAAGCTGGCCAGCGCCTCCGGGAGGTAGGAAATGGGCGTATTGGAAATGGGTGCCGCAGGTTCGTCCACGGTTCTGGTGGACTAGTGATTAAGGCACCGGGATTAAGTATGAGAGTGTTAAAATGGGTGCCGCAGGTTCATCCACGGTTCTGGTGGATCAAGTAGTGAGATTGTTAGAGGATTAAGGCACCAGGATTAAGCATGAGAGTGCTAAAGATTTTATAAAAACAATAGAATTGAGTAGTCCTTGGTTTATGGTATTGGGAGAGCTAAGTATCCAAGATTGGGATCAGGTGAAGTCTGATCTCCAGAGGACTTTGTGAAATGAAGGGTCCAACAGTGTTCCTATCGCTACCTTTTCGTTATGGCATCTTGTTAGAGATGTGCTTAGGAGCGAGGATGAGAAAATAAGAGAGCATCTAGGAAGTTTGGAACTTGCCCTAAATGAAGTGCAGGAGGAGCAATCTTTAAAATCTTTGGCCCTGTCTGAGATTGCCTCTGATATATCTTCTTCTAATTCTGAGGAGGAAGAGGCAACTTTAACCTCTGAGATACGGGCCCTAAAGAAGAAGGTGAAGGAGTGTAAGATTGAAGGAAAAGAAACTAGAGAAGAGCGGTCCCTGGTGTATAACCCAGATAATCAAAGTCAATTATCTTTGGTAAAGCCTTCTGCTCCCCCTTGGGGAGTAGTCTTTCCAGTAGTCCAAGTGCCTCACCCAACTGACCCAGGACAAACGCAGAGACAGCAATAAAGTCCTCCAGTTTAAGGACGTAAAACAGCAAGACAGGCAGGCAGCCTAGTCAGGCCTGGTTCCTACACTTGGTAGACTCCCCAACAGCAACTCCCCAGATACCTGGATCCATTCACATCCTTTGTCTTGGGGTTAATTTCTAGAATGGACCTATCCCCAAAAACATAGATGAAATTATGATTCACCAAGCCTGATGACCCAAGTTCTGTTCCTAGGACCCACATCACATGGTAGAAGAAAAGCTCTGACTCACAGAATTATCCTCTGACCTCCACAGGTCCACTGTGGCATGGCCATGCCTCTGTGGGTGGTGGGTGTGGGCCCTCACACACCGTAATAAGTAAATATCATTTTAAAATATTTTAAAAGGAGAAAAGACAGAGCTGGGGTTAGAATTAAGAGCTAGTCCACAAGTGGGCTGGTTGAGAGCCGGACACAGCTGAGTGGTTTTCTATGCAAAGATGCACATATGCCTAAACCCTGCTGCAACTTTGTGGGTAGGCACCAGCAATCAGACAGGAATGTGGTGGTCAATTGGGCTTGTGCAAGGTAGAGGGAATAGAAGTAGTCCTGCCTCAAAATGCAGGAGGAAAATATTTTGAACGTTGTCATTTAAAGAAAAAAAAAGGATAATTGGGGAGATAGCTAGGTTTAATTTGATGGCACAATGTATATAGTATTAAAATATCATGAATCATTCCAAACATAATTTTTGTGCTTTATGTACCAATAAGAAGTTTTAATTAACAAGGTTTAAGGGTTATCAGTCTTTAAGGTTTAGCCACATATCTGAGCTCTTTTCTTGTAAATCTTTGAGGCTTCATTAATTAAATGGGGCCAGAGAATACTACCCCGTGTTGACTATGCTTTCCTGCTCAGCGGCACATCACCAGGTTTATGCTGAAACTGGCTTCATGCCTTCAGGCCAAAGTGATAATGTGAGCCCAGAGCCTTGCCTCCCAGCACGTCAGCCAGCGGTCCCTGCTCTTAGAGACTGTAAGCTACAGCAGCCAAAGCCTGGGAGAGCTTCGAGAGCAGGTGGCCACATCAGTTTACCGGAGTGGAAGTGCCCGGGTTCATTTCTCCCCCTCTCATTTGCGTCTTGTAAAACCATCAGCCACCATACGAGGGTATGTGTCTAGTCTTACTGTAACTTGTTACATCATGTTTGGTTGACATCCCTGGGAGGCCTGCTCTTCTCTGAAGGGAAATGTAGGAAGCGTGGATCTGGGGAAAGGAGAGGAGTTGGGGGAGGGACAGTCAGGATGTAATATATGAGAAAAGAGTAAATTAAAGAAAAAAAATCACGAAATCAGTGCCTTCATCAGTCTGCATAATCAGTGCTTTCATCAGTCTGTATAGGCTGGACCAGGAAGCCAGAGACTCTGAGAGGGGAAAACCCCACCTGGATCTGGAGAAAGCCCAAGCTTTTATCTGGCCTCCCCAGAGCCTAGAGAAACCATGGTCCATGGTTCCTGGGCTTTACCTTCCTAAATCAGGAGGTCTGGCTTCTAGCGGACACCACCCATCTCTGCCTGCACTTTTTTTTTTGCCAGCGGCTTCCTGTCCACACCAGCCTCTTCTTTCACCTCCAGAACTAATCTAGGATGCCTTTCCCTTTTCATCAAAGAGGAGCGAATAAGCAGCTGAGAAATATCTGCCTAATAGAATCTTCTAGTAAGTTTGAGTCTCCACTACCATCATCCATCGACAGGCTGCCTCCCCAGGTTTAGGGGTGAGGGTATTTTGTAATCACATATACCTAAGGAAATTCTGCACACAGAATGTCTTCATAGATTAACAATAAACATTAGCATATTGAAAGCCCAACACATCCTAGAACCAAAAAAGCAATTTTAACCTAATATTTTCAAAAAACAACACTAACACCTTTTAAAGATTTACTTATTTATTTATTATGTATACAGTGCTCTGCCTGCATGTACACCTGCATGCCAGAAGAGGGCATCAGATCTCATTATAGATGGTTGTGAGCCACGCTGTGGTTGCTAAGAATTGAACTCAGGACCTGGAGCAGCAGTCAGTACCCTTAACCTCTGAGCCATCTCTCCAACCCCACTTGTATCTTTTTAAACCACCTATAAACACCTGGTAGAGAACCGATGTTCTACAAAACAGTTTGCAATCACTATCTTAAATATTCAAATTATCACCTAGCATAGGATTTTTATATCTATCTATCTATTTATCCTTTTTCTTTTTCTTTTTTTTTTCCTGAGGCCGATTCACAGTGGAGATCTTGCCAGTCAGCCTCTTCAGATGGCTGAGGAATTAAATGAGCAAAGGAGTGTTGGGTGGAGGACACAGCAGTACAGATGTTGCTTATTACTGCTTGGAAACTCCCAGCTGTAGTCTTGCTTGGAGGGGAATGGCTAGCATCTGTGGCAGGTGGATGCCAAGGCATCGACATTAAGATTCAAGACCTGCCAGATGTGCCAGTTGTGATACCTGAGGAAAAGGGGAGTCAGAAGCCGACTGAGCAGTGCCGCATTCCAGGGCTGTAGCAATGGCAGGCAGTCTCAAAAGCCTTCTGGAGCTTGGCTTCAGCGCTTGTGGAAGGCAGGGAAGTGGGTCATTCTGACTTCACAGCGATGATTCATTGGACCCTACCACCCCAGAAAGGAGAGACAGTCATGAGTGGGGAGTCCCTATTCATCAGAGGTAATCTACCTACCTTGCCCAGCAACATTTGGTAGAGTACATTGTTTATTCATGAAGGGGGGGGACCTGAGTGCTACCCCATCAGGTTCAAGGAGATTGCAGTTTTGAATCCTGACTTTCTGGGACTAGCGATTAACAATCCAATCACCGGCCTTTATTGATTTAGAGGGAAGATTAATGTCTCGCTTCTTGGAACTGACCTTTAAGTACTAAACAGGCAATATACAGAGAGACCTTGCTGCGGATTGATGAGGTCTGTCCCCACAGACTCATATGTTCATCACCTGGTCCCCAGCATAGGTGTGCGGAGGAATCGAACCTTTAAGAAGGGGAGCTCAATACAGAGTCATTAGATCGTGGGAGCTTAGGAATGGATGACTGTTGTGTTACAGGTTTAGCTCAGATCTGCTAGGAGCTAATTAGCATCTGTGAGAGGAGTAGTTATAAAAAGAGTGAACTTGCCGGGTGTGGTGGCGCACGCCTTTAATCCCAGTACTCGGGAGGCAGAGGCAGGCAGAACGCTGTGAGTTCGAGGCCAGCCTGGTCTACAAAGTGAGTCCAGAACAGCCAAGGCTAACACAGAGAGACCCTGTCTCAAACAAACAAACAAAAAAGTGAACTTGGCCCCTCCCCAGACTCATGAGTACTTGCTTATCATGTGACTCTTCTGCACATGCCCATTTCCCCCATCTGTGTCTCTGCCATGTTGTGATGCAATGGGATAAAAACCTTAACCAGGATGCAGGCGCCATGATTTTTGGATTTTCCAGCGACCGGCATTGTGAGCTAGATAGGCTTCCCTGTTTGAAAGTTTTCTGAGCTTCAGCTATTTTGTTACAGAAACACAAAGCTGACCAAGACAGACACAAAATGTAAACCTCCCTTAATGTATGGTAATTAGGGAAGGTCAAATTGTCCCTACAAACATAACCTTCTTCCCTTTCAACTATATGAAAGACCTCTTGGGACCTTACCCTACTGTATGCATTGATCTTTACTCCTAAAATGAGCTTCTGACTCTGTTCTCTGACCTTCATGCACTGTAGCCGTAGGTCTCCTGTTCCTGTCTCAGCCTTTAGGGGGCGGGGTACCACTAAGAGGTGTTTTCTTCTTCCAGCTACTGCAGCTCCTGGCTAAGGGCAGTGGCCACACTTACCAAAGGCCCAAATGATCAGCTTGGCTCGTCTTGTTTCCAGGACTGATTCTCCCCCTCAGCCTGCCCTCACAGGTATGTATGAAGGGGAGCCTCTTTTCTTTGGTAGGAGCTGTGCCAGGCTCCATTGTTCCTTCTGGGTTTCCTTTAAACCGCCATTTGTAAGTTGAACCTTCATGAGGTTCTCATTAGCTGCCAGGTTCCTGGACCATGGACCTCCCGATGTTGCTGAGATGCTGAAGGCCAGAGACACTCTACACTCACTGTTGTGTGAGTTGGTCTTGGGATCTCTGCATGGAGCTACCTAGGGTGCTTTTTCACGTTCTCTGCTTTCTCTAGTTTACCTTTTCCCCCTCTTTTAAAGATCCTTCATTTTTACTATGTGTATTTACATGTGTGTATATATCTGTATGAATGTATATCACATAAACACAAATGTCCACAGAGGCCCGAAGAGGGTACTGGAGCCCCTGGTGCTGCAGTTACAGGTGGCTTTGAACTGTCTAATGTAAAAGTTGGGAGCTGAACTGAGGTCCTCTGGAGGAAAGGCGAGTGTTCTTAACTGCTGAGTCATCTCTCAAGCCTTTGATCTTCAGTAGTGCTTCGTGGCCAGTACAGAAGGGGAGATACCCATTAATAATCACTCAGAGGCTGTACATGGAATTTCTCCACTCCCTTCCCATTATATCATTCTCCACAAAAGACAGAGAGAGCAAATGCATGGCTCTGAGCCTCAGTTTCCCCTTTGCAAGATGAGAAAAACCTCTTCTCAAAATGCTAAAAAAGGTGTCCTTGTTAACACAAAGAAATTAAAGATCACAGAGATAAGGAGTTTGCTCCAAGTTACCCAGCTATGAAAGAGCAAGGTCCAAAGTGAAGAGTTCCTAACCATAAATATGGAGCTCTTGGGGCCAGAGAGATGGCTCAGTGGTTAAGACACTGTCTGAGCTTCCAGGGGTCCCCAGTTCAACTCCCAGCAACCACTTGCTGATTCACAACCATCTATAATATGATCTGGTGGCCTCTTCTGGCATGCAGGTATACATGCAGATAGTGCACTCATACAAAAATAAATAAACCTTTAAAAGGTCTTATAAATGTGGGGCTCTTAATATTGCACCACAGCCTTCCTTTTAGTGTGATAAAATCAGGGTACCCTTGAAGAGTTAGGAACTGAGATGAAGAGGGGGTAGTTTTGTTGCTATAGCAAAATACATGAGAGAAACTATTGAGAAGCAGGAGAGGTGTATTTGGGCCCACAGATTTCATTGCTTCTAGACTTCTGCATGGTGAAACAGAACATCTCAGAGAACGTGAAAGAACAAAACTATTCAACCCAAGGCAAACAGAAGGCAGGGAGAGCCAAAGAAGGGGGGCCAAGACCAGGATATTCCCTTCCAAGGCATGCCCCAGTCATCCAGTCCCTCCAACCTGGCCCCACCTCCCACCCCCCCCCTAGTAGCCCAAGTTACAAATGCATCATTGTGTTACTCCAATGATGAGGTCAGAGGCCGTAGGAGCCAATCACTAACAACACATGCCTTTTGGATCTTGTAGGGGGAGGGTTTACTTGTGTGTTTGGGGTTTGCTTTCGGCTTACAGAGACCCAGGCTGTCCTTGAACTCACTGTGTAGCTCAGAATGACCATGGATTTTATTTTGTTTTATTTTTTAATCTTCTTGCCTCTACCTCCCTAGTGTGGGGATTACAGGCTTTCGCCACAACATCCACTTTATGTTGGGCTGAGAATCAAACCCAGGGGGCTTTATGCAGGATAGACAAGCACTGAACCCAGCCCCAGCCCCTTGCATGCTTTTTTAAAAATTTGGTTTCACGTGGTCCTTTAGTGGGGGAAGCACATCATATCTAATGTATAACAGATTGCTCACAGTCTAAGAACACACACTGGAGAAGTGTCATTTGGTTCCCTTTGGGATCTGAGGTGCACACTTTCCCTTTTCATTGGGACTGTGGTTTGCTAACACAGATTATCTCACGGTACTCAAAAGCATTCCTGGGTCTTTACGTGGATCATAACTGGGATTGTACCACTTGCAAACCACAACTATTTCTAGATCTCCAGCTTTGGTTTCTTGCCTTTATGGGGCAGGGGGTGGGAGATGGTGGGGGGCGGGGGAGGCAGGGTGAATGGCAGTAATTTGTCAAGGTAAAAGTGAGAGGCCTGAATAAACAATACTGACAATGCTTTGGGCAGAGAAGCTTCTCAGTAAATCCCACATCCTATCCCCCCACACCCCCACCTCTCCACCTCCCCACCCTGCCTACCCACCCCCACCCACCCCCGCCTTCCAGGGCATCCCAGCCACTCCCTAGGAATCAGCATCACTTGAGGTGAGCGGTCCAGGGAAAGGGAGAAAACCTCCATTAGTCTCCAGCTTTGCTGCGCCTTTTCGGAGGCTGGTTGCCTTACACATCAGCCGAGGTGTGGAAGGAAGTTATGTCAGGCCTTGTCATGCACTGGGCACCTTCTCTGAGGTCAGGACACTGTGAGCAAAGCCTCAGAAATCCCCGCGTGCAGCTCAGCGGCGCCTTGTCAGAGCTGACAGCCACCATCTGATGTGAATTACCTCCAGCTAGCAAGAGCTAAACCCTTCACAGGAGTTTACTTCCTAAGGAACTCAGAGGCACAAATGAGGCTGAGGAGAAAAGCCCAGCATTTGCAGGGATTAAAGCCATCGGATATCGAGTGTTTCCTGGCCCACAGGACCCTGCCAGGCTGCTGGGCCAGAGGTGGAGGGATCTAGAAATGGTTTAGTTACAATGATAACCTATTTCTGTTGGCTGCTTGTGTGGAGTCTGAGGAAAGGCTAAGCCAGATTATCCTTAGATGCAAAGCCAGGCACCTTCAGAAGCAAAAGCCTGGCCTCTCTACAGGTTTCTCATTAGTGTAACTAAACTTCACACTCTCTCTTCTCTGCTCCCTAATCCAGAGAGAAAACAAAGCAGACAAAGGATAAGAGACAAAGCAGAGTTCATCTCTGGGCTAATCGGCCACGGCCAAAAGGTAGGAATAGAGAGCTGAAGGGCCCTCCTTCAGTGGCATGCCTTCTTTCCCGAGGAAGGAAGCTTGTGCCGGAGATGGAAGCTGATGCGTTGGACTTGTCCATGGCAGCAGGTACGTTAGACATAGCGAGTCCTCGCTGTGTGGGCCTGGCTCCCTTCTAAGGTTCCCAGTGTACCGCAGCTTTGGCGTGGTTTTCGGGAACATCTTTGAGTTTTCTCACTATGCAAAGCTCTGTCCTGACTGGGGGCTTTTGAAATGTTCCTGTCCTCCCTTGTGGTTAACTATCTCTAGATTCCGAGTCTCGTGGCTCCAGTCCTTTTTCAGTTCTCATTAGGTATCAGACCGCAGCCCCCAGAGGTGGCCCGTGGTGGGCAAATTCACTCTCTGATAAAAAATCTAGGCCTTTCCTTTTCCAGGTGAATAGGATGGTGCAATTGTTTCACATTTATGTCTTGGCTTTTTGATTTTTCACCCTAGTCCCGTTGCCAGCCATATTGTCGTGAGCAGGCAGGTGCTTGTGTGGATTCTGTCGTTCTGGGGAGCTGTGTTTCTGTCACTTTGACAAAACGCTGCAAGAAGCCAAACTTAAAGGAGGAGAGCTTTGTCTTGGCTCAGGGTTCCAATGCGTGGGTCATTGGCCCTGTTGCTTTTGGCCTGTGGAGGGAGAGTCAGACCATCATGGCGGAGACCAAGCTGTTTGCCTGGTGGCAGCTGGGAAACAGAGCAAATGAGAGGGGCTGACGTCCCAGCATCTCCTTCAGAGAAATGCCCCCAGGGGCCTGTTTCACCTGCATGGGCTTCGCATCTCAAAGATTCCACCATCTCCCAATGGCCATGTGGGTTGGTGACAATGTCTTCAACCTGTGGCCTATGGGGGACATTCCCCGAGATTAAATCGTTAGCACATGGAGTTCACAAACGCTCAAAAGACTTTGTTCTTAGTGTCTTTGTTTTTCAGGGGAGGGCAGAGGCTCAGTGAATACAAACTGTGTACGTGAAGCCACATAGCTAGACAGCTGAAGGGACACAGTGCAGGATGCTGTCACTGGAACCATTAAGGTCACAGTATGGGCCCTGGCAGCCCTAGCAAGAGCAGGCTCAGCCACCTGTCCTCAGCAGGTCCATTAAAGCAGAGGAAGGAGATGTATTTAGTGCGCCCACATTAGGAAGAGGAACAAATGAAGTGCTCTTGTGACATTTGCCTCAAGTCCATTTCTGGGGTCCTGACCTGATGTTTAAGTACAGAGTAAGCTATGCCTAGCTGAGGAGTCACAGTCAAGGTGTGGTCCTGCCCATCACTGACCCGTTATTGTCTGGGCTCCAGCCTCCTGCAAGGTGGTCTGAACGTTCTTCAGAACTGTATGCAATCTCTTCCCTGGGAAGACACGTGCCTCCTCTGGTTGAGACTAGGCCTTAGTTGATTTCTTCCTCCCAGCATAAGGTTCCTCAGTAGTGTCACAGGACTCTAAAAGGAGGGAAGGAAGCATCTCTCTGTGGAATCCCTTCCCTCTTGTTGGAAGCCTTACAGTAGCAGACTCTCTAAGAGCCCACTGTTCCCTCCTCTCACCTATGCTGTCTTTGTAGAGGCCTCACGCTCTGAGACCCCAGACTGGTCAGGATATCTGCACTGCTCCTCCTCCTCCTCCCTCCTCCCCCACCCTGTGTGGTACTTTGCTTTGAGAATCCAAGGTCCCCAGAGCTGATCTACAGCTTTCTTTCAGACACTCCAACTCCAATTAGCCAATGAAAAGAAGCACATGCCTGGGCTGGTGTGCAAGGCTTTGGCTCAGTGATGCTGGGCAAGGCTTTAGTTCTTGTAGGGTTTTTTTTTTTCCTTTTTTTTAACCAGGCATTGCCCTCTACCCCCCACCCCCCACCCCCCGCCAGGTGATTCTAACACATTTTCATGCTGGACCCAAAGCCTTAGGGTATCTGGTTCCCTGTCTGATTCTTCTGTTTTTGACTGTGGTTACCTGGAAGGGGATGGTGGAGAGAACGCTGTGGGCGACAGAGAAGAAAAGCTCTGCCAACCTTTTTATTCAAAAGGAATAAAGGGGAATCCTGCTCCAGGAAGGAGGCAGGAAGGTGGAAATCGGCCTTTGAATTGCCTGCATGGGGAATGTATTCTCTCCTGCTTGCTTTGGCCGGCTCACCAGGGCCAGGCCTAGGAACAGGTGGACCTCACAGGGAGGCTTATGGGCTCCAGAACTGCCTTGTAAATAAGTCATAGGCACAGCTGGGCCTCCGGCCTCATAAATATTGACTAGCTGTGATTAAACAGTCCACTCCAGGCCACATTATCTAGTGGGAAGGCTCCTTTATTAGGCTATTAAATAAGCATGAGCCAGCACCTGCTCTATCTGACCATCCTGTGAAGAACGGTGCTCTGGCCAGGCATTATGTAACCAGATAGGTAAGAAGAGCTATCAATTTCATTAGGCAAGTTTTACAAAATACATTTATTTGTTTCATTGCCGTGTGTGTGTGTGTGTGTGTGTGTATACGCGTGTGCATGCATGAATGCGTGTACCTGTGTGTGAACACAGACAAACTAGAGGTGTTGAATATTTTCTTCTGTCATTGTTCTTCTATTCCTTTGAGACAGCCCCTCTCCCTGAACCTGGGGCTCCCAGCGCCTCTCCCTGAACCTGGGGCACACAGCGCCTCTCCTTGAACCTGGGGCTCACGGTGCCTCTCCTTGAACCTGGGGCTCACGGCGCCTCTCCTTGAACCTGGGGCTCACGGCGCCTCTCCCTGAACCTGGGGCTCACGGC
>OU015745.1:42407992-42424625 GCA_907169655.1 Acomys percivali
CCCTGAACCTGGGGCTCACGGCACCTCTCCCTGAACCTGGGGCTCACAGTGCCTCTCCTTAAACCTGGGGCTCCCAGCGCCTCTCCCTGAACCTGGGGCTAACATTTTTTTAGACTGGAATCCAACAATCCCAAGTGATCCTCTCCTCTCTGTTGCCCTCAGAGCTGGAGTTACAGCTATTTGAAGAATCCCCAGCTTGTCATGTGGGTGCTGAGACTTGACCTCCAAGTTCTCATGACACAGCAAGTGCTCAGAACTGCAAAAACATCTTTCCAGCCCAAATCATTGAGTGGTTTTTTTGGTTTTTTTAAAACATATTTTGAGAATTTTATATATGCATGCTATATTTGCATCATTCACAACCCATACCTTTGCAACCTCCATCAGCACCTGTATTCCCTCTCTTTTTCTTCCTATTATTATTACACGTACATATGTACACATGCACACGCACACACACACACATCCTTCTGAGTCTGTTTAGTGTTGCTTATTCATATGTGTATGTATTTAAGGTTGAGCACTTGAGATTGGGTAACCTGTCAGAATGCTCGTTCCTGGAGAAGACAAAGTCTCCATCTCTCAGCAGCCATTAATTTTCCATAGCTCCTCATCTAAGGGGAGAGCCTTGTGAGATTTCCCACATCCACCCTGGCCAGTGGGTCCTCATGCAAGTCTTGTTTAGGCAGCTCTATTGTTGACATTTCACTGTTGCAACTTCCATGTCATAAACAGAAGACACTGTCTCACAGCAGACATTGTGGGCCTCCGGCTCTTAAAGATACCCACCACCTCTTCCTTGGTGTTCCATGAGCCTTAAGTGAAAGGGTTGCATTGCAGATACATCGCTTGGCGTTGGGCATCCTTCAGTCTAATGTTGTTTGAATTTTGACAGTTGTGGATTTCTGCAATAATCTTTATCTGCTCTAGAGAGAAGCTTTTTCCTTTTGTTTTTATTTGTTTTGTTTTGTTGTTTGTTTGAGACCGGGTCTCTCTGTGCAGCCCTGGCTGTCCTAGAACTCACTCTGTAGACCAGAGCTGTCTTGAACTCGGAGATCACCTGCCATTGCTTTCCAAATGCTGGGGCCTGACCAAGGGAAGCCTTCTGATTAGGCACACTTTAAAGTGAGCCCTTTCTGTACACAAGATGTTACGCTAGGATCTGGGGGTAGAACGGCTTGGTGAAGATATTTTAATTCAACATAAGACAAACTTAAAATAAGTTTTCTTCCCGAAAATTACCAAAACAACATTCTAAAAAGACAGTGGCAGAGAAGGAACCAGAGAGCCCTTAGTGTGGGGGTTTACTTGCAAAGGTTGTAGGTGTGAGCTTCCCAGACAGCTTGGTATACCGCAAGGGCATGGGTTACTGTCTCCTGTCTGCAACCGACACTCACCAACTGGCAGTGGAGTGTGTGTGTGTGTGTGTGTGTGTGTGTGTGTGTGTGTGTGTGTGTGTGTTGTAACCATCCCTTTGATTGTCACACTGTTAAAACAGTGGGACCCAAGAAATGGAAAGTTCCCAGGAACCTCACATGGGAAGCCTGGTGTCCATCAGAGGAGGAGCTTGTCGTCTGCAAAGAGATTTCACACACTTGTGACAGTTTGTCAAGGGAAGACTGAACATGAGACCATGATGACAGTGGGACCACACCATGACCAACACCCTTGCCTTCTGTTTAAATCCAAACCTTTCACCAGAGTCAGGAGATGGACTTGGAATAGGGGCCTGTGTTCCTCTCCCCAATGTGGCCACAGCGAATAAACCTGTTTCCTCTGTTTTTTACTGTTTAATTGGCATACTATTTAATTGGCTGAGCCCTGCTTATTAGGGCTGCCCAGGACCCAGGCTCTGATCCTAATGACTTCAGTAGCAAGCAAGCCACAGGCACACCCTGACAGGGAAGCTGTCAGGAAGGGAAAACGGCAGCCGACTCTGAGCATCCTGTATGACTGGGTTGGAGGGCACCTCTGGCTTTCTGTAGCTGGATTGATCTAGAAGGGCATAGGAAAGGGAGGGAGGAGCGTTCAGCTCCAAAGCTGGCCCCCAGAGGCCTGTTGTTAAGGAAGGTGCTGCGTTTCCTGGGCTGCCTGCTGCAGGCAGGAGCCTCACCTTCAGGACTAATTAACCGAGCTGGCAGGATATCCGTGTGCTCCAGAGAAAGGCTTTTGTGTGATGGATACTTTTGTCATCATCCATCTACATCGGTCATATACCTGACCTCGCCAAGCTGTTCAAACTGCAGGGCTTGAAAGAACAAAGGCGTGCGTTCTCCTGGGTTTGGGGAAGATATTTGCTAGTCCATGCTCTTTCTGGTAGGTTCTGGATGCTTCCAGCTTGCCCTTCGTACTTACTGCTTCTGTTGTGGCAGGGTTGGTTTCCTACATCTGAATTATCCTGAAGCCTTCTCTCATCTGTGTCTATGCCTCTCTGTGTGTGCACATGTGCAGATATGGGTGCAAGTAAGTGCGGAGGTCAGGGGTCAATCTCAGGTACCATTTCCTAGGGGCTTCCCACTTTCTTTCTTCACAGGGAGTCTCTAACTAGGACCTGTCATTGACTGACTTGGCTATGCCGGCTGGTCAGTGAGCCCCAGGGATCCTCCTGTCTCCATTCCCTTAGCCTTGGACTCCGACTCCCAAGTACATGCTTGTACACCCCAATTTTTGCATGTGATGGAGAATAAACTCAAATCCTTAGGCTTATCTGAAAAGTACCCTACCAACTAAATCATGTCCCCAGAGCCATCTGTAGACCTAGCTCTTCTTATTGGGACCCTAGTCCTACCGGATTAAACCATTATAGTTATAATATCCTCAGCCTGATGCTATGGTTTGTGTGTGTCCCATGTAGGTTACTGTGTCTGAACCTTCATTCTCAGTGCAGCAATATGGGAGAGGTGAAGCCTACTGGGAGGGTGAGGCCCGAGGGAATGATGTCTTCCTGAACATGTGTCAATGCCTTCATCATGGCTAGGCTAGCTGAGAACTTGGCCCCTTTCTTCTTGCATGAGGTTGTTGGCCCCGGCTTTCTATTCCCATCACCTTAGAGCCACGCCAGATGCAGCTGCTTGGCTTCAAACTCCAGAATCATGCCCATATCAACTTCCCTTTATAAATTACCCAGTGTTGGGTTGGCAATAGACCCATCTTCAAATAAAGCCACGTTCCCAGGTCTCAGGGAGTGACGACCTGAATATGGCTCCACTCCTGTGCACCCCCACTGCACAGGGTCTGTCTTAGTCACTCTTCTCTTACTGTGAAAAGACACCATGACCAAGTCATTTCATAGGACATGGCATTGAACTGGGGGCTTGTTTATGACTTAAGAGAGTTAGTCCATTTTCATCGTGGTGCAGAGCAGGGTGGCAGGCAGGCAGGCATGATCAAGGATAAGTAGCTAAGGACTTTATATCCTGATCTTCCAGCAGGCAGGTGGTAGGGGGGATGGGGAGCTTAGGGGGGAGGTGGAGGGGCGAGTTGAGGAGAGGTGGGACAGAGGGGAGATGTGAGGAAGAGAAGACTGGGCCTTGAAATCTCAAAGTCCACACCCAGTGACACCTCTTCAACAAGGCCACACCTCCTCAACAAAGGCCACACCTATTCAACAAAGGCCACACCTCTTAATTTTTCTGAACAATTCATCAACTGGGGACCAACCATTCAAATAAGCCTCTAGATGAGGGTGGGGTGAGGTGGGGATTTTCATTCAAACCACAACAGGGTTGTCATCGTCCTTTAACTTCTTTTTATTTTCAAGGCAGTGTCTTTCTGTGTAGCTCTAGCTGCCTTGGAACTTGCTGCGTAGACAAGATTGACTTAGGATTCACAGAGCTCTGTCTCCTGCTTCCTGTGTCCTGGGATTAAAGGCCTGCACCACCATGTGTGGCTTTGGAAAGGATCTTGAGAGATACTAGAGTAGATAGGAGGTTGTAGGGTGGCTGGATTGAAGGACTCCATCTATGCAACTTGCAGAAGGGTGTCACCCATGCTGAAGTGGGACTTTGTAGTGATTCAGTTCAACCTATAGCATTGGGCTTGCACAGGAGTCTGAGGTGCTCAGGGGTTGTGCTTGGGGGCCCCTTCGCTGTTTGGCAAGAGCATTTGGACCAAGTTTCCAGTCAAGGGTGATTGTCAGAAGAAAAAAGACTTCCTCTAAGAGCTTTGCAGCTATTGTGTTGACAGTATGGTTTTTTTTATTAATACCATGGAGGGGAGCAGTTAGGGGGAGGTACTGTGTGGGAGGAGGTCGTCAAAACAGCCAAGGCTAAGGATGCAGGAGGGCCCTAGTGGGAAGATGTTTTTCCTTCAATGTCTCTCACAGAGGCGTTTATTAGAAGTGGCAACAATGTGTCCCACCTGATTATTGTCAAGGCAGGATGCTGAGAATCCTGAGGAGAGAAGGATGCAAGGGTTCCCACAGCAATAAACAGCTCTGCTTCATCCCTATAGGAATGTAGCCTTGTAGAGTATATTCAACTGTTTCTCTGTATGTAGAGGGAATGGCTTAGAGGGCTTCTGTGGATAGCAACCTCCACAGATGCTCAAGTTCCTTCCATCAAGTAAGGCAGTGTTAGCCCACAGCCTAAACACATCTTCTGTGCACTGTAAATCACCAGGTTCCTCACAAACCCTAGTAAGAGGTAAATGCTGTATGAGTTGTTGCTATGTGCTGTTTAGGAAATGACAACAAGAAGATCAGTCCAGGCTTAACACAGACACAGTCTTTTAATGAGATTTTTCAGCCCATAGCTGGGAGAATCAGAAAATGTGTATTCCGTGGGAATGGAGGGCTTTTGAGGGATGCTGTCCTCCGGGATGTCATGATCGCAACCATCTTAAAATGAGAGCATCTTTGATGGCTTGCATGAGTCCCTCACGAGATCAAGGCTGTTGGTGTTCTCTCATAGATGGGAGCTGACTGTGGTCTTTAAACTTTCACTTGAGATTCCAGCCACCCTTC
This sequence comes from Acomys percivali, assembly GCA_907169655.1. Lineage (NCBI taxonomy): Eukaryota > Metazoa > Chordata > Mammalia > Rodentia > Muridae > Acomys > Acomys percivali. The sequence goes on from OU015745.1 coordinate 42,412,956, forward strand.
TTGTCCCCTATTCCCAGATGCCTGTAGTCTCAAGAGGTGCTAGTAGGCATGTCCAACCATGTTAGATGGCGCTAGGCCATGCAGTCAAGTTACACCAATTTTTCATAATGTTCTAAGTAACTTTTAAATTTTATGTTGAGCCCCTGCTCATCACTATCCTTAGTGGCATGTAGCCACCAGACTGCAGGTTGGACACACCTACTAGGAGAGGTAGAGCATAGAGAGGCGGGAAGAAAACTAAGGGGGAATCCCACCTATGTGGCTTTCAGTAGGTCACCATTCCTGCCAGGTGGGATTTCTCAAACAGTGCTGTTTGGGAAGGTCACAGAGTAAGCTTATCAAACTCATTGATTCAACAAGCCATACTTGCTTTGGTCAGCCATTAGAGCCGTAGCTGGGCTGGATCAACATTTGTTCCATGTATCCCCAGGAAAAGCAAGACTGCAAGACTATTGGACCTCTGGGGCTCTGCCATGGAGTAGCAAAGTCTAATGCTCCAATCCACAGAGCTTCACTCTGTCCCCATTGGCTACAAGTACAAAATCCAAGTGATGATGGGCTGTCCCTAGAGATTGCGAGGAGAACCTGCTGTCCACTTCTTCCTGGCTCATCCTGGCTTATAGCTATGCTACTCCATGCTCTCCTTCTTTCTCTACATGGTGTTCAACCTGTACGTCTATCTGTCTCAAAATGTGCTTTTCTCACATGGTCACACTTTATGGAAGATTAAAGCCTCTAGTAATTATGCAATCTATGCTGTGAAAGAGGTAATTCAGTTATAGCACTGGGTACTGGGTGGCAAGTGCTTTGATGGAAAAGATAGAGAGGAACACTTGGGAGACAGGTCTGACCTCCTGGAAGAGGGGACATTGAAGCCAAGAGTATGTCTTAATTACAGTTACCATTGCTGTGATGAAACACCAGGACCAAAAGCAACTTGGGGAGGAAAGGGTGTATTTGACTGACATATCTTGAGTCACAGTTCACTGAACAAAACCAAGGCAGGGACTCAAACCAGGTAGGAACCTGGAAGCATGAGCTGATGCAGAGGTCATGGAAGATTGCTTCTGGTTTGCCCCTCATGGCTTGCTCAGTCTGCTTTCTTGTAGCCCCGCAAGACCACCGACCTAGGGATGGCACCACCCACCACGGGCGGCAGCTCCAAAATCAGTCACTAAGAAATGCTCTTCAGGTTTGCTGACAGCCTGCTCTTAAGCAGGAAGCTTCTGATTTGAGGGTCTCTTCTCTGAAATGACTCCAGCTTGTGTCAAGTTGACATAAAACTAAACATCACGGATCTCGTGAATGATAGTGATTATCTAAGTCTGATGGGAATCGTTAATTGACAACTTGACAAACAGTAGAATCACCTAGGAGATGGACCTGCTTGTGTATATGTGTTACTTGGAAGGAGAGAGGGGTAATCTGGATTGCATCAGTTGAGGTGGGCGGACCTGCCCACAGTGGGCAGCATCATTCCCTACCTGGGATCCTGGACTGCAGAAGTGGGGAGAGGAAGTGAAGCAGCAGCAGCGGCCTTCTCACCTGCAGATGCAATGTGACCAGCTATTGCTGCTGTGCCTACCCCTCCATGATGGGACTACAGCCTTGCACCAAAATGTACATTTCTTCCTTAAGTTGCTTTTGTTGGAGCATTTTATCACAGCAATAAGAAAAGACACTGGGCTAAATGAGTTCCTGCTAGGGACGTGCATGCGCACAGACTTGGAGAAAGGCAAGAGCAGGAACCTTTGTGGAATGGTCAGTCGTTCAGTCTGAGCATTGAGAGCAAGAGCACAAAGGCAAAAGAGGAGCATGATGGGAGAGAAATGTGTCTGGGCAAGTCGGAGCATCCCGGAAGAACATGTGGTGGTAAGAAGAGGGATGCACCCAAGAACCTTTGTCCATAGGCAGAGTTTCCTTCCCTCAAGCATCCAAGTACAGCTGTTTCTACATGCGGCATCCACAGTGATACTTCAAGATATAAAAAGAAAGGCCTAGTGGAAGCCTCCAGAGTATCTATAAAATGAACGAACACCTGTTCCATCAATTACTGATTGCATGTTCCACCCTGGCCACATAGTACTATCAGCTAGATTATTACCATCTGTCTCCTGGGAAAGGGAAAGTAATCAAATAGCCCCACGAAATGTTTAATTATAGGCTTCAATAATAATATGTTAGCATAACTAGTGGAATATTTTTCTTTTTTAAAAAAAAAAAATCAGTGTTTAAATACTCCAGTAGTTATTTTCCTTGTAAATCCAGAAATAGATGGTATAGTTTCGTTACACCTACGAGGAACCCAGATATGTCCATCATATTGGTCCACAGTCCATAGGCTATCTGTCATTCCACAGTACGGGATGGCTGCAGGCTCTCCATCTGCCAGGGCGATACCCTAGGAGGTGTGAAGAATAGAGGGCAGTACCAACCAATCAACTGTATTCTCCGCAGATGCTCTCATAATAAACCAATCGTGTGGCCACCTAAACACAAAAGAGCCTGGGAAATGTAGGCTTTGAACTGGGGTCCTTGCCACTTCAAAATTAAACCACAGTGGTAAAACCCAAGGGCAAAGAGCCGCAGGGGACGTGAACCAAAAGAGCATCCTTCTGTGAAGAAGTGATGTTGATCTAGAGAGATGTGTGGTGAGGAGGTGCAGGCCAGGACAAATGGAAGGCATGGGCTCTCTAACAAAGTAAAAATACTTGGAGAAAGATCAAGGGAGGGGTAGAGGCCGAATAGTGCGGGCCTCATTAAGATGTGGTGCTATACCTGGGGAGATGACGCATCAGGGACCTAAATTCTGTTCCCAGAACTCACTTAAAAGACCTGGGAGTGGTGAGGTGCACTTGTAGCCCCAATGCTAGGAAGACAGAGACAGAAAGATTCCTGAGCTCAGTGGCCAGCCAGCCTAGGCAAACTGTCAAGCTCACAAAAAAAAAAAAAAAAAAAAAAAAAAGTGAGAGACACTGTCTCAAAAGAGACAAGATGAGGGTAACTGAGAAAGACACTAGAAGTTGAGCTCTGGCTTTCACATCCATGTATACATCCATGTACCCACACACATGCTCCACCCCCTTTGCGTGCACACGCGCACACACACACACACGATTTAGAGCATTGTTCTAACTACGGAGGAAGCTGCTTTGCTCTGGTCAGTCTCATCTTCTGTGTATGTTCTAGATACATGTGATGTGCATGGTACCAGGTCTAGGGATACAGAGAGTGGTACCACCTTGCAGGTAGAGCCTACTAATAAAGAATAATCACAGTCTGGACTATGCCTAACAGACCTCCGTACTGAGCTGTGTGCAGGGAAGAGTGGGAGTGGAGAAAGGACTGGCAGCAGGGCCATATCAGCTACCCTTCTCACTACTTGGCAGCAGCTACTTCAGAAAAGAGGGGTTTACTTTAGCTCACAGTTTCAGGGGGGAACAGTCTATCCTATTGGGAACACACCTGGCAGCAAGAGTGGCTCATTCTGTGACATCAGAAGCATGCAGCCCAGCTTATTCTTGGTAGAGCAGGAAGTAGAGACAGGTCTGAAAGCAGTGCCAGGCTATACCCCTCAAGGCCTGATGCTAGTGACCTATATCCACCGATGAGGCTCTTTTTCCCAAAGGGCCCACGGCCTGCTGAACATAATGCCATCATCTGGGGCCTAACTGTTTAATTAGCCACATAACATGAGCCTGTGAAGATATTTCAGGTTCAACCCACACAAGAGGCAATTGGTGATGATTGCGTGTGCTTGCGGCAGAATGGAAGGGGGACCAAGGGTATAACAAGTAGATCTGGCACAAATGCTAGAAGAATCTTTCCCAAAGTAAGTTACTTCTGGAGAGGAATTAAAAGATGAGACCTAAAGTCTTAGTAGGAGTTAAATCCTCCAAGGTTTTGTCAGTCCGGCTAGGGAGCTGACAGTGGGAGTTGTACCTGTCACTTTTCTTATTACTGTGACCAAATACTGGCAAGAAGCATTTATTTGGCCCAAGGTTTAGGTTATAGAGTGCTGTGTCCGGGGAGGCATGCCAGCAGGAGTGGTCACAGTGGCAGGAGCTTGGAGTAACTCGGTCACAACGGGGCCTATTAGAAAGTGGGTATGAGACAGAAAGTGGGGCCAGGTTATAAACCTCAAGGCCTGTCTCCCTGACACCCAGTTCCTCTAGCCAGCTCCTACCTCCCAAAGGCTCTACAGCCTTTCAGAACAGCACCACCATCTAGGAACCACACAGCCAAACACGTAACACACATTCACATGTAAGCCATAGCAGGGTCCTGGTCATGGCTGGTGTGCAGTCAGGCACTGACAGGAGGTGAGCTATGTTTCCCCGTCAGTTCTGACAGCAGAACACGGGGACATGGAAAGAGGCCGAGCTGCAGTTACTTAAACAGGACCCTGATTTTAATGATCCGGATTCCTTTTATCATTGTTGGGAGACACCTCTCTGGCCTCTTACTGTCCCTACACAATACAGATGGTCAGTCCTGCCATTGCTCATCCTAAGTGTGATATCCACAAGGCTTTGGAAGCAAAGCTCATTTAAAGGCAATGCTTGAAGCCAGCTCCAGTCTGTACCTCTTCATTCACCCTGTGTAGAAATAGTTGTATTATGGTTTTCAGATCAAACAGGTCTGATTGTGGAATATTATCCAGCAGAAGGTGTGTATGTGTCACCCAACTTATAAGAAATCCTATTTCCTAGTCTGTGTCTGACCCAGTGGTTTTAGGCAGGCAGTAGTAGAAGTGTTTTCTCACTGGAGTTTGAATTTGTGAATCATTTGACAGGTCCCAAAACAGGTCTGTGCAGCCCATTGTCAGTCCCTGAGCCTGTATTTCACTGAGTCACAGGGACTACCGAGCAGACTGATGGCCAGAGAGTTTTCCTACCTTTAGGATGAGTAATCAGTAGTGAGTAAAGAGGACTCGGGGTTACTCAGGGTGTACCCACTGTTTCTAATGATGTTAGTGTCATCTGTAGCCTCGGGGTCTTTGTCTTATCACTAATTATTTATGCAAATGTAATAGTTTAGACCATAGAGGGAGTTTGTGTGTGTGTGTTGCAAGTTTTGTTTTTGTTTTGTTTTTACTTTTTTTCTGGGATCAAAATCAGGTTCCCATGCTTGTATAGCGAGCACTTAGCCAGCAGCCGCCGCCTTCTCAGACCCACAGCTTGTGCTTGTGCATGTAGACATGTGCCGATCATGAGAAGGGGGCCTCGGCGGTCCTCAGCTCAGGGCCCACACTGGGAGACCTGTCGCTGACCCGTTCAAAAGCTTTCAAGCAAACCTAATCTATGCTGGCTAGGTTCTCCTGGCTCTGAGCTCTCCACTCATCTCTTCCTCATGCAACAGCCTTGTCCATAGGATGAGCATGACTTCTAAATCAGCAATTCTTGACTTGTATGGGTTGCAACCCCTTTGGAGTCAAACAACCCTTTCATTGGCGTCAGCTAAGACCATCAGAAAGCAGATGTTTACATTATGATTCATAGCAAATTTGCAGTTATGAGGCAGCAATGAAAATAACTTTATGGTTGGGAGGGGCCACCACAACACAAGGAACTATATGAAAGGGTCACAGCATTAGGAAGGTTGAGGACCACCGTTTTAAATGCGTCTGCTGCAGAGAGGCGGCACCGTCCATTTTCTCTCACAAGGCCACTCTAGCCTGGCAGCTGTGGCTAGATGACCTACCTGCTCAGCTGAGGATTCTGAGGCTATTTCTAGGCTCCACGGGGACTTTAGTGAGCATTAGCACTGAGTATCAAAGTACCAGATGACAGCACAAGGGATGAGTGGATGGCCTGGCCACCCATTTGTAAGGCTAGATTTTTCTTGTCTCTGTTCACTCAATAAAATAAAACAATCGTGTGTGTGTGTGTGTGTGTGTGTGTGTGTGTGTGTGTGTTGGCATACGCGCACTGGTAGACACATCCCGGGATCCTGGGTGTCAAATTATGCAGGATGCTCTAACTCTAGCACCATGCAGGCACAGTCCCTATTCTCAGGAAACTTTGAAGCTTCACTGCTGCCCCAGGAGCAGGTGGAAAATACTTTGTAGTATGTCAGTGGCACCTGCAGCCCACACGCAGGGTGGGGGGGGGGCTGCAGCTGGGAGCTGTGCTCGCTGCACAATTTGGACTTTAGAGAGAGCATGGCCTGCTGGGAGGTGGGTGCTAGAAAATAACATGGGCCTTGGGCTATACCAGCCTGCAGCCTTGCTCCTACCACTGGAATGGGGCGGGATAGGGGGCAGCTGCTGCGGGGATGGGGAAGCGCGGTGGTGGGCAGGCTCAGCTTATCTAGGCTTCAGGCTTTTCAGTTGTTGGGGGGGAGGGGAAAGAGGGACTCATAGCAAGCTCGGAGACACCAAAGAAGAAAAGGATAGTTGTTGTTGTTTGGGTGCTTTGATTGACAGACACTACTTTAAACCCTTCATATGTTCCAACTCACTCCATTGTCAAGGGATCCCATGGAGGCATCATGGGGCAAGTCCCACACCTCGCAGACACTGACCTTGGCAGCAATGCCTCGCTCCCCTGCCTGTGGGGCTATCCAGCTGACATGAGCTTTTGCCTGTGGCTGGCTGGTGTCTGGCCTGCTGATACAGATTTCACTTTTGGCTCTCTGGGATTTCTCACAACTCCCTGAACTTCTCTGGGGACCGGGTTCCCTGTGTAAGAAGAAAGGCTTGTATGAAAGGGGTGGTTAAACCCCTGGGGAGTCTTCAAAAGTCAATATCTGGGCTCCATTCCCAAAGGCTTCGGAGTCGGTGAGTCTGAAGCTGGACCTGAGAATCCGTACTGCCTTAAACTTGATTGTGAAACTGTCCAAAAAACCAGTCCCAATGATGAGGGTAGCGGGGAGGATACCCATTGACAGCTCCTGGTCTGGTGTCCATAGCTGTGTTCCTCCACCCCAGGGCACACACAGCTTGTGGCACCAGCTTCTCTGGCTTTGGTCAGTTAGTTGTTGTGGAGGTTTTGGTTTTGAGACAGCATGTCACTATGTAGCACAGACTGGCCTTAAAGTCGCAATTCTCCTGCTGCTGCCACCATCTCCCAAGTCCTGGGATTTCGGGTGTGAGGCTCCATGCCCAGCTTCCCGTCAGTTTCTCTCTGTTCCCTCTCCCAGCCCTTTGGGGATGGCTGTCGATCCATTTGTTTTCAGCATAGCCCTTTGTGCTTTCTCTATACAGTCCCTGCATCTTTATTAATGGCACTACCTCCCTTCGTTCCGTGTGCCCCTATCTCCTGTGGGAACCAACTCCTCTTTTTATTTTTATCTGAATAATTCTAAAGCAAGCCACTCTTGTGTCACAAATGCCACTATCCCATTCAGCAAGACAAGCAATAATTCCTTAATCTCAAACACAAGCAGGCAGCTGTGTGTTTGAGATGCCCCTTGGGTCTGTGATCACTCGAGTTTGACAATCACTGAGTAGCCCACCTCTGAGGGGCTTTCCAAATCAAACAGGCTGACTCCTCGAATCAGCAAAGAATCTCCCAGTTAATAGACTTGAGCTAGTCTCCACCTGGTGGTGAGAAAACTCACCTGGACTGGAAACTGGTAAATTAGAACCTGGTCCTACAGTGCGGTGGTGTTGCCATGGAAACTTTCCTGGAACATCTAGGCAGTGCTTAGGACCAATAGAATGAACAGGTGGCTAGAAAAGCAAGCCCTACCCCAGTGTTCACCTTCCAGCCTCCGAGGAGGGGTGTGGCCACCCATAGGTGCAAACCAGCGAACCAGGATGTGAGAGAAGGCAGTTGGTCCACTGTCATCACAGATGTTCTTATCTCTGAACACATGGTTTACTTCCCCAGACCGCAGATCAAATCATCCATGAACAAGCCCTTGAGACTTGCCCAGAAACAGGCTGGTTGTGGAGATTGTCCAATTGGAGAGGCCACAGGTTGGCAGGATGAAACCAGTTCTGCACACCTGTGGCTGGGGCCCTGAGCAGCTCACTGTCTTTCTGGGATGAAGGCTGTGACCTTTCACTTATCCTGGGGACTTTAATAGTGTGTTTCAAAACACACTTCAAGCTGTATTGGTGTCTCAAAGATTGTAATCCTAGCAACTCAGGAGGCTGAGGTAGGCAGATCCAAATTTCAGGCCTGTCTAGGCTACACTGAGTGAGGTCAAATCTAAACCTATGATTTTCTTTAGAATCAGTAGAGTATCCAATCCAGTCTCTCTAGTCCCTAGAATTCTAAACGCCGAGGTTTAAACTTGCCAATGTCAAGCCCCTTTGAGAGAAAGCCTGTTTATTTCCATGTTAGTCATGCCTGTTGTGTTTGTGGGTGTGCAAGTATATGCATTTGTGTGTGTAGAACTCAAAGGTCAGCACACAGGTAGTGTTTCTTGGGCACCTTTCAGCTTTTGTTCTGAGACAACATCTCTTATCAGCCTGGGGCTCAGTGGTTAGGCTAGCACAGATGGACAGGGAGCCCCAGGGTCTATCTGTCTCTGCCTCTGCAGTACGAGGATTAAAAGTGCCAGTTACTATACCCAGGCCTTTTATGTCTTAAATATTGGTTCCAAAGGTCCAGCTCAAGTCTTCATTAGTGCACAGCCGGCCCTGTACTGAGTGAGCTATCCCCCTAGAACTGTTGCCCTTTTAAAGACCAAATTGTGCTTCTTAACAGTAACGATGAAGCCAAGGCTAGCAAAGAACTATAGTCCCGGCTACTTGGGAGGCTTAGGCAGGAGGATAGTGAGTTCAAAGCCAGCCTGGACAACTTAGTAACAGTCTGTCTGAAAAATAAAGAGTATAAAAGTAAAAAAGAGATCTGGGGATATAGTTCAGTGGTAGATAGACCACATGCCTGGCGTTCGATAGACTCTAATTTCAAGGTCCAGTACAGAGGGAAGGAGAAAGAATAAACTGTTTCATCCCCACTGTGCTAAATTATGGCCCTGAACCCCGAATAAAGAGTTCGCTCCGGAAAACTCCATCCATGCTTAGAGGAGCCAAAGTTGGCAGAGGATCAAAGCATCTCATTGCTTAAAGACGAGCCACCAGGGGCATATGCATATGGCTGGGTATTTGGTGGGTTGGTTCCAGGCAACGTTTTCCTCGTTAGCTTCTACATGAAAGCATTTTCTGCTGAGGCCGGCAATTTATAGTATTCCAGTTTTCACTGTACATCTTTCAGCAGCCAGGCTACTAACACCTAGCCAGTCTTCAGAGTCTATGCTGGTCCCCAGCCATCCCAGAGCCGTTCCCACCGAGGAATGAGCTTACATGCCACAGAGCCAGATGCTTGCACTCCATCACCTGAGCGAGGAAACTAAGCCAGACTTAGCTGTGAAGTGCATTCTGGGGATGGAGAAAAATGTCACCTAATGACTACAACAGAAACATGTTCTCCCCTTCCATCTGGATGGGCTCTTCTAAAGTCCCTTGTGGTTTCTACCACTGTCACCACTTAATCTGTTGAGTTTCAGTAGCTCTGGGAGACAGACAGGCTGTGTGACCAGCCCTGCGGGTGGCTAAGAGAGACCTTGACTTTGGACATGCAGGATCCAAGGCTGCCCACATATTTGTAGATGGCAGTGTCATGCCTCCGTGTCAAAAAGTTGGGTACACTTGCTGGGATTGAGGTGATCTGCAGAGGAAAGGTGATGACCCAGGAAAGCCCCTCCTGAAGAGGTGGGCATTCAAGCTGTTCGCTGCACTGGCTCACTGCGAGGGGAAAATGCAGAGCTTGGCTTTCCAGTACTCACATGCCACAGTCCCAGTCCAGTAGTTTTCAGGGGCCAGAGGAATCTGGGGAGCTTCTTGGAGATCCTTCTTTTCATAGATTTTTGGGCCTGGAGTAGCAGGCAATGGCTCATGACCTTCCCAGTTGCTCTAATAACCTGTATTGAGTTGACAAGTGGTGACACCCGGTGTGATTAAAACCCCTTGTGCCTGCTGGGCAAGTCAAAGCGCAGGAGGGAAGGTTGGTTCTTTAAACTTAGCCCATGCCACGGAGCATCAGCTGTGGGAATCAACTAGAAGTGTTTGCTTTCTTGAGTTGGAGACGTAACTCAGTTGGTAGACTGCTTGCCCAGCATGCATGAAGCCCTTGTATTCAATCTCCAGCAGTGCATAAACCAGAGATGGTGGCACACATGTGTAACCCAAGCATTTAGGTGGTAGAGATGGCAAAATCAAAAGTTTGAGTTAGGCTGTGTAGGGGAGTTCATGGCTAGCCTGAGCTTCAGGAGTTCTTACAAAAAAAAAAAAAAAAAAAAAAAAAAAAAAAAAAAAAAAAAAAAAAAAGAAAGAAAGAAAGAAAATATTTACACACACACATATATATACATACATACACGTATATGTATATGGGCTGGAGAGATGGTTCAGAGGTTAAGAGGCCTGTCTGCTCTTCCAGAGGTCTTGAGTTCAATTCCCAGCAACCACATGGTGGTTCACAATCATCTAGGATGAGATCTGGTGCCCTCTTCTGGCATACAGGTGTACATGCAGGCAGAAGGCAGAGCACTGTATACATTTTATATATATATATCCTTAAAGGCAGCAGAAGGCTCCCATTGGACTACTAGAATGTATAAACCTCTAGGTGGTTAGTGACACCAGTGTACCTGTGCTAGTAGATTTTTGTCACTGTGACACAAGCCAGGGTCACCTGCGAAGAGAGAACTTGAGTTGAGAAAATGCCTGCATTACACTGGCTCATAGGTAAGACTGTGAGGGGGCACTTTCTTGATTACTGATTGATGTGGACGGGCCAGACCAATGTGAGCACTGCCATCTTGAGATGGTGTATAAGAAAATCAGCGAAGCAAACAAGGACTAAGCCAGTAGGCGGTGCTTCTCTGTGGCTTCTGTTTCAGTTCAAGCCTCCAGGCTCTTGCCTTGAGTTTCTCGGTGATGGAGTGTGACCTAAGAGTTGTAAGCTAAAACAAACCCTTTCCTCCCCAAGTTGCCTTTGGTCATGGTGTTTCATCCCAGCAAGAGAAACCCTAACCACAACCAGGCTTTCTAAAGGAAACATTATGGGGTCAGGAGCATTGAGGAACACAAATCAAAGAGTTAAGGCATTGGCCTTGCCTGATGGGCCTTCGACCCTCTTCCTTCCTTAGCTTTGTGACTCTCACATGAGTTATGTTACCTGAGTTAGTCATTCATAAAACAGAGATAATAACAACAGCCCTGTAATAGGGGAGCATGAGGACTAAAGATCATATTTACCTCTGTGTATGTCCCAAGCTCTACTTGGAGTAAGATGGTGTCTATTCTTACCACTGAAGATTGCCAAAGGAGGTCAAAGGGCTAATCTATTAGAAAATATGCCAGCATACTACTCATTGTGCGTCTACACGTGACCAGTCAACACATCTTCCACACAAATGCTTGCAGTGGTGCCCAAATTAGTTTCCATCCCACTCCAGTGTACTTGACAATTCCTCAGTGGCCCCCTACTGTTCCCCTATCAAAACCTATATTGTGTCTATGACTTAAGTGTAGTCTGAGGGTCCAACCCCAAGGCTTTTTGTACAGAAGCTTAGCTCTCATTGCAAGGCACTATGAGGGCAAGACCATAATCCATCCTCTTAGCACCTCACAACAACCATTAAGTTGGATAAGGTCATGAAGGTAGAGGCCCTATGATTAGATCCTGGCATGTCATAGGATGGGAGGCAGAT
>OU015745.1:42431870-42457071 GCA_907169655.1 Acomys percivali
GTGTGTGTGTGTGTGTGTGTGTGTGTGTGTGTGTGTGTGTGTGTGTGTGTTGGGAGTGAGAGAATGATGTCAGAGTAAAGCTCACCTCTGGTTTAGTGCAAGCAGTGCATAGAACGATGGGTTGCCTGCTAGGTTTTTTCCCCTCTGATCAAGGGCCCTGAAGACATTTAAAGGCTGGTAGTATGTCCTTGCTATAGACTGTATTTATATTGTTCTCAGCACCAGCTGTGGGGTTTCATGGAGGAAGAAACACAGCCAAGCTTCAAGGTCCACTGTCTCGATCATCCCTGAAATGCTCTTGCCTTTGAGAAGAGAGCCAGTACATCTCTCTGCTTTGTTTATGGAATGTTTGCATTCTAAACTCCAGTTATGTCTACTGCCGTAGACAAAACCAACAAAGCACACCCCCCAGCTGGTTTGACTCAGCATAGATTTGACTGCTTTGGTTGTTTTGTGTTTGTTTTCTTTTTCAAATTAAACAATTAATTCTGGCCAACAACCCAACAACCCAAGTTTTCACTTAGTTTCAAATTGAAAAGGATGGGCAGTCATGCTGGCTGTATTCCTAGCTTGGTGGACCCCAGAGGCCCAGCAATTCATTTTAGACAAAGTCCTGGCTGGGAGGAAGACTAAGTCCTTAAAACCGATTTGCTACCACTGCACTGAGTGGCTTTTATAGATGCTTCCCGGAGTGCGTGGCAAGCGAGGCTGTATTTCCAGAAACCATGGATGGGAAAGCCTTGCCCTGGGCTGCACTTCCCACATCAGGACCTCGTATGTGTGCACAGTGAACTTAACCCAGTCTTTCCTATTTAGAAGCAGAGCTGGAGACTCTCTTTAAGGCCAAAGCCAGCTGGAAACTTGAGTCTGAAACCGGCTCCTGTAGAATCAAGCTGGGGGTTGTCCAAGTGGAAGACTACACACGGTCTATCCCACATGCACACAACTGTGCTTCGTGGAGGTAGCTGCAGTTCCAGGCTGCAGGCTATTGTGAAAGAAGCTCAGGATGTTGTCCACCATTTTGTTATTTTTTTTTTCAATTACTTATGGAGCTGGGGAAATGGCTCAGTGGTTGGGAACAGTGCTGCTCTAATACAAGATCTGGGTTCAGTTCCCAGCATCCCAGTGGGCTCAGTATGTGTACAGTCTGATTGTATCGTGATGCAGAGACCATGATTGTCAAGGAGAAAGTGGCACCACAGCAGCTACTCCAAATGGCCACATCTCTCAAAGAACAAACTATGTAGAGCCGAGGGAAGGCCAGAACTCTCACCTATGCTTAACACACTGGTTCTAGCCTTCCTAATGCTGAGACTCTTTCATACGGCTCCTCATGCTGTAGTGACCCCCAACCATAAAATTATTTTTATTGCTACTTCATAGCTGTAATTTTTATAGTTATGAATTATAATGTAGAGCTCTGATATACAACCCTAAAGGCATCACAACCCACAGGTTGAGAACCACTGGCTTAGCAGGTCTAGTTGCTTAAAATGGCCCTGGGGTTTTAGCTTGGTCTTTAGTCCCTCCCTCCCTCCCCACTGCCCCTCACTTGTTCTCCCATTCATCTTTTTCTTCCCTCTTTCTCTCTTCCTTTACTCCTCGTTTTCCCTCTTCTGTAATACAAGAAACAATTCTTTTCCAGTTTTGACAGGTGTCCGCTGTTACATCATCTGGACAGAGCCAAAATGAGCCTGTTCTGATGAACAAACATACTCTCAAACCTCATGTGATACCAAGGTCATGCTGGGCCTTGTCTACTGATACACACACACACACACACACACACACACACACACACACACACACAAATACACATACATGCATTCATGCCTGGTGCCTGTAGAAACTAGAAAAGGGGAGTTAAGGAGTGTTGTAAGCTGCCCTGTGTGCTGGGAACCGAACCTGAGTCCTCTGCAAGAACAGTAAGTAGTCTTAATGCCGAGCTATCTCTCCAGCCCCCAAATACCTCACTTTTGTTGTCCTTTTTCTTGCTTTCCACCATATATCCTGACCAACCCGTTTTACTTGACACTGGCCTATAGCCATCCTTGTGGGCATGGCTTGTGTCTCAGTGTGCCTTTAATGAGCATTTCCAGAGCATCTAGTGATGCTGAGACTCTTCATATCCTTATTAGACACCTATGTACCTCCCTGGAATCCTTTGCTCATTTAAAATGGGTGATTTGTGCTTTTATATTGACATAAAAGATTCCTAACTTGTTCCAGCAATAAGACCATTACCAGGTCTATGGCCTGCAAATATTTTCTTCAGATCAGTCAATTATCTTTGCACATTCTTCCATTTTAGTTCACCTTCTCTTGCTGTGATAAAGCACCATGACCCAAAGCAACTTGAGAAGGAAAGAAGTTATTGTTTTACATGTTCCCATCACAGTCTGTCATTGAGAGACCTTGAGGCAGGACCTAAAGCAGAGACCATGGAGGCTATGGAGCCAGTGCTCAGCCCGCCTTCTCATACAATTCTGGTCCACCTGCATAGGAGTGGCGCTGCCAACTGTGGGCTGGGCCCTCCTATATCAACCATTGGTCCAGAAAATGCCCCACAGGCCAATCTGATGGCATTTTCTCTATCGATGCTCACTCTTTCCAGATGATTCTAGCTTGTGTCAAGTTGTCAAAACAACCACACAGCACAGTTCCCCTTAAAGCTCCAAAGTGCTTATTTGTGATGGAGCCCGGCTTATAGTCTCAGTTGCCACCTGCGCCATTGCCAGAATGACCTTGCCTGAGTTCATGAAGATTTCCCCCATGTTTTCTTCTAGGAGATTAAGAGTTCTGGCTATTGCCTGTAAGTCTGTGATCCATTTGCAGTTGATGTCTGTGTATGATGCAATGAAAATGTCCAACTCCATTCTCTGCACCATTTGTTGAAAACATTATTCTCTCACCATTTAATTATCTTGGCACCCTTGTTAGAAAAAAAACAAAAAACAAAAACAAAAAAACAAAAAAAAAAAAACCAAAAACAACAGTTGACCACAAATGTAAGAGTTTACTTCTGAACTCTCATTTGTATTGCATTGGCCTATATGGCTGACCTCAGGCCTATGGTGGCTGGTCTTGATTACGGCAGCTTCTGAGTGAGCCTTGCAATAAGGATGCGTGAGGACTTCCCCCACATCTGTTGGATCTCAGTTGCCCCAAGCTCAAGATGTTCCTTGTGCACAAGTGGCATATTTTGAGTGGATCTGGTAAGCAGGAAAAGAAAATGTCTCACTGTTAACTAAACAGATGACAACAGTTCAGGGTTAGATTTGATTTAAATGTTGACATATGGGCTAAATGGGTAAGTGGGAGTGGCCTCCATCACTTTCCTCCGCTGGCAGCAGGTCTCTGCAGACCTTTTTCAGAGATGGCTCAAACCCTTTCTTTATCTGTTCCGGTGAGGCCCCTACAGGGGCCCAATCTGAGAAGTCACAAGGAGGAGGCTGCCGATACCAGCCCTGTGCTCACACCTAGAGGTGTGGAGGCTACTGTGTCTATGGGTTTTCTTACTCACAGTAAGATGGACAAAAGGATGCAGCTATCTAGTGGTCAGTGGAGAGAAAACAGTTTTAATTCGAGGGCTGGTTCATTTGGAAACTGAGGGCCTTCTGAGTTCTGACACGGGTCCTGTCATTCCTCCACCTCCAGTTACTTGGGTACCCTGTGTTGAGCTTTGGTTTTAATTAGCTTTTTGTTGCTTATCTTTTCTAAAAAGATGCAATCTGGGCCTAGGAGAGTGGCTCAGTGGGTAGTGTGCGTGTTGTAAGCATAAAGAACTGTGTTTAATCCCCAGGACCCATGCAAAAGCCAGGAGTGGCAGCACAAGCCTGTCATTCTGGTGCTGAGGACACTGAGACAGGAGGATCCTGGGACTTGCTAGCCAGACAGGCCAAGAAAATCAGTGAGCTTGAGGCTCAGTGAGGGATCCTGTCTTAAAAATAAATAAATAAATAAGAGAAATTGAACCATATACCTAATCTTTGGCCTCCATATACCCGCATGCATATGCACGCCTGTACACACACACACACACACACACACACACACACACACACAAGAGCATGACAATTCAGGGACACTCTATAATACTGTATAATCCATTTAAGGCTCTGGACTAAATGTGACTCCAAGAAGAGCAATTAGTGACTTCATGAATCAACGTCCGATTGACACTTTGCTTGTAAAGGAAGTCGTTTGTTAGTTTGAGACCTTATGAGTTAATTACTGCCTTCAGTTCTCCAAACCATAGACTGGGCCTGCATGTTTGTACTCCCAACAGTTAGAGCATGAAATCAACACACTTAACTTCCATGTGGCTTTAATTTACCGAATACCTCAGTTGAAATAAATGATTGGCTTTGGCAACCGAAGTGGAAACAGGATGCTCATCTGCTTGCTAATTGTTTTCTCCTTTCCTTTCTCTTGTCTTGTCTCAAAACCAAGAGAAGGCCATGCTCCCACAGAGGGGTGGGAGGCGGCAGTCCTCCAGTTCCACCCCCGTCCCAGACCCGTGCTCAAGCGTGAGGGTGACAGCAGCCGCAGCACGAGGCTGTTGTTCTTCCATTTGGGCAGGGCAGTGCGCTTGGAGCTGGGATAGTCGCTGTAGGCTTCCCGGAGCAGCTTAGGTGAGACTCTCAGGATTGCTGATGTCAGAAGACCACTCCCAGGGGGTGGTAGCGAAGGTTGCTCATTCTTAGGAATTCTGAGAGAAATTTACAAAAATGCAAAGATGAAGCCCAAATATAGCAACAAAAAACAAACAAACACCAACATCAATCCAGAACTTCACAACTGGGTCTGAAGTGTGTGAGCATTCTCTCTACCCCCTCCCTTCCTCATTTCCTCCCTCCTTCTCTCCCCCCCCCCCCCCCCCCCTTCCTTTTCCCCCCCCCCCCCCCCGTCTTCACCCATCTTCACCTCTCTCCCCCTCCTGATCTATGTCTCTCTCTCTTCCTCTTTCCCTCCATCTCTGTCTGCACACACACTATCATCTCGCTCACCCTCTTTCTGTCTCCGTACATAGCATAGATGGAGGTGTCTCCTTCCAGCGCAAGCATTTTCCTTCCTCTTCTGTGAGGAACGTGTGTCTCTCTGTCACTCTTCCCGTCTCTGTCTGTCGCACATACATAGATGACCTTAATTTTTGTAGTATGTGCATAGTCTCCTCATGTCTCTGTCACACGGTTTCTGTGCCTCTTTGTCGCTTATACAGTTTCTCTCCTTTTCCTTGCCCCCCTCCTTCTCCTCTGTTCACTGTGCCCTGAGCCTCTCCCCCACTCTCTTTTACCTGCTTCCTGGCTCACTGCAGACTTCACTGCCATCTTGGTCCTCACATCTCTGAAAGAGCGCATATTGTCACTCTTCCCTTCAGCACCGCTCCCCAGCTGCCTCAGGTCCAATGCCACTGTCTTCTTAAGATATGTGTGGGCGACAAGACTCATCAATCCTTCATCAGCACCTCTTTTCCCACCCACCCTCTGCGCAGGGAGAGTGACCACATCCTTTCCAGTGCTTTCCTCCACCTTCCTGGCTGTACAGTGGGTGGCAGCCACTCCAACGGGTACCAACCACATCGTGAGCAGAAGCTTGCTGTCTTGTAGGGCCGCTTCAACCTAGTCCCTGGCACACGGAGAGGGCTCACAAAATGTTTGTGAGGATAAATGAACATGTACAGCCCCTCGGCTGAGAAATAGATTGAATCTCTGTGCCAGACCACGGTGTCTGCGATTTAAAAAAAAAAAAAAAAAAAAAAAAAAGTGGCTGGAATCAGTGCTATAAAATATTATCCGGCAGGCTTTGGCAGCACCCTGCCAGAGGCAGGATAATAACAGCACAGGGCTGGCTTCCAGGTCTCCATTTTGGGAGAGTCTCAGTTCCCCTTAGGCTCCCTACATAGGACGCCATTTGGCCTGGAATGCAGAATGCCAGCAGGGTCCCAGCTCCATAGCACCCTTGCTGTGTCCTGGCTGCTCAGCACCCTAGTTCTCCAAAGAGGTCGTTCACCGGAAGCCCTGCTGCCTGCCAGGCCTGACTGTCTGCTCTGAGCACAGAGACCCATCATGCCTGGCCTCTGGCCCCTCCATTGCTTTGCTGTCAGCCTCCCCATTGATTTTAAATTTTATTATTGGCTTGTGGAGTGCTCAAGGGCCGGATGCTTTCCTTCATCATCGATTCTCCTGTTCCCAGGGAAAAGAGGAAGAACTTTGCCATCTTCATCCCTTGGCTGCTGATCAGCCTCTCTGTGTACTTGGAGACAGACCCTCAGGCTGCTCTGGGCTGAGTTTGGAAGGCTAGGCTCACTTCCTCAGGCATCTGTGATGCTGAGCCACTGATCCAAGTCATGCCGATGGCTTTGTATATTTGCCAAGACCAAGCGACAAGCAGTAATCTTTCTTATGTACACACTTTGTGCCACCACCAGGTAACCACTTGATATGCTCGCCCTTATTAAGTCATGGAGAATCTGAGGAAGTGGGTAATTGATCACCAGTCTACAAACAGACACTCTGAGACTCAGACACAGCAGCCCAGTGACCCTAGGGGCATAGGTATGACTTCTGCCGTGGCACCACTCATCGTCCCAGCCTGTGTTGGAATGTGTCAATACAGTAACACAGACGTGGGCAACTGTCCCATAGACTCAAGGTCAAGTGGCACTCAGGCTGATCTGTGCTGTGATCCATGAGATAAGTGCCAAGCATCACACCTTGTGTCATCCCAGCGCCATCAGTGCAGGCCGAAAGGGTCTGACCCAGGAGTGGGGATGTGGCTCTGTGGGAGAGTAATTGCCTTGCGTGCTTCAGGCCCTGGATTACATCCCCCAAAATGACAGAAAAGGTTCTGATTCTGTCCCCTTTGTTCTGTATTTCATCGGGCCACCGACTGTGAAGCCAGCTTCTCATGGCTGCTCCTGCCCTCAGCCCAGCCTATATTGGTAACATAGCCTATATTGGTAAATCGTCCTGTACTGTTTAAGCTTACTGAGAGTCTAGTCTGGCTCTGGACCGAGGGCACCTCCTTCCATTTGTCCTGAGGTGTCCTCTAAGGCCTTTTGTTGGGGCAGGGGGCGGGGGGAATGGCCTAGCCCCTGGCCCTGTGTCAATGAGAGAGGAGAAATATGCCCTAGGAATGAACACATAGAACCTTTACAACAGATGTTTCTAGTGTTTAGCTTGTGGTATAAAATTCCCCATGGGAACAAGAAGCTGGAGCTCATCCCTGTAGAAAAAGACCTCAGGCAGAAACTCTGGCTGGCCGCCTCATGGAGGCTGCCTCAGCCAGTCTCCCCCAGATGCTACAGGCCCCAGTCAGATGAAGTTGTGTCTCTTTGTCTCTGCCGGATGTTGCAGGCGCCCCATTGGACGAGGCTGTGCCATCTCTCGGCTGCTTCCCTCTATCCACCACTTGCTGTTTGTTCTTTCACTTTTGCTTGCTACGTGCCCAGTGAACCCATTCATCCATCAGAGCCCATGTACCACGTGGAACACTTTGTGTGGTCCTGTTTAGTGGCTGCTGGAGCACCTGGGTAGCTGCTCAGGAGTTGTCTCTGCAAGCAGCGGTGTTGGGGGTGAGGAGGTCAGCCCTGCCGTGTGGAATTCTGGCTTTTCCCCCCCTACTGTATTGCCCATACTTACTTTGTACCTGTCACAATCCCTGTAAGAGTGAGGTATGTCTGCCAGCTCCCAGCCTCCCAGCTCTGAACCACAAAGGAGATGCTGTCCAAACCCATGACTTTCCGGAATAGATCAACTCACTTGCTCCTGCTTTTCAGATCCCATCAATCCAGCAGAGCTCTTTTTGCAGTCTTCTGTTTTCTGATCTGCTTCTACCTCCTTCTCCTTCCTCCTTCCCCCGTCCCTTCCCTTTCTCCCTTTCCCTTTTCTCTTCCCTTCTCCCTCCCACCTGTTCTCTGTCTCTCTGTCTCTGTCTCTGTGTGTCTCTCTGTGTCTCCGTTTCTCTCTGTGTGTCTCTCTGTGTCTCCGTCTCTCTCTGTGTGTCTCTGTGTGTCTCTGTCTCTGCTCTCCTCTTCCTGTTGTATAGAAGACCATATTTGCATATAATCTATCAAAGTTGCCCAGGCACAATAAATCCTTGTCTGGGAATCTAGGTAGGTTGTACCTACCAGCCGCCCAGAGCTAGACTTAGGGGCGGCACTGTGGGGGGAGTGGCCTTTTCTCATGGCAGGCTGGGATACTGCCATGAGGCTTAGGAGGAGGACAGTTTTGGGGAAGCCCATTTACAGGGGGCAGCAATGGAAGGGAGACTAGCATCCCCTGAGGCACGAAGCACATATGAGCACATTTAACTTAGAGCCGTCCATTGGATTTTGTGATAAGGTTGGATTTTTCTAGTCTGTCAGCTCTCCATGTAGCTCCTGGGGCACATATGATGCCCAAGTGGGCATGTCCACACATGTGGACTGTGTAATGGCCTCCTCACCACTGTCGCCTTTACTAACAAGTAATTTAATGGACTAAGGGCTACTCATGCCAACCTCACCTATGTCAGCTTCTCCCAACCCAGCCCTACCTGACCCCATCTGCTGTAAAAACAACAGGTAGGCACCCTACTAGGGCCACCAGTAACGGTAATGCTCACTTTTCTATAGGAGATTTTTTTTACAGCACTCTGAGCTATCAAGGACTACGTGTGGCACATCCAATATGATGGGCACACATTAACTAGAGGTTCAAGCCTTTCTTCCCCACCACCAGCACCCAGGAATCAGACAGTTTGACCACAGGCACTTACTATGATTTCTCATTAACCATATGAGATTGCCATTAGGTCTTAAGCCCAGTACAAGTCTCACTCAAGCTGTGGCTCCTCCCAACACTTCTCACCCCGCCCCTTACCCCAAACCCCTCCCTCCCAGGGGCGGGGCTTCAGCTTCCCTTCTCTCTGCCTGACCCCTATATAACTCAGCCATATTGCTATGCTGGCCTCTTGGTCTCTTGGCCCAGGCCAGGTGGCTGCTCTCTCGTTATCCTCCCACTCTCCACTTTCATGGTCTGGTTTAGCCTGCCAGCCATGTTCAGCCTGGACTCTTCCTCTGTCTGCCTTCTTCCTTAGATATATAATAAAAATCTTCCCATACTTTAGGACTAGTCATGTGTTTTCCTTTTATTTCATTTTTGTCATTCAATTGCCATACCCAGAAACCTATAAAAGGGACCTCCATGTTCCTCATGAGTCTGAACTCTCTTTAGAACTCCAGTCATATTGTCAATTAATGGTGTAAATAATTCCTCATTATTTCTTATCCAACAGAAGTCACTTTAGTGTCCATTATATATAAATGTAATAATTATCCAGCACTCCAGGAGGCAGAGGCAGGCCAATTTCTGTGATTTTGAGGCCACCCTGGTCTACAAAAGTGATTCCAGGACAGCCAGCACTACATAGAAAAACTCTGTCTTGAAAACAAATAAACAAACAAACAATATATATAATATTTAATATTCTTAATAATTAATAATATAAAAGTATAGAGAGACAGTGAAAGTGATGATGTAGGAGACAGAGTCTTTGCATATGACAAATGCCTCTTTGCTTCAGGTGAGCATGATTTATAGGGTTAGGGCTCTGGACAATCAATAGTCACCAAAGCCACCCCCACCCTACCCCATACCCTACACCCCACACCTACACCTATACCCCACCCACCACACCCCCATACCTCTCCCACACCTCTTCGCTCCCCCACCCACCCCCACACCCCTCACACCCCCACCCTACCGCACCCCTCACACCCACACCAATGCCTCCCCCACACCCCTTACTCTCTCACCTCCCCACACCACATGCCATACCCACACCCCATCCACCCCACACACCACACTCACATCTCTCACACCTCCACATGCCATACACACATACACACACACACCACACCACCACCCCCTCACACCCCCACCCCCTCACATACACATCCCATGCCCACTCTCATACCCTACCCACACCCCACCCCAACACCCCCTATACTCTCACACACACACACACACACACACACACACACACACACCACACACACTCCTCACACCCCACCCCACCCGTCTTGGGGGAGGTTGCATGTGCCCACACCCACACTCTCATACCCCTACCCCCAGTGTTAGGTCTTATGTTTTGTGAATTTTTAGAAACTTCAAGAAAGGATTCACAGAGATAGATTTTTAGAGATGACTTTTATTTTAGAAGAGAGCATAAGAGGAAAAAGGTGAGCAGAGCTCCTGCAGAGCAGAAGCAGCCTTAAGCAGGGGTAGCCACTGAAGGTTGTTGTGTCTGGGCCAGTAAGGCTACTATTAGGTCACAAAGTAGCCCCCAAAATGATAGTGCTGCTAACAGTGTACCAAGATGACGAAACTGGGCCAGACCTGGGTAACCAGAAAGCTAAACTCAGCCTTCCTCAGAGACCTAGTGATGCAGGTTTCTGATGGCCAGGAAAGCCACACCTTCCTGGTTACCTGCCTCAGGCAAGAGCATCTAGCTCCCCATTAACCTGAACAGCTGGCCTCAGCTCAAAGACCCTGCTACTTGCTTTTCTAATGTGCTGTTGCTCTCTATTCCCATGAGAAAGCCTACTGTTTGTCATCCCCCCCCCCATTGCCAATAAACTGTTGTTAACCTACAGAGTGGCCTAGTTCAGTGGTTTCACTGTACTTGCCTACAACTACTAGGTAGAGGTTGCACAGGGGTGGGGGAGTGGGGGGTGCCCTAGGTACTTTCCTGGGCCTAGGACGTCATGACCAAGGCAACTTATACATGAGGGTTTGCTGGGGGCGGTGGCTGGGGGGTTGTGGCGGCTTATAGCTTCAAAGAGCTAGGAGCATAGCTGTAGTCAGGCAGCCATGGTGCTGGAGCAGTCGTAGCTGAGCGCTTACATCTTAAGACACAACAATGAGGCAGGGAGAGAGGGGTGAGGGAGAGAGAAGAAAGGACACAAACACATACACACACACACACACACACACACACACACACACACGGAGAGAACTGGGAATGGAGTGGAATTTTGAAGCTTCAAAGCCCCACCCCCAGTGGCACATCTCCAACAAGGCCACACCTCCTAATCCTTCCCAAACAGTTCCACCAACTAGGAACCAAATATTCAAACATATGAGCCTGTAGGAGCCATTCTCATTCAGACCACCAAAGAGGAAGCTAATCAGTTCAGCCATTCCAGCCATAAGATGTTTATGGACTTTTCCATCCCATTGGTGCCTGGGCTAAAGTTTCAGGAAATGCAATTGGTATAGATCTGGCAGAGACCTTCAAGGGTTTCTGGAAGAAAACATAAAAGTTCTGCCTTCTAAAGATAGTACCATGACGTGACTGGACAGGCTTACAATAGGTAGTCTAGTGACATCGAGTTGCTATACCCGTTTACATGCATAGCCTCTGCCAAGACATTTGTCATTACAGAAGTGTCTGTTTGCCATTGTTTCTCACATGCTATGTCCATCTTTCATTTTTAGAACCTCTCCTGCAGCCCACAGGGTCTGTACAGGGCCCAGGAAATACTGATTCACATCAACCTCTGAACTAGCTGTGATGCTGTGGAGAGCCAAGGCCCAGTACGCTGTGTCTGATAACACATACATTCTCAGGGCTCTGTTCTGAGGCAGCCCTGCTCTCTACAGTCAGAACAGCCCATATAATTCACAACTACCGGCCTTGCCTTCAAGGACTTTTTATGACCCACATGAGTCTCTTGATTGTTGGTTCCTTTCCAAATGCATCAGCTCCCCAAGGGAGAGGTGTCTGGTGAGACAACCCCCCCACTCCCCCACCACGGCACAGTGGTTTAGTCAGTTCCCAGGGCTACATGACAGAGGACCACATGCTAAGTGGCTTAAACAGCACAAGTTACCTCTTACAGATCTGGAGTCCCAGGGTGAGGTGACAGAAAAGGCTAGGGCATGGAGGACCTTCAAGTGCTTTCTGGAGCCTCAGACATTCCTGATTTGTACCCAAATCTGCCCCCCCCCCAGCCTGTGCCCCTGCCGCCTCATAGCTTTCCCTGTTGCTGTCTTCACATGGTTCTTCAAAAGAGCCCAGTGCCGGAGTGTGAAGACTGGCTGTCGGAGGCAGAGGATACAGAAAGAGGCAGACGGATCCGGAATTGCACAGACTGTAATCTATTAGGGACTTACAGATGGACTACGGAAACACAGAAGGATCCCCATTCCCCGAGGCAGGAGCAAGAAGCTTATATGCCAAACTAGACAGAGGCGGACCTTAGCCAGCCAGAAATGTATAAAAGCAATTGTGATGTCAAACAGCAATTAAGAGACAGTCAGTAGCATGGCCAGAATTCTCTTTTGGGGGCGGGGACGAGGATCTCTTTAATGTGGACGTGTGTGCCTGCTTGTCTTTATGTGCACCATAGAAGTGCGGTGCCTGTGAAAGCCAGAGGAGGGCATAGACACAGATCTTAGCCATAGACACTATTCCCTTGAAAGCGCTTGGCATTAGTGTGTGCTGAGAGTGCTCACAGTGCTCCAAAAGCTATAAGAATTGCTAGAACCTGGCTCTGCCATGCAGTTCTGTGACGAACAGCTAATCCCGGAGTGACGTCTCACCTTCAGCACACCTCACAGAGATTCTTATACAGCTCCAGGTTCTCCCAGCACTCCTCAGTCCCTATCGCTGCAGGACATGGCCGGCATAGCCTGCCCTCTACCCTGAACTTTCCAGGGCAGTGGCTTTTCCTTCCCCTTGGCCACATAATCTGGACATTTTGTGCTCTCTCTCTCTCTCTCTCTCTCTCCCTCTCTCCCTCTCTCTCCCTCTCTCTCTCTCCCCACATTGCATGGCAGCCAAGAACTGCTTCCAGTAAACCTATGTTTATATATGTTAACTTACCTTGCATGCGAAACAGTCCAACGTCCTCATTTTTTTTTTAATGATAGAAAAAGGGGAGAATGTTGACTCACAGGCTGATCTGCTAGCCTGATCTGATCTGCCTCTAGGCTGCCTAGCAACCTCTGACGTCATCACCTGCTGCCAGGTATATACCAGAAAATGAAAGTATTGACCACTCCCACCCCACCCCACCCCACCCCACCACCTTGTCTTAAGCATTCCTCTCTTACCTCTCTCTCTTGCACTCTCTCTGCCTGTGCCTTATTCTGTCCTTCTGATCCTCTGGCTCT
The DNA here is from genome assembly GCA_907169655.1 of Acomys percivali. Taxonomy (NCBI): domain Eukaryota; kingdom Metazoa; phylum Chordata; class Mammalia; order Rodentia; family Muridae; genus Acomys; species Acomys percivali. Next base: position 42,445,034 of record OU015745.1, read on the forward strand.
CTCAGACTGGCTCACTCAGACTATATCTTGTTTCTCTCTCTCTTTCTCTCTCTCTCTCTCTCTCTCTCTCTCTCTCTCTCTCTCTCTCACTCTCTCTCTCCCTTGCCCGCTTCACAACAAACTTCCTCATACCATACCTGTTGCTTGGCGTATAATTTAAATATCATAAAACAAGCCCTCTCTGCTATTTGCTGCTCTCATGCTTTCTTGCCCTGCCCCCCCGTCCCTCACCCCTCCCTGTACAACTAGTAATAGGATTCCAAAGTGGTTCCCTCACAAGGCACAAGTGGCCATACTTCCCTTTACCCATAGGAGAAGCTCCCATGCTCCCCTGATTATTGTCCATGGAGGTAAGGGTCTCAAAGCTGTCGCATTAACATCCATCAGGGTACAGTAAACCTGTGAGTGAACAGCCCTTCCTGACAACAATCCAAAAGTTAACACAAAACCCAGATATGTAGTCTAACCCTCCCAGCTATGGTTCTGAAGTTCTTACATCTATGGTATTTCAGAGATAAGAGAGCTTCAAAAAAAAAAAAAATAGAATAATAAGCAGCCACATAACAATGTAGCTCAATTATATAAGTTATCTCCACGGGTGGCTTGCTTAGGAAGCTGCATATGCATTTCCAATTAAAGGAATATTAGAAGAAGGCATCCATAAATTTTAGAGCGAGCTTAATTTTCTTGTTTGAAAACTGCCAAGGAAGAGAGTCGATTGCAAATATATGAAATATGAGAAAATGAGACCTAATGAATTCTAAGTTTATTCACCCAAGTATTTAACTATCCAAGCCATCAAGTGGGGATAATAAATTTGAGTGTGTCATAAGCCTGGGCCACTTTAATTCACATTTGTAAAATGAGCTATAAATAAAGGGCCTGATTCAGTGCTTAATTTTTAGAGATGCTTTAACTCATAATGCCCATGCCTACAGGATGCCAAATACTGACGGGATAAGAAAAGGCCTTCTCTAATTAGTGGGGCGGAGGCTACTCGGATGCTTGGACCAAATAGTGCTGCCTGTGATGACTCAGCACCTGTTGCCGGTACAACTCCTGCCTTCTTGTCTCAGAAGGCAAAACCTAAGAATTGTGTTGGGGGCCGGGGACACAAGACCTGCCAAGGGGTAACTTGGGAGAGCCATGAAAAAGACAAGCCTTCATTCATTTTATGGCACTATAACCTAATCACCTGAGGCTGGGCTATTTATAAAAAAACAGAGGTTGGTTTGGCCTGCGGCGTTGGAGTGTAGAAAGTCCAAGCACGTGCTGCCAGCATCCGGTGAGGGCTTTCCCTGCTGTACCAGTTCATGGCAAGATGCTAGCTCAGGCTGTTCTTTATCACCAAACTAATCATGGGGCCCCACCTTCACGGTCCCATTTTGTCTTCCCTCCCAAAGATGATCCCCTAAAGGCACTAACAAGTTAATCTGGGGATCATGTTTCCAAGATGGGATCTTTGTAAGGACATATTCTAGGGACTCTTCCTAAAGATGAGGGAAGGACTGATAGGAACCAGCAAAGAGCCATGAGGTCTCAAGGGCCCTAACCACATCTTCTTCGTCTGAAAAACAAAAAACAAAAGCAGTGTACCCCTATACCCTGCTGTCTCGATGACCTTCCTCAAGGGTGCTCAACAAGATGTTTTTGTGTGGGCAAACACCCTAAAGAAAAGTGAAGCCGGGCTGGAGATGCAACTCAGCAGTGTAGAACACTTGATTCTCTTGGAGAGGGCCCAAGTGCAGTTCCCAGCTCAAAACCACCTGAAGCTCTGGCTCCACACGGGATCTTGGATGCTTGCTTCAAGCTGCCAAACATACACACACACAGCGGGCTTGGGAGTAAGAGAATTTGAGATTTCTTTTCATGACAGAGGGGCAGAGCTAAGTGTGGTGGTGCACACTAAGTGCACACTCACTTGGGAAGGGCAGGCAAGAGAACCAGGAGTTCAAGGTCAGCCTCAGCTAGAAAGTGATTCTGAGCAGGGCTGGGCTGCATAGGATGACTCTGTCTTAAAAACACAAAGCAGGGGTGTGAGATGTGCTTGTCCCTGGAAGCTCTTTTTCTCATCAGCAGGCATGGAGGTTGAGCTCCTGAGGATGGGCCAACGTGGCAGGTTGGGGCTTGATTTCAGTATGCCTCAGGTGGAGCCTGCAGCTCTTCAGTCCTGAGGCAAAAGAACTGGAAATGATCAAACAGAAGAGAGTTAGGAGACTTTCCTCCTATGTTCACTTGAACTTGGAGCATTTGCCTGGAGAAGTGACAAAAGCCCAGATTGTGACGGCTATGCTCTCATCTCCAGGGACACCTATGAGTTATATCTTTCTTAGCATGAAAAAAAAAAGTCCGAGTTATTGGTCTCTAGCTTTTCCTTTGCAGCAGATAATTCTCTCTCAAAGCTATTTATTGTGATCAGATAATAAAGACAGGCGGGGGGAGGAGGGTGGCTGGAGAGATGGCTCAGTGGTTAAGAACACTGCCTGCTCTTCCAAAGGACCCGAGTTCAATTCCCAGCACCCACATGGCAGCTCACAACTGTCTGTAATGCCAAAATCTGACACCCTCACACCAATGCACATAAGTTAAAATTAAATAAAATATTTTTAAAAAAAAAGACAGAGGGTGTTGCGTTTGGGAGCAAGTACTTCTGCTTCCTCTCCTCTGTGTCCAGATGCCTCAGCCCCCACCTTAATTTACAAGAATATCAGAATGTGGGAAGATACAGGTTATAGAAACAAAGATGAAATCAGCTGCTTTTCATGTCACCTTCTTGGGATGGCATGGTCAGTCCAAGTGTCCCTCTGGGCCCAGGAGGACAGACTATGAGGTATTTATTCCTCATGAAATACTGAGATGAAAACTCAGGGAGAGTGGAGCACACAGGAAGTGCCTCCCTCTCGAAGTCTCTCCTTCAGCTGTGAGCCAGCTGACTGGGGGGAGATACAGTTAGGACAGTGGCCATCAATCATCAGTCGTAGTTGTGTGGCCTCTACTCTCCCCACCTCTCTCCACTTTAGGCTGTGTTCTTAGCAGATGAAACCAAGTGATCTGACACAGAGTAAACTCTAATCCCATCTTCAAAATGCATGAGGGCCTTTAGCTAATATGCCTGTTCACCCTTGTAGCTCATTTTCAGACAGTTGCTGCTGACATTTCTCATAGGAGTGCATTTTCAGGAACAATATTGTAGGAGAGGCTAACTGAAGGGAGTTGGACATAGCCTCCTCCTCCTCTCTCCTCCTCTTCCTCCTCCTCCTCCTCCTCCTCCTCCTCCTCCTCCTCCTCTTCTTCTTCTTCTTCTTCTTCTTCTTCTTCTTCTTCTTCTCTCTCTCTCTCTCCTCCATAATGAACAAGTCAAATCAGCCCCGCCTCCTGTAAGTTTCTGTTGGGTATTGTGGCCACAGGGATGGGGAGAGGATGCAGTGGGGGAGGGGAAGGGGTGGTGTGAAACAGCCCTAACAAACCTTGTAAAACAAAACAACTCAATAAAGAAGCGGATTCCTTCAGGGAAAGAGTTACATCGCTGGTGCAACGATGTCAGGAAATTAGATACCTCTGGGCTTCCTCAAATTGACTGTTTAACCTGCAAAGTTAGTTTGGGAATTAGAAGATTGTCAGTGCGAAGTTGCAATCAGCACCCATCCCTGAAGACTCCTCAGCACCTTCTGGGGTTTGGGCTTAGGTGCTTATGGGAACATATCCATTTGAATGCTGTGGTTATGCATTAGTACAGGCTCAGCACGTGCTACTGTTAATATGACCTCTAAGATGTTAGGTAATATGAAAAGCAGAGCTTGTGACACCAGTCCCTTTGCAAGACAGTTTTTTTTTATACAGAAGGCGTGGGTGAGAAGTAGCCATGGCTGGCTCCTTTTACTCCCAACAGGGCCAGCACACACAGGCCTTGCTTCACTGCATGAATCTGTCTTCAGTTGCCTCAGGAGCACATGTGAGACTTTGAATACAAGGGGCTTAAAGTGGGGGTATGTGTGTGTTGGGGGGGAGTGCAGAAAACTTACATCAGATCGGGCAAGAGAGCCAGGGAAAGGAAAGAAGCCACTAGCAAAGGGATTGGCAAGCAGCCTCCTTGGATGAGTGAATCTGAATGCCCCTGGGGCATGGGGTCCTAGTACAAGGCACACTCCATCACTTGTGGGTTGACTGTAGCTCTCTGTATTCCTTCTGTGACTGGCAGCAATCCTCAGGCTACTAGAAAATGCAAACAGTGGTGGTGGGAAGCCTGCAGGGGTAGTCAGGAGTTGGGAATCTGTGTTTGCCCTGGCACTGGCTGCTTCCGGTTAGGTTGGAGGGCTGAGGTCTGCCCTCACACCGGCTTTTTCTGTGGCTGTCTCACAGCTGTCTTACAGTCCTGCCACTTTGAACAGAAAGCAGCTGGCCTCCCTGCATGCACACTCAGAGAAGTTCTTCCTTCTAGCCTCACGGAGAAGAGACAATTAATTATTCACCAACAGCTTATTCTGCTGGTAACTGTCTCCTTGGCAACCTCAGGTTCAGGGCAACAGAAATGAAGTTATACAAATATATACGTGTGTGTGTGTGTGTGTGTGTGTGTGTGTGTGTGTGTGTGTGTGTGTGTGTGTGAATTGTAAAGGCTCTTTTTACTTTTCCTAAAAATGTCTTTAAAGGCAGTAGGATTTGAAGTGGCTAAAGTTGGCTGATTTTGCAGCATCATAGAGTCTTTCTTATACCCTCCTGCCGTGATGGTCTTACAGATGTATGTTTCTGGGAGACTAGTGCTTCCTCTCCACTGAGGCACCTGCTTCTTTAAATAGCACATGACACATTGGCATATGATGGCCCCCAAAGAGCACTGCATTGCCAGTTACCAACCTTGACTGGTTTGGAAAGCAGTTCTCATTTGGTCACTTCTTAAAGTGACTGCATCTGTCAAAGCAGCAGGCAGGACATGAGGGGGCAGCCAACATCCATCTGTGTCAGCTCCTCAGGACAGCTGCGCTTCCAGCTGTGCTTGCTGCTTCTGGCTGCACGTTTCTATGAACCTTAGGTCTGGGTTATAGTCCAATGGCTGAAGCTGGTTCCATCAGGGCCTCCAAGCCCCTCAAGTCCCCTTGTCTTTACTGGACCATCTTCCTGCTTCCGGGGAAGTGTATTGGAAGCTCCATGATGTACGACCCTCTCCTTTAGGTCTCAAATGAGGATGCTAAGAAATGCAAGGCCTTCCAATGTTTCCTTCTGCTACACTGCAATTTGAAAAGTAGGGCGCCAGGCCCAATTCTACCACCTTACTGGCCTGGGACTTTACAAAAGTCAGTTGGCCTCCATGAAGCTGGATGGGAAAGCGCATGCCTATAATCTCAGCACTTAGAAGTCTGGGGTAGGAGGATCAGGAGTTTGAGGCAAGCTGGGTTCACTCTGACTCACTATGGCGACTCCCATATAAAGCTCTCCAGGAATTTTTTTTTTTTTTTAGAAAAAGAAACAGGTTTGGTTCCTGAGGATTCGTTCTTCTTTTCTCTCCCTTCTATCCCCGCTTCCTTACACTAACCTTTAGGAGTTGTTTTCTGCTCTTGTTGGATCTAGAATGTTCCCCCAAAGGATCATTCCTCAGAATGGGCATGGTTGAGAGTTTGAGGAACTGTTACGAGTTGGGTCTACTGGGAGATGTTAGGCCCTTGAGGCTGCATCCTAGAAGGGGATACAAGAGATTCATGTCTTCCTTACCCCATTTCTCTGTGACTCTGTGTTACATGACATACCAGGAACAAGTCACAAGCCCCACCATTCAAGGGGCCAACACCACCAAAACTTGAGCCAGCATAACCTTTCTTGATTACAAGGTGATTGCCTCAAGTAATTTGTTAACACATTAGAGGCCCACTAATAGCCCTTACAATTCTGGGGATACTGTTATTAATATATCCTCAAGAGAGCCTTAAATATTTGCAATTTTATTTTAGAGATGATATTATTGGTTATTTTTATTTGTAAGTACTAAAGGAAGACATGGTCACTGTATAAAAAAAAGAATCAAATAAACATAAAAATATAAGAAAGAGACAAAGAAACCTGCAACCCAAGGCTGCCATTTGTTTGGGGGGTGGGGCAGGTAGGTACATGTGACATGATCTCCTTGAGGAGATCAGAAAATGGTATCAGATTCCCCCAGTGACAGGCATGGGTGCTGGGAACCAATGGTTGGATGTAGAATATGCCTAAAAGGTCGTTCCTCAGGATAACCCAATTGAGAATTTAGAGACCCATTAAGAGTAGAGCCTACTGGGAGGTCATAGGTCATTGGGGATGACGAATCCTGGAAAGGATTATAGGACAGCACCAGAAGTGCAAGGTCTTCTAGCAGGCCTGTTCAGGCACTGTTGGCTTCCTGGCAGGGGTGGATGGAACCTCAGCATCTCAGGGTCTACTTTTCTCAGAACCAGCTAGAGCACCCTGAGCAAGGCTCCCAGTCTCACCAGGGATGTGAAGAAGAGTTTCCCACTGTTACACTTAGCTCTTTTTAATGAGATTGATGGTACCAGACAGCATAGAAACTCGGATGTTCCAAGGCCAGTGATGATACCACAGTGTTACCACCTTTTAGCTAAGCTACCATACTAATGGCAGAGGATGCGGGCAGATGCTTATACCCAGTTGCTTCACAGCCAGAACACAGGTCTGTTGAGTTGCAGGTCTGTTGAGCATCAAGCTTGCAGTGATGGGGTGGGCTTCAGCATCAACCAAGGCAACTATGGCTGCCTGACCAGCAGCAAAGGCCGGAGATTCAGTGGCAAATTCTCCAAGGAGGAAGGGTGCCCTTCCTTCCCAGAATAAATGTCAAGTCTCAGACAATCTTGATGAAATAGATGATACCAGCTCATTTATTCTGTGTGAAACCTTGTGCAGTGGGAGGGGTTTTGAGGGTGAATGCATTTGATTTGCTAGGGCTAGGGGTGCCAGGGATACTTCATTTACAATCAATTGCACAGTCCTATCATAACAGGGGGAGCACAGTATTTAATTATACTATGGGTCAGGGGAAAGAACTCCAGGTATGGTCGAAGGTTATTGGTTGAAAACCAAGACACCAAGGCATCTGAATACCATAGACTCTTGTTTCCAAGACTCCCCAGGTACACAATGAATGGGTTTCTTATCAGAAAAGAGTTTGGCCTATAGTTTTCCCTAAGGGCTACGTGACTCTCCTTAGAAAATCTGGTGTTTCCCCAGATCAGGAGGAGAGGAGGGAACCTGGCTGAGGAAGGGAGTCCATCATTTTTTTGCACTGAGCTCAGGGACTATCCAGTAATGCCAGACTTTGACCTTACCAGCAGGGTCCAACACGAACGTTCCCCCTTTCTGCCCTATAAACCCCTCCTGCCCATCACCCCTTGGCGCACAGTCTCCATCCCCTCAGAGAGACCGCCGTCTTTCACCGTTCTAACGAAGGACAAGCTGCTCTGTTGAGGCCACTCTCACCTTTCTTTCCTTTTCGCATCTTCTGTCAATCCCGATCTAACACTCTGAAGAGCAGCACGCGCTCTGACTCTCTGAGCCTCGTCTCCAGCTCCCGGCTGCCTCTCACTTTCAACATTACCCTGTAACTGTTCCAGTGATGATGGTCTCTTGTTCATGCTCATGTCTGTTGTAATAGGCTGAGCCGTTACCCCATTGTCAGAGGCTTAGCTTCTTTGAATGCCTTCCTGCATCAAAAGTGACCCACAAGGCTCAGTCATGTCTGTCTCACAGGCTTCTCTCTTCACAAGTCCCTTTCAAGCCATGCCTCCAGGATTCCTGTGAGGGAATATTTCCACAGCTCAGCATAGCTGTAAAAGGCAAATCCACTGTATCTCCTCCCAACTGCCCCTTACTGGGCCTTGATGTGGACTCACTGTGTTCTGCCTCAACCCCTGTGCCCTTGTCATACATGCTCATAGCTCTTCTTTCTTCCTGCCTGGCAAATGGTAGCAACACCCTTCCTCCTTGTTGTGCCAAGAGTAATTTAAGTCTGGCTCATTCTATTACCTCACCAGCCAGCAGTAGTTATTGCTTTCACCTGGAGTGACAGTTACCAAGACAGGCCCATCAGAAATCCACTGTGAGATCAACTACAGAAGCCAGAAGCTAGAAGGTGAAGAACCAGGCGGGAAGGTAGGTGGGTGGCAGTGTCCCGAGATGGCCTGGAGGCAAACTTCTGAAGTCATGGCCTGAGGGAGTGAGGACATCGGAGGCAGAGTAGTCCAGTGACAGGAGCAACCTAGATCTGGGGATACCCTTCTCATTCTGAGATCCACCCTCTGTGGAACTGCCTGGATTCCAAAGACACCTCAAGGAGCCTGCTCCACTACCTCAGCCAACCACTTCCCCTTTGCCCTCTGTCAGTATGAACTGGAGTGTAGCTCCTTCTTAGGAAGTCCTGACCTGCGTACCCTTCCCAGTAGACCCCCTAGGGATCTGAAGGGCTGGCTCAGTAGATAAAGCACTTGACGTAAAAAAGCATGAGGACCTAGTTCAGATCCTCAGCACCCACGCAGAAAGCCAGGCATGGTGGAACATACTTGTAATCCTCCCACTGGGCAAGTTGTGGCAGGAGTCTTGCTAGAGATTTACTGGCCATGTAGTGTTAATCAGTGATTTCTGGGTTTAGTGACAGACCCTATCCCAGAACGTTAGCAGAGGAATGATAGAAGAGGGACCTGATATTGACACTTCTGATTACACACACACATACACACACTCACGTGTAGACACAATATACCACACACACAGATAGACACTATACACCACATACACACACAGAGATAGACACAATATACCACATACACGCATAGATAGACACAATACACCACACACGCGCGCACACACACACACACACACACACACACACACACACACACACAAAATGAACAAATAAGTAAACACATTTATTTAAATAAATGCAAAGTAGTTCTTCCTAGAAGTTTACTGGTAGATGTTCATGTTTTCCAGGTAATGTTTGAACTCCTGCAACTTGACATCGGTGGCCAATTCACCTTTCCAATCTTTCTCAGGAAGGAAGGGAGGGACCTACACTAATGAGCCCCAGAGTCTCCTGCACCATGCTATAACACAGAATTCATTATCACTACTGATCCACAGTAATGTAACTCCACAGGCCCACTACAGGGGACAGCCGGAGGTGCGGGTGTCCAAAAAAAGGAGACCTCGCCTCTGGCAACCACACTGACCTACACAGGAGGAAACTATTAGAAACAGAAGTCTCTTCTCCTTGTCCGGCATGCTCCTCTGTCACTCTCTACCTATTCCTCTGAGGCGGGGTCTCTCTCTGAACCTGGGGTTCACTTTTTTCTCAGCGAGGCTGGAAACCAGAAAGTCCCTGCAGTCATTCTGAGCTCTCAGAAACTTGTTACTTGGGTGCTGGGATCCCAACCTTGTTTTTCCTGACTGTCCTCGTAAGTGCTGAGTCATCTCTCTGGCCCTCTAAAACACGCCACGTGATGCTTTGAAGGAGAAAGTCCCCCCTGATAGATTAGTGTATTTAAACATGTGGTCATAAGTTGGTGGCAATGTTTGGGGAGATTTAGGGAGGAAGGCCAGTCCTGAGGCAGGCTCTGAGAGCTTAAGGCCGGGTCCTACTTCCAGCTTCCTCTCTCAGCCTCCTGCGTGCCACTGTGAGCTCTGAGCTCACAGCTGCACCTACCGTGCCTGCCTGATGGTTTCTTCTCACCATGATGGATTCTTATCCCTCTGGAAAGACAAACCCAGGTGAACTCCTTCTCCTATAATCTGCTTTGGTCACAGTGTTTTTATCACAGCAACAGAAAAGTAACTTCTGATTAGTGGTAAAGTCCTCAGGGGAAAATAAAGACATGCTGGAAGATACTGTATGTTAATTCCCTGCTGTATGATAGTCAGTCAGCAGCCGTGTGGGGTAAACCCTCACAGTCGGGCCTAAAAGCCACAGCTGCACAGATTCTTTATATGCAGTTATGCAGGGTTTAAAGAGAACTTGGATGTATACACACATGTATGTGTATACTTTCAATCATTCCTAATGCTTTTATAATAGCACTATCACAATATGTAAATGTCGGTGGAATTGACGTCGTGGCAGGAATAATCAGAAGAAAAATTAACTGTTCATGTGCAGCACAGACAAAATTTTCCTTCAGGTTTCGACATGCAGGTGGTTGGAGCTGTGGATTCAGAGCTTGCACTCACATGGGGCCAGCTATGTTCAGGCCACTTGATTCTCTCTCCTGCGCTGTATTTTCTGTTAGTTGCTTTCTGTGTTGTTGTGATGGGACACCTGATGATAAACAGCTTAAAGGGGGAAAGTTTATCTCTACCTGTACAGTGAGGGGATACAGTCCATTCTAGGGGCCGGAGCCTGGGGCAGCTGACCACATTCGATCCACACACTCAATTTGACGGCTATGTTTCATTCAGTCTAAGATCTCAGCCCCTAGCCATGGTTCGGGTGGATCTTCCTACCCAACCACTTCTCTCTATCCAGTCTAGATGGTCTCTCACAGAGCTTTGTCTCCCAGATGATTCTACAGTTACAACCTGCCTAATGCTGTGACCCTTTAATACAGTTCCTCATGTTGTGGTGGCCTCAACCATAAAATTATTTTTTTGTTGCTACTTCATATCTGCACTTTTGCTACAGTTACAAGTCATGATGTAAATATCTGACATGTGACCTCTGTGAGAGGGATATTGACCCACAGGTTGAGAACTGCTGTTCTATCCTGTCAAGTCGTCAATCAGTATTAACCATCACATTTCCCACGGAGTAAGTGGAGTGCCTCTTTCCTATGGCTGCACAGACACAATATGCACTTGTGGCACCCCAGGCTCTGGACCATCTGGCACAGCTCCAGCTCTTACTTTGTTTTTCTAGTGACTCCTAGATACGTGGCTCAGCCTACTTTCTAGCTTTTACCTCTGGGAAGTGCCAGAGGGCTGATGCATTAGTTACTTCCCTGTCTCTAGGACTAGATTCTGGCCGGAAGCAACACACAACAGGATGAATTTACTTTGGCTTACATTTTTACATCATAGGGGTGGGGGGTGGGGCACACAGCAGAGGACCCAGTCTGTACCTGCAGCTGCTGCTCACATGGTGCTAGACAAATAGGGAGCCAGACCGGAAACAAGCCTAGCCTGTAACCTTCCTTTGACCCAGATCAAGACCCAAGTATCCAAACGCCTCAGCCTGTGGAGCCACCTCGCGTTCAGGCCATAATAGCTGGGAAGGCTGGTGAGTGAGCTGGTCTTTGCCCAGTCTCCTTGTTCTGTTGAATATTATTTGCCATGCTTTGACTATGCCTAATGCTAGCTCTAACAACTCTACAGGACTGTCAGCTGTTGCTGGGCAGCTAATCGACTCTAAATTGTGGTTTTAAACTCTAGGTATATACACTATCTCATTCTTCTGGGGGATTTCCTGGGCTCCTGCCCTGGGCTTCATGGGCAGTTGCAGTCACGTGACACTGGGCTAAAATCAGCCCTCAGCATCTTTGTTCACATGTCTGGTGAACAGGGCTGGGGGTTCATCTGGCACTATCAAGCAGGCTGCCTGCTCATGGCTTCTCCATTTAGCCTGTACGTCCTCTCCTAATGGGGAGCCTGGGTTCCCAAACCAAATACAATAGAGATCTAAGTAAAGTCTCCAAATCCTTCAGTGATGGGATTGGGCGTCATATGAGCACCACATTCCTTGTAGTTAGATTCAGAGGTGGGATCACAGACACCACCTCTCTGGAGGAACGTCACAGAGTATGCAGACTGCGGCTACACACGCCCACAAAGTTGCTAAAAGATGGCCCATGGGCATCTCAAAAATAGTGTCAAGTGCATAAAACACTTGACATAGTCACTAGATTCTATTTGTTCACCTGCCAGAGGGAAGATCTTTCTTTTCTGGGTAGATGATCTGGTTAAGTTTTGGAATTAGTATGCTTTTCAGCTGGCTGTTTGAAGAAGAAGAAGAAGAAGAAGAAGAAGAAGAAGAAGAAGAAGAAGAAGAAGAAGAAGAAGAAGAAGAAGAAGAG
>OU015745.1:42457171-42486212 GCA_907169655.1 Acomys percivali
GGAGGAGGAGGAGGAGGAGGAGGAGGAGGGAAGAGGAAGAAGAAGAGGAAGAAGAAGAGGAGGAGGAGGAGAAAGAGGAGGAGGAAGAAGATGGGAATGCTTATGGCACGGAGCTCATGGTGTTCAGTGGTGAATTCAGTAGAGTGTGCCAGCTGACAGGAAGGAGAATTTGGCGCTTGCTCCCCTGACGTCATAACATTGCTTATAAAGTCAGGCAGATGCCGGCATTTACTCATGGACTTCAGACTTGACCCACATCGACTGATCCAAGAGTGCCTTTCTTTGGAATTTGAAATCATTGTCAAAGTAGCTGGCATTCGAGGACACCAGGAAGCCTGGCTGATTCCTGTGTCTCTTCACTGTTGCTACCGCAGCCAGAGAAGAGATCTTGCTGGCTTGATCTTGCAAGGTCACTTCTAGGGCTGACATCTTCCTTTTCTTTCCGTTTATTTGACTTCCTCTTTGTTCCTCGAGCACTTTCCCCAGATGTTTTAGACTGTACTGTGGAATATGATGACAAAGCTGGCCATAGACCTGAAATAGCCTCTCTCATTAATATTTCACTAAGGGAAGAGGAAGAAGGGAATGGCTTTTCACATCAGTCTGTGGGCACCCTGAACTCATATTTAGCCACCGTTCAGGGCAGCCTAAGGCCAGCTAGATGTTTTTCCTAAGGCAAGCCTCAACCTGCTATAGCCTCCTTGTGAATATTGAATTAGACCAGCAACTCAGGAATATATTCAAATAAGTAAAATGGAAGGTGTATAGACACAGTTGTTATCCCACACATACATTTCATGCCCACCTTTCCCATGCCCACACCAAGTCTGAGAAACATCATCACTTACATCTGCATCTTTTGGACTCTTTTTTGTGTGCACACGGCTATGTGCAGGCACTTGTCTGTACACATGTGAATCCACATGTAGGTGCATCCAGGTGTGGAGGCCGGGAGAATAACCTTGGCTACTGTTCCTTACATGCTGTCCATCTTGGCTTTTGACACGGTGCTGGCTTCTCCCTTGGGGGTATCCAGGCTCTTTGCATGTCAAGCTGGACTGTAGGGAGGGAAGCTTAGCTGGGGTGGGTGGGTGCAATGCGGTGAGTACATGAGAACCAGCCTTTATGGGAAACAGCTTCAGTGAAACAGTTGATTTAATTGTGGGGGGGGGGACAAAGGCTATTTAAGACTTTGGGTAGTGGGTAGAGGTTTTCAGGATGTGTGCACATCATTGGCCTGGGCCAAGGTACTGGGAATGCCTTATTTGCATGAAGACAAATTCCAGGTACTTGCTAGACATGATGTTATAAGGAGAGAAAATATTTAACCTATAACCTGGCCACCAGGCTACATGAGCACATCAAGAGTAGTAGAGGTAGGAGCTGTAAGGCTTTGTGTGCTGGGACATGCAGGCCCAGGGCAGAGAGGGAACAATTCTGCTCCTGCCAGTCTTAAGGCAAGATTTTCAGAGTTTGGCTATGCCTTGTCCTGACTCTTGCTCCAGGCCAGCTCCCCCAGTCGCATGGCTCTCTGGCCCCGTAAGATTTTGTCATTGGCCTGGAACTCACCAAACTACCTAGCTAAGAAGCCCCGGGGACCCACCTGTCTCTGCCTCCCAATCACAAGTACATGCTACTAGGTTGGACTTTTTGAGTGTAGTTTCTGGGCATTGAACTCAGGACTTCGCTCTTCACAAAAGCACTTTGCTGACTGAGCCATCATCTCAGTTTGTTCACCCTTACTAAGAGGCTCCACATCTGTGCTCACTGATGCTATTGTTAGGAAGCCCTATTCCCTTGCTCTTGGGGCCTCTCCATGGGGGTGCCTCGTGAAAAGAGAACTGGATTTTTCCAGGGTAAATTAGCCCACAGAGTATGGCGGAGTGTGAACTCAGCCTTTTCTCACCCAAGCCTACTAACACATCCTGTCACTTTCCACGTGCTTGTGTTCACCAAGTGAATCAAACCAACAAAATCCAACAGGGGGGACAATGTGAAGGCCACCTAGGGATATTTTAGAGTCTTCCAATACCATGTTTATGTTGAAGCCATTATACTGTACCTAATTTCTGCATCTTTTTTCAATCAATAGTGTGTCTTAGCGGTATGGTATATATATATACATATGTGTGTGTGTGTGTGTGTGTGTGTGTGTTTTGATTCCTTTTGAGTACAGAGTAGTAGTCCATAGACTAGATCAATGTTTCTCAATTCATGAATTCATGTCTGGTCTTGTCTTTTTCCTTTCCTTTACTTTCCTTTTTTTTTTTTTCCCTCATTTTATTTTCTTATTTTTGAGACAGAGTTTCTCTGTGTGTATACTGTGTAGTTCAGGATAGCCTGGAACTCACTGTGTAGCCCAACATGCCTTCAAACTCACAGGAATCCTCCTGTTTTTACCTCCTAAGTCTTGGTATCTTAGCCATGAACCAGCACAACCCACTTGCCTGCCTGCTTTCTTCCCTTCCTCTGTCCTTCCCTCTGTCTCTCTCCTTCTCTCCCTTTTCTGGTGCCTTCTCCCATGGCATCCTTCATCCTTCTATCTTCTCCTTCCTCCTTCCACTGCTGCACACATTCCATAAGGAAGTGGGTATTCGTTTCTTCCATGTTGAGGGTCAGCAAAGTCTGACCACATATTTGTCTGCTGCAGTCAGGTCTGACAACTACTTGGAGAGATAGCGTATAGTTTATGCAGACATTTTTTTCCCTTTCCTCTATGTGGATGAGCCATCTCTTTTTTTTCTGCTATTAATGGTTATGCTGAGAAATCTCTGTTGTATGCATGAGGGTAGCGGTGGGTGGAATTATCAGAGAGCAGCGTCTTTCCACGGTGGGTCTCCTGTCAAGCAGCAGGGTGTATGTCTCATCTCAAGGAATGGCCAAATGGTCTCCAAGTGCCACCGCCAACAAAGAGTTTCTTTTCGCCACGGTTTTGTCAGCAGTTAGCTTCATCAAACTTTGAGTCAATCTGATGTTAGAAAATGGTCCCTTCTTCCTGTGTCCCCATCTTCAGAGCCTTCTGGTTGTGCTAGGGTCACTGCAGGAATCCGCAGCAAGACCTGACTGAAGCGTTTGAGTAAAGTACATCTGAGGTGACCTGTGGCATAGGTCTGTGGCTTCTGAGCTTATTTTCATAAGTCAGAAATCAGTTCTTTTTCACTTTTGCTGCTTTCTTTTGCTAAAGTTGTTAAAAGACTGAATATTTTAATCTTTTAATTTTGATGATATTAAATACTTTTTAATATTACATGGTTCTTAATATGAACTGCTTAATTATTGATTGAGTGATTGATTGATCAATCAATTTGTTGTTCGGAGTTTTTTGGATCTTGCACTTTCTCTGCCCCCCAAGGATGCTCTCCTAACGATCTCAGTCAGTTCCCCAGTGCTCTGGCGGTTCAAGTCTGGCCTCCGGCCTTGAGCTAAGGAATCCTGGTTTACAAGCTGCCCAGGGTTTTGAGAATTGTGCTTTTCTTACAGTTTTGCTTTGAGTTTTTCTGGAAGAAAAGGGTGCCATACATACAAAATGATTATTATAATTACACATCTGTTAAGCTAATTCCAAATAGCCCACCGCTGGGTTCTGTTCTGAAGCCTTGGGAGGAGGGAGGAGCCACTCTATGGAAGAAGGCAGAGGGGGCCGTCCTTCAGCACTATCCTCCTGAAAGCCATCAAACCCGCACCCCCAATTCCCTCTGTGACCCGCTAATCTGTCCTCTAGTGAAAAGAGGGGGTTGAACATGCTTTGTGGGGACACATCCATGTTTTGATTATGTCCCTTTGGGGGGTCATACCACAAATAGAAACTTCTAATCACACCCTCTATGCTCTCTGCCATGGAAAGAGCTCCAGTTCCCTTTACCCAGCAATACCTCAATCAGCCACTCAGCTCTACTTTCCCTGAGCCCATCGCACAGAGCCCAGCACTTATAAATTGTGCAGACTAAATATCAGCACCTAAGTCACAAGAGAAAATACAAGCAGCCTTGTATTTCCCCACCACCACCCCCCCAGAGCCTTGAAAGGGAAGGAAAAGTCATATTTGAAAAAACATTCTAGTTTTCTGTCAAGTCTTGAAGTTAGCAGCCAGGACACTTTGTCAATACCAGCTCTTCCATAGAAGTGTAAGTTGGAATACTTCTTAATGGAATGTCACCATGAGAAGCAGACTGAAGTCTTGACTGGAAGACACTCCAGAATATTTTGCTTCCTTTGGAATTTACTGTACTGTCTTGTTGAATCTAATTTGATGCTCTAACAAATGGAGCATTATATTAGGCACAGTAAAGCAGAACATTTACCCTGTCCCACTTCCCTGCCATCTTTCCTTCTCCCTTGCTCCATTCCACTAAATAATGTCGCACTTATTTCAATCACAGTAAAAAGCAGGCTTTTTTTTAATTATTATTTAAACAGAGCTTTTGTTTACCCAAACAAATAGTTCTAGCTGGAGGTAACATGAGGGTTTAAAATATGCATTGTTAGGGCCAGGTGTGGTGGAGGCAGGTGGATCGCTGTGAGTTTGAGACCAACCTGGTCTACAAAGTGAGTCCAGGACAGCCAAGGCTAGCACAGAGAGACCCTGTCTTAAAAAACAAAACAAAACAAAAAAATTCATTGTTAACTTACAGCAGCTACCTTTGCATAACACTGTATCCCCTCACACACATGTATACACATTTTACACATCTGCTTTCTGTTTCCAATCCCCCGAGGTTATTATTATCTTGCACTTTATATATACATATGTTTATATATGTATATATATATGTGTATATGTTCTAACATATATAATACATTGTTATTTTTCCTTTAAACAGTAAACATGTTTTCTTGAGAGCTGTATATGAATCAAAAATCTTTTATATTTAATAGAGCTTTTTATTTAAAGCACTATTCTAACTATTCCTTATGTGTATATTTGTGTACGCCTGATGTGTGTGGTCACATGCACCCTAGCATGCTTATAGAGGTTAGAGGACAGCTTTTGGGAGTCAGTTCTCTCCTTCCAGCGTTGTGTGGGTTCCATGGATCAAACTTGGGGTGCCTGCTGAGCCACCATACTACTCCATTTAAAGTGTTCTCCATTTCTTTCTTGATTTTTTTTAATCTCAGTTGTTACTTTTTTTTGTAGGCCAGGCTGGCCTCCAATTCATGAAGATCTGCCAGCCTCTGCCTCTTGAGTGCTGGGATCAAAGGCCCCCACCACGCCCAGCACAGTTCCCTTCTTTAAAACACTTCTATTAATAGTTTTTGTGCAGTTCCACTAGTGATGTATTTTGTTAGCCTCTATAACCAGAAGATTAATGAACTTTTCATTCAATTTTATTAATATTATTTTTAATTTTTGAGATATTAATGTATATATACAAGGAAATGTGATCTTGTCTTGCAAACATGGTTCCCTCCCAATTTCTTGTCATCTTTTTTTAAAGCTTTTAGTTTTTTGGTTTTGTTTGTTTGTTTGTTTGTTTTGTGACAAAGTTTCTTTGTGTAGCCTTGGCTGTTCTTGACTCACTTTGTAGACTAGTCTGGCTTTGAATTCACAGAGATCCTCCTGCCTCTGCCTCCCTGAGTGCTGGGATTACAGGTGTGTGCCACCATGCCTGGCTTTTTAAAAAACATTTAAGCAATCCACTAAGCTGCATTAGTGCTGCCATCTACATGAGTGTGCTCGCAGGGCCATCCACTGGAACATGCCCACAAGGTTCAACAGCAAGCAACGAAACATGACTCTCCTCCTCATGGCAGCTGCGAACTATCAATAGTCCTCAGGGCTAGGGCCTGAGTGACCCCTCCCCCCACCCCCCAGCTATGCCAGAGGTTCAGATGGGTTGCTGTCATATACATAACCATAGCTAGTTGATTTCGTGAGGGCAATACTCCAGAAGTTCGCCATTTTACAGCATTCCTTCCATTTCATCATTGTCATCAATGTCCACGGGGCTTTGGTAGGAGGGGTGATGCCCCAGCACTGTGGCCTGCATCTCAGCACTGACTGCTGCCTACTGCAAAAGCAAACTTCTCTGGCCGAGACTGGGAGCCCGCCAAGGTCTACAGCTGTAAACATCAATATTTAGAAGGCAACTTGACAACATGGCCATTTTGCAAACTAACAATAGCAGGTTCTACCCTAGGGCCTATGACCACCTTGGCCGTTGGCTTTGGCCAGAATTACAGTAGCAGGCATGACATACCCTCCTGGGAAGCAGGTCACAAGTCCAATCAGAGAACCAGTAGTCCCCCTCAAGTCATGGGACTACTGCACCCTCGGGTATATACTGCCTGGTAGGTCATCCTGTAGCAGGCAGAGTCTGTCCCTGGTTAAGATGGTCTCTTCCTCCTCGGCAGCCTGCACAGCACTTCTGGCACTGTGAAAGCTAGCCAGCGGGGAGTGCTTGCTGGTTGGTCTGAGACTTGACTTCTTTATATCCTGCAGAAATATCTCCCATTTCAAACAATATTGTCATTGGACATGGAATTCTAGGTAGACGGTGTTTGCTTTCCTTTGGACCACAGTCATTCTGCAAGAAGTCAGCCATAATTTATGATTGTTTGTGTTGTAATATGTGCTGGTGGTCTCTTTGGTTCTAAACTTTTATTTGCATTATTAGCTTTTTTGGACATTTTCTCATGGTAAGTGTGTGTGTGTGTGTGTGTGTGTGTGTGTGTCCCTTGCCACAACAACTGAAAGTTTCTGGGCTTCTTGCATTTCTGGGCTTAAATTTTTCTTTGAATTTGGGACATTTTGGCTAACATTTCTTCAGTTATTTTTTCTGTCTTTCTCTCATGCTCCTCACCCTAGACTCCAAGGTGCACATTCGACGCCTACTGTGTCCCTCCAAGTCAGGAAGGTGTTGTTAATTTTCCTCTGGTGCCCTGGGCTGCTGTTACAGTGTCTGGTTAGAAGCTGAGTCTCCCAACACCATCATCTGAGTCTTTTTGGTTCTGAGTCTATTTCTTTTGTTCCTACATTGATCCTACTTCCTGTCTCTAATAATGCTTTATGCTGTGCTTGACATTGTGGGGCAGAGGATGCCTTGTGGGGTGTCTGAACATTGTGTTCTTTTACATGCACTGGGTTTTATCCTGAAAACAGTTGCTTTTCTTAGAATCCTTGATCCTTCCAGGATGACCTTTGACATTTCTTAGAGTCTAGTCTACCCTTAACTCCAAGACAGCTGCTGTAAGTTATGTTCTAACAGGTGGCTTTTCTGTATATCAGCCAAGTGCTTGTTGTGTGACAAGACTTCCTAGGGAGATGTAAAACACACATCTACTCATGCTAGAATGGGAACCCACGGTGGACCTAGGTAACAGTGGTACCAAAGTCCAACTTGGCAAACCAGCAAGTTCTTATTGAGGTTACTAGCAAGAATACAGGTGAGGGGTTAGTTACAAGGAGCAGGGCTGGCTTAGAAGCTGCATCACTGAAAAGCCCACCTCAGCACTGATGAAGACGCACAAAAGCTGCAACCCTGCAGCTCTGCATAGCTTGCTGGCAGCTCCACGGACTGTCTCTCTCTGTCTCTCTGTCTATCTCTGTGTCTGTCTGTCTGTCTCTCTGCATGTCTCTGTCTCTGTCTCTGTCTCTCTGTCTCTGTCTCTCTCTGTCTATCTGTCTCTTTCTCTCTCTCTCTCTCTCTCTCTCTCTCTCTCTCTCTCTCTCTCTCTGCAGTTCTGCTGGTAAGAGTCTCCTCCCCAGCAGTTTACTCTTTTTTATACTGCTAGAGAGGGAGCCCTGAACTAGTCACTTTTCTATTGCTGTGATAAAACACCATCTTTTAAGTCGAAAGCTCAAATCTGTTCTAAAACTCAAGGCATTCTCTTAACTGTAACATCCTGTGCAATCAAAAAACAAATTACATATTTCCAACATACAATGGCACAGAATAGACACTGCCATTCCAAAAGGGAGGAATCAGGCCACGGTGGGGAAATATTGGACCAAAGGAAGACAGAAACCCAGCAGGGCAAACTGCAAATCTTGTAACTCCATGTCTCATGTCAAAACACTTGGATGGCTCCGCCCTTCTGGCTTTGCTGCCTGCAACATTCTTCTCTTGCTTGGCCTGGCTCCAATCCCTGTCTGCAGCTTTCTTTGGCAGCTATCTCACAGCTCTGGCATCTCCAACATCTTGGGGTCTCCAATGAAATGCAGGCTTCACTTTCACAGCTTCACGAAATGGCCTCTCCGGGCCTCCATGCAGGGACTCCCTTGCCACATGCCTGGCCACAGCAGCTCTCAGACATGTAACCTCCTGTTTCCTTTTTGTTTCCATCCTGGAGAGGAAAGCTTCAATTTGAAGGAAATTGCCATACAACAGTGCCCAGAACGTTCATTGCAGCTTTTATATTTACACTTACCAGCCTTGCCACCCTCCCCTGGACCCCCCAACCCTCCCCCTTCCCCTACCCTCAGCCCCACCCCTCTGTGTGTATCTATATATGTATATGCTCTAGTTAAGATACTATATATACTTTTGAGTTACTAAAACAATGCCTTCCTGTTCCGTACAGACTCACAGTTCCCCTCACAGCTCCCTTGGTCCCTTTGTCCCACCCCCTGGATTCTTGGTCTGCACATATGTCAGGCAGAGACGCTAAGGTTCCTTTCCGAGGCACCTACAGGTTTCAAAGTTCCTTCTCTGTGTAACTGAGAACTCTCTCTAGAACTCTTGTCTATATATTCTAGCCATGTGATCAGACCCAGTTCCACATTCGTTACATGACACCGTCATTCTCAGCTTCAGTTTGCTCTCACCAAGCCATGATCTGAGATGAGCCTGGAGGCAAAACCCCAGGGCAATTAAGGGGATCGCTTTGTATACCTGAAAGCCAAGGTGTAATGCAAGCAAGTGGTGCCACGCTCGGAGGCATAGTCTCTAAATGCATTGTGATAGTCACTCTTTGTTGCTGTGACAAAAATGTCTGACAAAAGCAATTTAAGGAAGGAAGGAAAGAAGGGAGGGAGGGAAGGAGGGAGGGAAGAAGGGAGGGAAGAAGGGAGGGAGGGCTGATTTTAGCTCATAGGTCAAGGATACACTATGCCTTGGCAGGGCAGTCATGGCTGCAGGAGTTTGTGGGGTCAGTCTGCATTACATCCACAGTCCCAAGCAGAGAAAACTGCTGCTACTTTCCATTCAGCCCAAGACTACAGTCCATGGAATGGCGCCTTCCACATTGAAGTCTTCCTACTGCAGCTAGCCCAGTCTAGAAACTTCCTCACAGATGTGGCCATAGGCTTGTCTCCTAGGTGATAGGCAATATCATCTGCATTTATTAAGAAGCAGACATTAACACCATACAAAAAAAGGAGGGCATTTTTTCAAGCTAAATGAGTTCCTCCGTCTCTGCCCTTCAACCTTAGCTTCCTGGGACGTTCACATCAGGCCAGTGTCACAGAAAAGGGCAACCGGGACAGCAAGTCTCATTTCAGAAAGCACAGACTGCTAATCTCATTAGACTTTCCTCTCCACTCTTCGAAGGCAGGGCACTGGCTCTTCAGTGTTCAGGCCAAGCCTTGAAGTTTGTTTGTTTTTTGTTTTTTGTTTTGGTTTTCAAGACAGGGTTTCTCAGTATAACCTTGGCTGTCCTGGACTCGATTTGTAGACCAGGCTGGCCTCGAACTCACAGTGATCCACCTGCCTCTGCCTCTGGAGTGCTGAGATTAAAGGTGTGTGCCACCACCACCCAGCCAAGCCTTGAAGTCTTGAAGTTCATCATCTCACTCGTCGCTCTGTGAGACTCTCCTAGAGCACTTAATGTGGTGATTTAAAATCCCCATTTTTACCAGGAGAAAACACACTCTAGTGTTCGCTTTGCTAATGACCAAAGACTCCGGATTTCACTGAAGGATTATCCGTGCTTTGGGGATCAATGCTTCCAGAATCCTTTCTGATTAAAAGAGAGCTGAGTGCCCCTGGTGTATCTACTCCTCATCTGAGTAGAGGCCGCCCCTAGCCTGTAGCTTAAGCTAACACACACAAAATACCACACTGCCTGTGGGGAACTATTTAAACTTCCTTCCATTGGCACCTTGCAAAGAGCTGAAATGAAAATACTCTAAAACCTGTGTTCTCTGCGGTCCCATAGTCTCCAGGGAGATAAGACTCTCTGCCTTCTTCCACCAGTGAGCAGAGCTTCTCTTTCCCTTTCTCCTTCCTAAACAGCCTTTTCTGAACATTGAATGTGTTGTTGAGTGCGTGATCAGTTCAGCATGCGCATCTTGCAATGCCCCTAAAACTAACCACTGCTGATCAACCCAGCACATTTCCTTCATGCCCTGTGGGGCTAGGTGCTAGTACAGAATAGAAACAGAAGAGCAGCCTCATCCTTCAGTGTGGCAAGGCTCGGAGCTCTTTTATGTTTTCTTCCTTCCTTCCTTCCTTCCTTCCTTCCTTTCTTTCTTCTATTCTTTCTTTTTGTTTGTTTGTTTATTTTTGGTTTTGTGGTGTTGTTTGTTTGTTCGTTTGTTTGGTTGGTTGGTGTTTCAAGACAGGGTTTCTCTGTGCAGCCCTGGCTGTCCTCGACTCACTTTGTAGACCAAGCTGACCTTGAATTTAACAGAGATCCGACTGCCCCTGCCTCCCAATGCTGGGATTAAAGGCGTGCACCACCATGCCCGGCACTCATTCTCTTTCCCAAGCCGACCTGTGTTGGGTAACAGCATCGTCTCAGTTCTTCAGCATCCTTCCCCATTCCCCCTGAGCATGAGGTCCAGGACAGCCTTCCAGAAAAACAGACTTGTCTCAGAGCATTACAAGACCATCCCAGATCCCAAAGTCAGGGGATTTTATGGGAGAATTGCACAAAGGTTCCAGACATATTTCATCCAGTACACCCAAGTCGCAACCTACAGTGGCCACTAAGGTAAGTGGGCTGAGGGGGAGGATCCATGTTCTAGCTTTCCTGCAGGCTCAGATCTCCTCAAAAAAGGGATGTCTGAAGAGCATAAGAATGAAGAGTTGCCGGGTGTGGTGGCGCACACCTTTAATCCCAGGAGAGAGGTGGATAGCTGTGAGTTCAAGGCCAGCCTGGTCTACAAAGCAAGTCTAGGACAGCCAAGGCTACACAGAGAAACCCTGTCTCAAAAAACAAAACAAACAAAACAAAACAAAAGAGTGAAGAGTTAATGCCCTGTGGGGGGGGGGGGGGTGGTTGTGCTTAGGCAGCAGGAATGCCATTGCAGAAACCTGTGGCATGGCTGGGTTTCTTTATCTGACTTAAATAAAATAAGGAAATAAAAAAGAAAAGACATGACTGGTCTTGGATGTCAGCACCAGAGGAATAAAAAAATAAATAAAAAGGAAGGAAAGAAAGGAAGGACATGAGTGCATATATATATATATACATATATATATATATATATGTGTGTGTGTGTGTGTGTGTGTGTGTGTGTGTGTGTGTGTGTGTGTGTGTGTGTGAAAATGCTCACTGTGGATAAAAGGGTGGGCATAGCCAGAGGCAGGGACATCTGGGACAGTCTAGAGTGGTCATGACTTCGAGCCTAACCCTGTCAGGAGAGGAGGAGGGAAAGGGGGAGCCAGACCAAGAAGCCAGGAAGGTAAAGGGTAGATGAAGGGGCCAGGTAACCAAAATGGTTGGATTATATAGGGAAGGGCAGCTGGGGGATGGGAAGCCCAGCCCAGTATCCAGGCTGGAGAAGTTTAGGGTAGTGGACAAGGTATGGCAGCCGGGAGGACTGGGAGTTTGTTCCTCAGAACCCACATAAAACAAATCTGGGTGTGGTGGCACACACTTGTAATCCCAGCACTGGGGAGGCAGTGATGGGCATATATCTGGGTGGGCTGGCTGACTAGGGTAGCTAATTGGCAACTTCAGGCCAATGAGAGACCCTGTTTGTTTGTTTGTTTGTTTGATTAAAATAACAGCCTTAGGTGGCCAGTGTGATGCTGGATGCTTTTAATCCTAAGATTTGGGATGCAAAACAAGAACATCTCTGTCAAGGCCAACTTGGTCTACATAGAAAGTTCTAGGCCAGGAAGGGCTACATAGTGAGACTCCCATCTCAAAAACAAAGCAACCAATATGGAGAGCAGAGGAAGCCTTGAATGAATGTGTAAAGAGTGGATGCAGTCCTCAGTGAATATGTGGGTTGACATAGGCACAGTCATATCAAGGAACCAAGGCCCCAGCCCCATGGAGTGGCAAAGCCTTCCCTGTGAGGTGAGGCTCAGAGAGATGGCACAACCTTCCTACGGTCTGAGTATGGAGACCAAGGGCGAGTTATTGGGCATGGATAGGAACAAGATGGAGCTCCATGGAATGATAGTTCTGCCAGAGGGACCCAACAGATGCAAATTACCTCATGTAGCTGTCTCAGAGATCAAACTCAAGTAATATCAGGCTTGGTGGTGGTTACCTTTACCCCACTGAGCCATCTCACTGGCTTGTGTACCATGATTTCTGCTGCAGGCCCCTCATCTTCCCTTCAGGCATTGAAAAGGGTACCCCAAACACAAATCAGACCTTGGAGGATGTGGTGGTTTGAATCAGAATGGCCTGCATAGACTCATATGCTTGAACGAGTGGTCTGTAGTTGGTAGAACTGTTTGGGAAGGATTAGGAGGCGTGGCTTTGTTGGAGGAAGTGAGTCATTGGGGGTGGGCTTGAGTCCCCACGCCCTCTTCCCTGTGCTTGAGGCTTACATGGATCACCCTGCTCCAGCACCATGTCTGCCTACATCCATGCACATCACCATGATGACTATGGACTATAACCCTCTAGAACCGTGAACTCCCAAATTAAATGCTTTCTTTTATAAGTTTCTTTGTTCATGTTTTTTCTTTTTATCATGGCAATAGAAAGTAGCTAAGGCAGAGGATAGTACATGAAGCTACTATTTTCTACTGATACATTTTCTGCAAATTCATTTTCCTGAGTATTTTTTTTTTTACTGAACCAATGGTTTTGCTGTTCTCTAAGGAGAAGAGAAGGCCTAAGCTCTTGACCCTGGGAAGTACAGCAGTCACTAATGCAATTCATCTTGGTCAGTACCCAGGCATTGCACTGTGCCATGCCTAAGGAGCACCAAGGCTGTGTCCCTAAGGAACACCCAGGCCATGTCCCTCAGGAGCACCAAGGCCATGTCCCTAAGGAGTACCAAGGCCATGATCCTAAAGAGCACCAAGACCGTGATCCTAAGGAGCACCAAGGCCATGTCCCTCACGAGCACCAAGGCCGTGTCCCTAAGAAGCACTAAAGCCATGTCCCTAAGGAGCACCAAGGCCATGTCCCTCACGAGCACCAAGGCCATGATCCTAAGGAGCACCAAGGCCATGTCCCTAAGGAGCACCAAGGCAATGTCCCTCAGGAGCACCAAGGACATGTCCCTCAGGAGCACCAAGGCCGTGTCCCTAAGGAGCACTAAGGCTATGTCCCTAATGAGCACCAAGGCCATGATCCTAAGGAGCACCAAGGCCATGTCTCTAAGGAGCACCAAGGCCATGTCTCTAAGGGGCACCAAGTCTGTTTCCTTAAGGAGCACCAAGGCTGTTTCCCTAAGGAGCACCAAGGCTGTTTCCCTAAGGAGCACCAAAGCTGTGTCCCTATGGAGGAGAGAGAGTGACTGTCAGAAGGTGCCACTCAAAGGTGTATTAGCAGAGGAAGATAGGACAGAGTAAGCTTCCTTCCCATCAACACACACACACACTAGCCAGGTCCCTGGGGCTCAGTCTTGCTGGGAGGCTGTAGCCATCTGGTCTAGACCCATTTTTCTTTCCTATGCTATTATGCTACCCTATCAGCAATGGTACCTGAACATGGAGCCAGGTCATGGGTTGTCACACCACTGGGCTTGCAAGGGAGGGCACATTACCTGCAATGTGCTATGATGCCCCTATAAGTGGGTGACTGTGAGAAGTAAAGGAGTTCATGGGGTTGCTGCTCTGTGCATGCCAAATGTCCCCCGTTAGTAGGTAGAGTTGAAAGCTGAGAATGTCAGTGGCAGTGCTCTGTGGCTCTCAGTTTTAGTGCCCCCTCACACACACACACACAGCAAGATGTAGCATTCCAGGCTGAGCCTGCCTAGAGCATCCCTCACCAGGTGGCCTTGAATGAGGCACTGTTCTCTTGGAGCTGTCACAGGACTTGTCACTTACCTGGAAATTGTTGAACTGAACTCTCAGGGGCATGACCCAGAGAGATCAGACTGAATGCAGGTGCCAAAGTAGGGGGAGGGGGCCATCCTTGTGATTTGAAAAAGGGGCAGTGTCACATGAGAGCCCAGATAGATCCCTGGCTTTTCCTGGAACCTGAGTGACCTGCACCACCCACCTGTCAGGGCCAAGAAGAGCTGTTGGAGGCTTCCTGACCCTTTCTGACAGCTCCTTCCTCCGCCCCTGAACTCTGTGGGTCTCTGAATTTGGAGTTCTATCGTTTTTTTTCCCCTCTGTCGTCCTTCAGCTTGGGGATCTCAGGTCTGTTTTGTCGAGCTTGGGAGGGATGGAAGGATTTGTCTCCCTGCTCCAGGGGGTTAAGTGGCTGCTTTTGAAAGGACAAAGCAAGAGATGCTGCGATAAGATAAGGAGCTCTGTTTTCCCAGACACTCCTCAGCGAGAACAGGCTTTTGTTGTGATCCGGAGGATAAGAGGCTGAGCCTCCCATTCATCAGCCCAGCCCTCCCTTTCTCAATCTGGTGCATGGAACTACACAGGCATGACTCTGACGCTGCTGCCATCTGCTGGCCAGTAGAGGCACTGCAGACACTCCTGCCCTTATGCCCGCAATCTGCCTACAGGTCCTTTGCAGCCTCACTGTAGCTCTTGGCCTGAAGGAGGCAGTGAGCTCTGTCCTACAGCTGCTGGTATTTATGGAACTCCGACTGTGAGACAGTCTCAGGACACAGAGATTTATCACAGAACGCGTTCACTCAGACAGAAGCCCCACATACAGGAATTTACCTGTGCTCCAGTGCCTGGCATTTGCCTGGTACAGTGTAGAAGAAGCTGGTCAGTACCGTTTGCACGAGGGCATAGTAGAGAAAGATGTGTGGTTGTCTATACTGTGAGGATGCTAAGGACGTCACTCAGACACACAAAGGCTTAAGTCTCTGTGAGAGGAAAGCTTGCTGCTTTTTTGACAGGTAGAAGGTGCCTGAGTTAGACCGAACCTCAGATAGTCGGAATCCTCTGGAGTTTAGAAAATCCAGGCCTGTGAGCCGTTGTGAAAGCTAAGCCAAACAGGCCCAGGGACCTGGTGTTAATGTATGGTCTTGCCCAGGACAAGAAGCCCATGACAGACTTCCTCTGGATATGTGTTTATATTTTCTTTAATTAACTTCACTTTTTGAGCAGTGTCAGTAGTATCTGCGGGTGGGGCAGGGCTTAGTGTTGCCATTTGGAGCAGCCTTTAGGGACTTCCACGCACTTAAAGCCAAATTCTCAAGTTGGCTGCAGAAAAGGATGCCAAGTTGAGCTAGTGTGAAGCAGAGCTGGTGTTCACTAAAAGAAGACTTAAAGCATGAACATGCACTCACAGGTACGAGATGGCACACATATTGAGGTTGGGGGCTAAGAAAGGCTCCTGGGGAATGAAAAGCACAACAGAGGTGTGGATGTGGGTGTGGGTGTGGGTAAGCTCTCAGAGGAGGCACACACACTGTCTTCATGAGGGTCATAGAAGGATCTTGGTGCATTCTGAAGGCTACTTTTTTTTTTTTTCTGAGACAGGGTTTCTCTGTGTAGCCCTGCCTGTCTTGGACTCACTTTGTAGACCAGGCTGGCCTTGAACTCACAGAGATCCACCTAGCTCTGCCTCCCTAGTGCTGGGATTAAAGGGGTGTGTCACCACACCCAGCCTGAAGCTGTTTTCAAAGGGTTATTAAGAAGTCTAGCCGGGCAGTGGTAGCACATGCCTTTAATCCCAGCACTTGGGAGGCAGAGGTAGGTGGATCGCTGTGAGTTCAAGGCCAGCCTGGTGTACAAAGTGAGTCCTGGATAGTCTACACAGAGAAACTCTATCTTGATTATCCAAATAAATAAATAAATAAATAAATAAATAAAAGAAGAAAAAGAAGTCTAAATGGGTTCACAAGATGGTTCCTGAGGTAGGTAGGACAGGGTCATAAATAATTATTGTAAGGCTTCAGGTGACAGGGGTTCCGGGATGCAGGGGACCCAGGCATCTTCACTCTAAGCTGGAGCTAATAGTCCTGTGTATGAGCATTCTTCATCATCTGAAGAAGAATGAATTCAGACACAAGATTATGTACTGTGGTAGTTTGAATGAAAATGGCCCCCTAGGCTCCTTGGGACTCTCACTATCAGGAGATGTGGCCTTGTTGAAGTAGGCGTGGCGATGCTGGAGGAAACGTATCATTGGGGAATGGGTCTTGAAGTTTCAGATGCTCAAGCCAGGCCCGGTGTCACTCTCTCTTCCTGCTGCCTGAGGACCCAGATGTAGAACTCTCAGCTATTTCCCTAGCACCCTGTCTGTCTACATGCCTGCCAAGTGTCCCACCATGATGCCAATAAGGAAATAAACCTTTGAATCTGTAAGCCAGCCCCCAGTTAAATG
This sequence comes from Acomys percivali, assembly GCA_907169655.1. Classification (NCBI taxonomy): domain Eukaryota; kingdom Metazoa; phylum Chordata; class Mammalia; order Rodentia; family Muridae; genus Acomys; species Acomys percivali. The sequence continues at coordinate 42,473,711 of OU015745.1, forward strand.
TTTTCCTTTAAAAGAGTTGCCCATGGTCACGGTGTCTATTCAAAGCAGTAAAACATGTACACTTAGGCTTGGTTTGTTATTATCTTAACCATCCTATTTGAATATTTCCATATAAAAGAAATATTCTCAAAAAAAGAGAAAAAATAAAAAAAAGAAATATTTTCTCTGTGGTAGCAATCTTCACAGCAAATGATATTAACTGTGCTGAAATTCCTGATTCTCATCTGGTGAGAGTCTTCAATCAGACTCCTTTTCCCTCCCATGTTCCATAATATCCTTGACTTTCTATTTGCTTCAGAATCTATAGAGACTTTCTTCATCCCTATACATGCACACACACACACTCACTTGCATGTGCACACACACATACACATGTGCCCACACAACACACAAACACCATACCACACATGCATGCACGCACACATGAACACACACACAGAAAGACAAGCACACACACATACATGCACAACGTGAAAACTTCCTTTCATTAATATCTTGCGTTAGTACAATATCTGCAGCAATTGGTGAGCAGTAGTGATCCATTGTGATTGCATGGAGTCCCTTGTCAGCAGTAGAATCACTATTGATATTGTGCATCCCATTGGTTTTGACCAACCCCTGATGGTGAGTGTCTACCAGTACAGTATCATGTAGAATAGCATCCTTTGAACCCCGCCCACTTGTTCCTCTGTCCTTCATCCACGATGTACCACTGTTTTCACTGTCTCCAAAGTTTTTCCCCCCTAGAATATCAGTTACTTCAGATCATAAAGTTTTAGCTTTGGAGGATTATCCCCCCACCGTGTGTGTGTGTGTGTGTGTGTGTGTGTGTGTGTGTGTGTGTGTGTGTTTGATTGTTTGTTTGTGCTGCTAGGGATGAAACCTAGGGTAGTAGTAATATACACACAGGCAACAGCTTTACCTCTGAGTTCCACCCTCATCCTTAAAAAAAATAAGTAAGTAACCAACTAGCATTCCCACTGTAACCATTTGCCCTCTGAAGGGCGTTTTCATTGTTGCCAGCTTGGAGAAAGCCACTATAAACATACTGGTAAATACCAAGGCAAGCAGAGGCAGATGTGTGGGAACGCTGGTGGGAAGCTACATTCCAAGTCTTAGGGCTCTTTTCCAAAGTGTGCTCAATTTGCGCTTTGGGGCATGGCTTTTCAATAACAGACCTACTGGCTTGGGGGTTCTGGCTCCCTAAAATTGCAAGGTGGGAGAGGATAGGTCCTGTGGCTGTGACATGTCCTGTCTTATCAGTATTCTGTAGCCCCTTGAGCCAAAGCCACTTCCTGTGTTGAAGAGTGAGAGCAGAGGCTTCCGCTGAGGATGAGGTCTGTGCTGGGGTGCCAGGGGGACACCTGGAATCCACAGGCAGGTCTGTAGATGGAAGGAGCCTCCTCCTCGTCAAGATTCCTTGTCTGAGCAAGCGCTGGCTGACTGGTGAAAGTGGCTCACACTTTGATCAGTGACAGTTTTGTGTCCTCTGTTCATCAAGTTTTCATTACTGAGATCAAAGCATGCTGTCCTGGCCACTTTTCACTTTGTACTTGACAAGCTGGGTAGCAGTTTAACTGGTAGCATCCCAGTACTCCAACTGGAATGTTCTGGAGAACGGGAAGTGATTAGGAAACTAAGGGTTTGATTTCTTTTCCTTGAGCCATGAAAAAAATCACATGCAGGCCCCTCAAAGCTGCTCTAAGAGCACAGTTGGAAAGTTAGGCTGACTCCAAACTTCGTCCGTAAGAAGGAAAAGGTTGCTGTTGTTTGAGTTGTGTTTTTGATAGTATTTTCCAGATTCAAAGCTTCCATGTGCGGCTGCTTTTCTGCAGTTGTGCCTCCTCCCTGTGTTTTCAGAAAAACAAATTTAAAGAATTAAATGTTCCACCAATCACTTGGAGCAAATCAGCCAGCCCTGGACTTATTTCTAAAGACTCATGTTTTTTGGTGATGGCCCTGAAAGACCTAGAGAAGCTCAGATGAACTGCTTCAGTGTGCAAAGAGAGAAAGATAAAACAGCTTTGGTCCACTAGCAGGCAGTGGCTGTATTTACGGTCTGCAGCAGGCCTGAGTACTGCAAATGTACTCTCCCAAGGAAAATTAAGTCCTAACCACCTAAGTGATTCCAGAGCGCCGCTGTGATTTACCGGACGCAGTCCATTCCCTTGTGAGCTAACGTGATGAAGAAGCATGCATCTACACCTGGGTTGCCAAGGTAACCAAAGAGCCATTGCCTTCTCCTCCACTCCAGGCACATGTGTTTTGAGAGTAGAGCTGGGTAACACCCCAGAAATAAAATGGTAACAGATCTTCCTGATAACTCTTAGGAATATCAAGTTTTGTGAATCACTGCTTAAGGTAATATTTTTTTCTTCTCTTTTTGTTTTGTTTTGTTGGGGGTTTTCCCCCCTTCTTTTCTTTTCTTTTCTTTTTTTTTTAAACTTTGCAAAATTACACATCATGGCAACTTTCCTCTTCCTGGTAAGTTTGTCACATTGCAGATATTTTAACATTTTCAATTGGTTTCCTTATTTTATTTTTCCAAAGGATATATTAATTAGATTTCTATCTCTCTTGTAAAATGCCCAAGACCAACAACATAAAGGAACAAAAGGCTTATTTGGGTGCATGATTTAAGGGAGTTCAGCTTGCTTTCCTTGGCCCTGTTGCTTTGGGCCGGCTGAGGAGTTGAGTAAAGCTGAAGTGAGCACCCATGCTACAGCTAAGCTGCTTATATCCTGGAAGCCAGAAAGAGAAGGTAGAGGAAGAGACTGGTATTCCGGGTCCCCTGGGAGGGATGTTCCCTGTGACCCAACTTCCTTCCATTAGAAAGGTTTCTAATGGAAAGTTTCTTCTAAAACTTCTGCCCTCTCCCAATAGCGCCGCAGGCTGGTCAGCAAGTCTTTAGAACACTGGCCTCGGTGGATGCTTCAGATCCCAGCTCCAGTAATAACCACCCAACAGGCTGACTGTGAGGCTGTGGAAACGGCTCAGCAGCAAGGCCACCTGCTGTACAATCACAAGGACCTGAGTCTGACCCCTAGCACTTACTTAAAAGTTAGACAAGCCAACGTGTGCCCGTTTATCCCGGCCGCAGGAAGATGGAAACAAGAGAGTCCCTGAGGGTTACTGGCCAGTCAGACTAGCCAAAGCAGTGAGTTCCAGCTTTAGTCAGAGACTTATCAAAAATAATAAAGTAGAGAACAATTGGGGAAGACATCCAACATTGACCTATGGCCTCTATTCACATATGCTCGCACACACACACACACACACGCGCGCGCGCGTGCACACACACACACACACACGCACACACTCATGCACGGGGAGAGAGAGAGAGAGAGAGAGAGAGAGAGAGAGAGAGAGAGAGAGAGAGAGAGAGAGAGAGGAGAGAGTATATATACACACACACACACACACACACACACACATATATATATATTTGAATGGATTTTAAACGATTTTTTAAAGTTTGTGTGTATGTGTGTGTAAATATGACACAAATATGGGTGCCACAGACTCCAGAAGAAGGCATCAGATCCTCTGGAGCTGGGGTTGCAGACAGTTGGAAGCCACCCAACACAGGTTCTGTGGACCAAACTTGGGTCTCCTGCAAGAGCCGTGTGAGCTCTTAACCATTGAAGCTCTCTTTAGCCACTAGTTGGATCCATTTTAACTCATGTGTAGGTTTGTGTAATCGCCATAGTGAGATCACAAACAGTGCTTCACCTAAGAACTGTGTGGCCTTATTTTTAGAGCTTCCATCCTCCCTAATCCTCACCAATCTCTGTCTGTCACCCATGTGCAGAGCTTTGTCTTTCCCAGAAGGTCACATATACTGATCATCCAGATGATGGCCTTTTGAGCCTCGTTTCTTTCGCTCAGCTCGGTGGCTTTGAGATTTGCGCAAGACACTGCATGTCACCGTGGTCCAGTCTTCCTCTTTCTTTTTAATCGCTGCCCAGAATCTCCTGGTATAGACATAACTCAGTCTTGTTTGCTATTCAGGGTAGAAGGTTTCCCATTTGGGACAGTGCTTAGATAGTTATTCAGTTTACCTCTGTGCAGATTTGGGGGTGAAGACAAGCTCTTGGAGGGTAGTAGCTACGTGACTGCTCTGAGTCAGGCCACAGAGTCAACTGGTCCATGAGCCTCACTGATACTGTGCCAGATTTTGATTGTAGTTCAGACTTCCTAGTTAGTAAGTATCTCATGGCTTTTCTCCCCTCGTTTCCGTGGGGCTACAGATGTCCTCCCATGTTTATTTGCCACGGTATGTCTATCCGCTAAGTCTTCTGTTCATTCAAACCCTCAAGTTATTTGTTCTCTTACTGTCCAGTCTTCAGGATTCTTAACAAGTCTTTGTTGGAGGAGAGGTCTTGTTTGTAGTCTAGGCTAGTCTTGAATGCGCTGTGTTGCCTGAGCTGGCCGTGAACTCAAAACAGTCCTCCTAGTGTAAGCCACCCAAGTGTTGTAACTGCAGGTGTGTTTCCGTAGATATGGTCAGTTAAGTTCTCTCTAGGTCTCCAGCCTGATTTTCATTCTTTTCACAACCCTTCCACGCACACGCTTCAAATTCTGGTGAAGTCTCCTTTATCAAATGCTTTCATTGTGAGACATAACAAAACAGATTTTTTTCCATATGTCTAATTCTAAAAGGTACAGTTTTTTTTTTACCTTACATTCAAATGTCTAACTTAGTTGGGATTCGTTTGGGTATAGGATATGAAATGTATATATTTTCAGTGTCTCAGGGCTGTCATAATATCAGGAAGTCTGGTTCTCCAAACCCTCTTGTCATATGGGCTAGACTATCTTTACTCTCTTATTAGGCTGTCATCAGAATCTGGGTGAAGCAGCCACCACCCAGGAGAGCTGATGCTCATCAAAATGCAACACAGGCAAGGGTGCTGGAGTAACAGGAACTAGAATGTTCCTTACAGGATACAGACTAAGTGGGTATAAGTACTTGTTGAAATTCACCAACTTTACATACCTCAAGCCTATGCATTACAATGTATGTGAATTATACTTCATTTAAACTGTTGTCCATTGGTTAAATTTAAGTAAGACTATGTATGTAGTCTGGTCTGGTCTGTAGATCTGTGTGTTGTGCTGGGAACATGCTGTATTGATCTCCATGACTATAGGTTTACAGAAGATTTGAACTTAGAAAGTCTGAGTTGTCCACCACTATCCCTTTTCAGCCTTGTTTTGGTTATCCTTTTTTTTTTTTTTTTTTTTGCATTTCTACACACATTTACCTACAGCTTATTTTTATATACAAATAATCTTCTTGGTATTTTGATTGAGGTTGTTTTTTTTTAACTTACATATGAATTGGGTGTAACACATGTTTGCAGTTTTGCCTCCCATTTTATGAACATGGTATGCTTTTCTGTTTATTTAGGGCTTTATGAAGAACTGGTCATCTTTCAGCTTTATGTAAGTATGTTTTGTAGTCATGAACTGATGTTGGGCCATGTAAAATATTTTACCTCATTAATTGACATGATCATGTGGCTTTTCCTCTAGACTATGAACATTACATGGTTGATTTTTGGATACTGAGCTAATCTGATATATCCCGGGAGAAATCCATCAGGTGTGATCTATTGATTATCATTATACATTTATACAAGTTTCCAGAATACTGATAAGGACCTCTGCATCTGATGAAAGCTGGCCTATAGTTTTCCTTTCTTTAACTCTCTTTGTTTTGAGAATCAAGGTAGGACCAGGCAATAGTGGTGAACACCTTTAATCCTAGCTCTCAGGTGGCCAGCCTAGTCTATATAGTGAATTCTAGGACAGCCAAAGCTACAAAGAGAAATCCTGTCTCAAAAAAAAAAAAAAAAAGACAAAAAGAAAGGAAAACCAAGATGAATGAATTAAGAAGAATTCCTCAAAATATTTCATAGAATTGTCATTATCCAGTCAAATGGGATATTTTAGTTCAAACTCTTTGAAATTGTTCATATCTTTTTTGGCAATGTAAATTATGAATTCAATTTTATAGTTATAGCAGAATTCATTTCTTCCTCATATTGCATGGTTATTTTATACTCTGTGGGATCCAAACTACCAAATTAGCATCTCCTATCTCATTTTTCACATTAGTAGTTTTTTTTTTTTCAATCTTTTTAGAAAGTTAGAAATTTTATTGATATTTTGAGGAGAAAAATTTTATTTCCATGTATTTGCTTTCTTTGTATTTTCATCTCGAATTCTTACTGTCTTGTTTTGTCCCTGTTCTCTAAGACAAGGTCTCACCCTGTACATTAGACTCCCTAGGACTTGATATGCAGCCGAGGCTGACTTTGAACTTGTGTCTACCCTCCTGCCTCAGCCTCCTGAGTGCTGGGATTCCAGGCACGAGCCTTCAAGCGATTTTTGCCATCCACTTGATTTCACGTTTTGAGTTTCCCTCTAAGCACAGCTTTAGCTATTCTTTACAGCTTGCTTGTTTCCACGTTCACTCTGCACACACTTTCACTGCTCTGGAAGCTTCCTTTTGTACCATACATTAACTAGCAATGATTGGTTCATTTCTAATGGTTTCCTGTTATTGGTCCCATTGATTTTTAAATTCATTTACATCATGATCAGAGAACATATTTTATATCATTTCAATTCTTTCAAGTTTGTTAAAATTTGTCCTCTTTCTGGGGATATGGTCTATGTTGGTGGATGCTTCTCAAGCACTTGAAAGACTATGCGTTCAGTGCCTTGGGTGGAGCGTCATATAAATGGTAACTGGAGACAGCGTCTGAGGGTGTTGCTCGTCTCTTCGGATGGTTCTTTGACTTTCTACTTCTCAGCTCTGTGGATTCTTAGAAGAATGTTGAATTTTCTGTCTGTCCTTAAGTGTAGCCTTGTCCATTTTTACTTTTCATTCTCTCAGCTCTTGCTTTGTGTGTTCTTTCTTTCTTTCTTTTTTTTAAAAATTATTTATTTATTAAGTACACAGTGTTCTGGCTGCATGTGAGCCAGCAGGCCGGAAGAGGGCACCAGATCTCATTATAGATGGTTGAGAGCCACCATGTGGTTGCTGGGAATCGAACTCACAACCTTTGGAAGAACAGCCAGTGCTCTTAACCTCTGAGCCATCTCTCCAGCCCACTTTGTGTGTTCTTAATGTCTGTTTGTATAGATACTTAAGGATGTAGTCTCCTCCTGCTGTATTAATCTACCTATTGTGCTTTTTTCCCTGACTCTCATATACTTTGCATTCTTTTACTCTTGACCTATTTGCATTATCATTTTGAGCCTAATCAGATAAATGGCCTACAGTTAGATTATATTTCTTATCTATTCTGACCAAACGTATCTTTTAACTGATATGCTTGGATCCTTTCCATTTCAGTATAGTTAGCAATATTTCTAGATGTAAATGAACCATTTTCTTACTTGTTTTCCATTTGTTCTGTTTCACATTTTTTGTTTCTTTTTTTTCCCCTAGTTTTCTTGAGCATTGTTTAAATATGCTCTCACTATTCTGTTTCCATTACCTATTTTATTTTTCTCCAAGTGTTCTGGGATTTCCTACCTTTCTTACTATTACTAATTGTCAAGTGAATTCCATTGTGGCTCGAGAGAATACTTTGCCTGTATGTTTGTACAATACGATTACATCTCTTTGTGTGGGACTGTTAGATCTGTGTGCAAGGATGATAGCATATGTAACTTTTCAATTCTCATTTTCAAAAACTGCAGATCCTTGAGGTGAGCATAGAGGCTTCACCGGGACACAAATACAAATGCATTACAGTCATCCTTTCACGTGCTGTGTGTGCCTACATAGAAAGCCCTGTTAGACAGTGTTCTGACTGCCTTCTGTCATCATTCCTACCTTAAGAAACTCAGTAGAGCAGCCTGCTATATACCCAGCAATGCACAGTGTCTGCTTCTCTTCCACATGCCCGTGTTCCAAGCTTCCTTCATTTCCATCTGCCCAAAGAAGCTCCTGGGAAATTCTTTCACGGGGGTCTGCTGGCAATAAACTCGGTTTCCATTCACCTGAGAATGCTCTCATTGCACCAGTTTCCCGGATGGACTCCTTGCTGGAGCGGAGGAGGAGCCCGAGCCTGGTGCTCCTTCTGTTAGCGTGTCGTGGGCTGTGTGGTCCATCCTGGAAGCCGGTTCTCTTGCAGAAAGCCAGCCATTCCACTTTTTAGTCTCCGTGAGGGATGCAGCCATGGCTCTCTGGCAGCTTTCCGCATTTCTTTGTTCTGTTTCTTTAGTTTTCAGAACTTTCATGCTGATGTGGCTGGGCATATTGCCTGTTTTCGGATGAACTTAGTGACTCTGAAGGTTTATTTATTTTTAACAAATTTGGGAGGATTTTGTGGCCATTTGTCCTTCACAAGTATTTTATATCATATGCCTTGTCTTTCTCTTTAGACCTCAGTGATAAGAAACTTAAACTTGCTACTGTCCCATAAGCCACTGGGCCCTACTCTTTGAAAAAACAAACAAACAAGCAAACAAACAACAGCGAAACTCCTTTCACTCTCTCATTCTGAGTGTTTACTTTGCATTGGCACTTTCCAAAGTCACGAGCACTTCCTGCATCTTACACACACACACACACACACACACATCTTTCTATAAATAGATGGTTTTTCTCAAATATCAGTGATGTTATTCTTCAGTTAGAATGATACTGTTGCTTCCTATCTTCCACCTCACTGCTGACGTTGTCCAAAGCCACACTTATTTCAAGAACTTTCTAGAATTCTGGGGGGCAGCCTGTCTTCAGCAGCTGCCTTAACGTCTCCGTTGAAAGATTTCGCCATCTGTGTTAGCTCAGCCGTGCCATTGTTTTCCCGTGTGCTTCGAGAGCTCCATTGATGGTTCCCTGCCTCTTTGTGTGCTGTTGAGCACTGGTTCATATGCTGGCCATTCTAAACATTATGCTAAGAGCTGCCGCATCCTGTGGAGAGAGCCGATGCTTTCTTTCAACAGATCATCAAAGCAGTTGGGTTCCGACCTCAGTTTTCATCCCGCCTTTGCGGGCTGTGGTCTCTGGGTCAGCTTTTGAGGCCTCTGCTGTTGAGATCGGTCCCAGATGCCTTAGCCCTCAGTCCAGCCTGCAGCCTAGGCGGTGGTCTGCTCCGCTGTCTACTTTGAGATCTGTGGGTACTGTTTGGGGTCCCGCACAGACATCCATACTTTGTATGCATGGGTGGGGACCCCAGAAGTTTATAAGCAGCTTTCTGTTTTCACCGCTGCTATCTTTGACCTTTTCAACTGCCTGAAGTCAGCCTTCTGTTCATTTAGACTCTGTCTTCCCCAGCTTCGACCATACATGTTCTGTAAGTGTGCCCACGGCAGGACTAAGAGAGCAGAAGGGTCACAGGAGTTTGCTGCTCCCTTCCTCAGAGCCACCATGGTCTCCCATACCCCAAGACCAACTGATGAATGTGGGAGTCAGAGAGAATGAAAAGTCCAGGAAGGGGAAAAAAAGGAAGTCATTTCCCTTTGGCCTCTCTCAGCTGGAGTCCCAAAACTTCCCAGGCTCCCTGTCTCTCTTTGGCAATGTCCACTTCCAGCTTGCCCTGCACTCAGCTCAGCACACACATCAGAGAGAAGAGGGACACACTCACTGCTGCATGGATGACACATCAAACTCTAGTTTTCTCCCCCAGCCTGCCAGTGATCACTTAGTTTGTAGAGTCCTTCATCCTGGGGGAGTGTATTAACTGTATTTTCTTGTTTTCTGTATTCTCAATACTCTGGTATCTGGGGGCCTACCAGGCTGGGAGAAGCACACACACACACTCATCTGGGAGCCAACTCACCTTTTGTATGTAAAGTGTGTGATTCCAAGACCAGACCAGACCAGCCAACTCCCTCATTTGGTTTTGATTTTATGAACTGATTCTGAGAGCAGGACTCAGGTTTTGTTACCCCAGTTCTACACAGCTTAGAGTGTACCCCAGAGTTGCCTGAACACATCCACAGCAGCAGCCATTCCTTCCTGGGAAACCCACAGCAGGTCTCTGTCTACACTTTGCCTTCATTCCCACGTGTAATATAAACCCACGTGTAATATAAACATGCCTTCTGTTGTGTAGACCATAGGTCAACACTGGGTGTCTTTCTCTAAGGCTTCCTCCCTCCTTTCTTTTGAAAGTTTCTCTCTGAACCTGGAGCTTGCCAGTTGACTAGGTTGGCTGACCGTCAAGCCCCAGGAACCCTCTTGTCTCCACATACTTACTACTATACTTGACCTTTTTAGGAAGGTGCTGAGGGATCTTCATACTTACATAACAAGTGCTTTACTCACTGAGCTACCTCCCCAGGCATATATTTTTTAAATATTTACTTATGTTTATTTTATGTGTACCTTCCCAGGGCTTGCACATGGCGGAAAGAATCAGGAGGAAAGCGAGGTTCAGGAGTGGAGACTATTAGTCATTTACTGTGCTGATGTGAGCTGGTTTCTTTTGCTGAGGTACTTCAGTAAGATGAATTAGCAAATTCTATTTTACCTGAGCAGTCTCCTCCACTTTTGCCACTTGCAGCCAAAAACACAGAAAGGAATTTATGAATGGACCCTTTTTGCTAGCCTTCATTGGGTCCCGAATCTTGAATTGATTGCCTCTAACCAGTGCCACATGGAGGGTGGTGTTAGAGTCATCTGTCTAAGCCCTATGGAAGCAATTGAGCCAGCCAGATGGATTGTCCCCGTCAGTACTAGGCTTGTCATTTGTGTCAAGGACAATGGTCCAGCCCTATCCACCACTGCGTCTTCCCGAAAAGCTGACGGTGGGGATTTGGGACTGGAAGCATCAGAAGGGGCTGGAGGAGTCAGAATGGAGAACAGAGCTGAGTTCCTGAGAAGACTGCCACACAGGGCAGAGACTCTAGGTTTCTTTTCCTGTGGGAATCATGGAGAATGAGCCTCGGCATTCTCCACGTGCGGAAAAAGCAAGGATACTTATCCTCCAGCTCAGTTCCATTACGGATTTAGAGCTCTTCCCAGCGTCCTAACTCCTCCAGCATCTTCTCCTTTTCTGTGTGATGCTGGGAATCAAAGGCAGGACCTTAAGCATGCTGGGAAGACCTCAACCATTGAGCCACACTCCCAACTCCCCCTACTCTTCTGTCCTGCCCATTCAGGAGCCTCAAGGAATCATGACAAGTTGCCAGTACTTACAACAGGGACATGGTAGTCCTAGGCTTGAGAGGCTGTGTCGAGTATAAAGCATGGGCTGACCATGTCAAGTGTGAAGCATAGGCTGACCATGTCAGTGTGAAATATGGGCTGGCCGTCATCTGGACAGGGCATGGACAGAAACTATGTGTATTCTTGCCTTGATTCATGTTGTTCTAGGTATGTCCCTCTTCTCTTAGTGGGTACCCATGTCTTAAAAGATGGGCATGGTGACATAAAGGACATTGATTCGTGTTGCTACTGTGATGTAACTGGCTGCTCTACACTTATGCCATAAGACAAGTGTTTTGCTACATACAAGATTCTGCGCATCACAACAGGGTCTGGAGGTCAGCTTGTCACTCACCTTTAATATGTGACTATATACTAGGAAGGCTAAGAGGTGGCAGGGGCTGGGGTGGACACCTGTCTGAAGCTTTACTCACCTGTCTGGCAGCTGCTGGTATCTGAGTTCTATGAGTGAGTGTCCCAAGATGGCATGGCAGAACTCTGTCACCTTTTATTTGTCCAAGCCCCAGAGGTTACATAATGACCTCTTCATCAGTATCACCCACCTGCCCAAACTCCATGGGAACAAATACAGAGCTGGCATTCAGTGGAAGGAATGCCGAATGCACAGGGTGAGAAGGGCACGTGCGCGGAGAGGGAGCCATTGAAACAGCTTTAGAAAAATAGCATCTGAGGTGACACAATTATTTGAGACACCTGGTTTTTATTCTCTTTCGTGGTCTGTTTTATTTTCCGTCAGATACTATATTAAATTACTTAAACGACCTGAGTTTGGATGTCTCGTGAAGAGGGCTTTATTTATGACTTGCTGTGTTTATCAGCCACACCTGACACACACAGTTTTCTTCCCCAGTCTATGCTTTGAGAGCCTGGGCAAGGTATGGGGTGGGGGTGGGGATGTCAGAATTAGCAGCATGGATTCTCTCCAGAGATCAGGGAGGGGCAAAGACTTCCTTCGTGCTTATATAAAGATATTAACGTTGTTGGTTTTAAAGACATATGCAAATTTCCATGCACACATATGCAAATATTCACACTGAGTCTGTTGCTTTCCTCCTCTGGTCTAATTCTCCCGAGTATTAAAAAAAAAAAAAAAGCTTGGATGTAGTGAATGTATGGTATTGTCAGTTCTCCAGAGAACATTGTAATTTAGGCTCCTTTTGTGTAATTGTGCTGAGGTTACAGTTCATGAGAAATACCTCTTTTGTCCATTACTATCATCTGGATTTTTTTTTTAAGTTGAAACTATAGTTTTGCATAGTTCTCTCTCTCTCTCTCTCTCTCTCTCTCTCTCTCTCTCTCTCTCTC
>OU015745.1:42486222-42511018 GCA_907169655.1 Acomys percivali
TCTCTCTCTCTCTCTCTCTCTCTCTCTCTCTCTCTCTCTCTCTCTCCCTCTCTCTGTTTGATTTTTTGAGACAGAGTCTCAAACTGCAGCCCCCAAGCTGCCCTAGAATTCACTATGTAGATCAGGCTGGCTTCAAACTAGAGTCAGTGGTCCTGGGATTGCAAGTGTGAGCCATTATGTGCAATCTTTTAACGTTTGAATCTTTTAAAACCGTGTTTTGAAATCTTTAAAATAGGAACCCGCAAGATGGCTTAGTAAGTAAAGGAACCTGTCCCAAGCCTGACCACCCTGTAGGGCTCACGTTGTCTTCTGGCCTCCATATACAAACAGTGGCACCTTTCTTCTCTTGCCCCACTTAAATAAATAAGTCGATAACCTGAAAACATCCTTCAAATTAGAAGTCCTTCCATAAGGATGCACAGGCCTTGTGGCATTTTGGCACTTAGATAGGGGAGATGGCTCGGCAGGAATGCTGAGCTGTAATCTGGCAGCCTTTAGCTTGAATCTCAACTGTGGCCAGACAGTGGTGGTGCACGCCTTTAATCCCAGAATTTGGAAGGCAGAGGCCGGCGGATCGCTGTGAGTTCGAGGCCATCCTGGTCTACAAAGCAAGTCCAAGACAGCCAAGGGCACACAGAGAAACCCTATTTCAAAAAAAAAAAAGACTCTCAACTGTGCTGTTTAATGCCCTATGTATGGTATTGGGGTAAGTTAAACCAGTATTGTGAGATTTTGGTCTCTTAGTCTGTAAAATGGAAGCACTATTATATACTTTTTAGTTCTGCAACATTAGCTTAAAAAGACAAAAACATCTTTTTTTTTTTTTTTCCCTGTTTCAAAAAGCTTTATTTTTACTTGCTTCAAGACTTGGGAGGGGCTCCTGGGCGGTTACAAAGCTGAGAGGTTCATTCAGGTGGAGGTCCCAAGGCTGGCTGGTGCAGAGCTGAGGAGGGAGTCCCTGGGAAGGGGAGGAGGCCTTCTATTCATGCTTGAGAGTGAGCCCCTCAAAGAGAGACTTGACCAGAGAAGACGCTTGTGCGGCCCAGCCAGCCTATGGATGTTGGTCAGGTGGCTGTCCATCTTGATGAGCATCATCTCCTCATCCAGAAAGTGGTTTTCCAAAAAAAAAAAAAAAAAAAAAAAAAAATCACAGAGATGAGGCTGTGCACAGAGATGAGGCTGTGCGAGCAGAACCCAGGGAATGAAGATCCAGGAGGGCCTGGTTCAGGTTCTTCTCCAGGGCCTAGGGCAGCTTCCAAGGCCTCCTGGGTTTTACACCCACCTCCGCCCCACCCCATCCCGCGCCAAGAGTGCAGGGGGCGGGGCGGGCAGGATGCGATCAGTCAGCCATTTAAAGAGAATCTAGCTCCCTCCCTTGTGCTTCTCCTCCGCCAGTTCGTGGAAAAAGCGGCCTATACCCTCCACAGTCATCTGGATCAAAACAGTAGCCCTGAGCGAGGTACGAGTAGGAGGCCCACAGGTGCAGGTTGAATCTTGGAGGTCATGGCTGATCCGCAGTATGGAGCCAGCTAAGAGGGGGCTGGTCCTAGGAGCCGAGGGCGGTGAGGAGATGGTCGCTGGCTGGAGGCTAACAAAGAGCTGGGGTCCTGGGTCTGTTCCATGCAAACACTGTTGAAGCAAGACACAGATCCAGGGGACCTCCAAGGCGCTGCTCTCCGTAAGCATCTTTAAGAATGGAAAGGTGGCACACCTTTAATCCTAGCACTCAGGAAGCAGAGGTGGAGGCCAGCCTGGTCTACAAAGTGAGTCCAGGACAGCCAAGGCCACACAGAGGAAACCCTGTCTCAAAGAAACAAAATAAATAAATAAATAAACAAACAAACAAACAAATAAATGGAAAGACTCTAAGAGAAATTCAGGCATATAATTTTGGTCCTTCCAGTAGCACTGCGTCCAGAAAATTTATGCTCAGGTGTGTGCACTCCTTTCTGGCCTCTGAGAGCAGTCAGTTGGGTCTGCTGGTCCTTTTAGAGTGTGGGTGTCAGAATCCTACCTGGGAAGGACATTGTTTCCGTCAACTGTTCCTACCCCTTACACAGTCCTTTCTCCACTTCTGTCCCCAGGGACCTGAAAACTTGAGATATTTACAGATTATTTCTTGGAGACATGTAGTAATCAAAGCAAAGCCTTAGAAAGAAGTATGGTGCAGAAGCAAAGTGCCCAGACCAGGCAGGGCCTGCTAGCTCCCTTTCAGCGATCTCATTATATAGCTAGGCCTGTGGCTGCCCCTGGGTCCGTGACAGAGTGGAGAGGAAGGCCAGAATCAATGTCTGTCGTGCTTTGTAGTTAGGATAAGCTCTTCTCACCTCCCACCGGGCTCCAGCACCACCGAGGTCCACGAAGGGCGAGCGCTCCTTTTCTTCTTTTATATCTGAAGCCAGAGAGCCCGAAACCAGAGTGAAGTTACCGAAAACGCCAACCAGAGAGCTGCCCGTTTCGTTTGCCCCTAGTATCGTGCCTTTTCTTTTAAAAACTCTTAATCACCGCGCTGACGATGTCCCCACCTTTCAAATGAAAGCCCCTTCCTTGTTATCCTGGCTTGCTGTTACTGTTGTCTGAGCCGACATGGATTTCATGACGACTCTGAAAAGCCAGCGCTGGCTAAATTTAGCTTTAATTAGGCATCATCTTAGCCCATGATTATTTCCTCATTTCATCCGGATTCTACCAACTGGAATGCTGAGTGAGGGTTTGGCACGGCTTTTGTGCAATATCCACGGAAATCTCCGCCACATTTCTTGCAAGCATGGTGATTGTTTTTGAGCCACAAATGGTTTCTGCAGATAAAGCTTTAATCCCCCACCCACACCCACCCCCCACACCCACCCCCCGTTTATAACTCAGAGTTTATTAGAGAGAAGTTCTGCCTCACAGCTGGCAGCTGCAGAGAGGAAAGCCCCAACAAAACTTCAGTGTGTCTCCGTCCTGTACCCATACTCCACGGGCCTCGGTGAGGACCGGCTCCGTATGTGCTGTGTCTGCCATCTGTATAGAGGGAATTCTACCTGTATCCAAGTAAAAATGTGGCGAGCAGAGGAATTAGGTGTCCTGGTTAAGGGGCTGGCACCAGATTCAAACCTTAATGTGACCTCTTAGCAGGCAAAGGACTGGCAAGGACGCTATTCTTCAAACTACTCATTCTAAGCATTCTGGATGAGCTGGTCTCAACATTTTACTGCAGTGCTGAGGCACACAGGGACCTACAGTGGCTCGAAGAACCTGGATGGAAGAGACGTCTTTCTGCATGGGGAGCCAGGTTTACAGACCCTGCCCCTGCTGATGACTGACTCTCTTCCAAGGAGAGAGGGAAAGTTTAGGATGAAGTCAACAGATAAGTGGGCACTAAGAGGCCACTGTAATAAAAACTGGTGAACGGTGACCATGAGGGGCCCCATCATGGGGTTGGGTGTGTTAGACTGACACAGGAGTCTAGGCATAAAAAGATGGGTCCCATCTGGGGACTGAGCTAGCACCATTTCTGGTCATCACCTTTGGACCATGTTTGGTGGTGGTGGTGATGATGATGATGATGATGATGATGATGATGATGATGATAATGATGATGATGATGTTGCTCCCTAAAGATTTTGCCATAGTAAGCTTTTTACAAATCCTAAGCACTCTCTCTCTCTCTCTCTCTCTCTCTCTCTCTCTCTCTCTCTCTCTCTCTCACACACACACACACACACACACACTCTCTCTCTCACTCTCCCTGGGGCACTTGGTCTATCAGTATTGGGAATGCCTGCCTAATCTCACCCATAAGAATTTTCCTTAGGAATCCTTCTGAAGCTTTAGATGCTATGTTAATGAACTTTATCCGTAAACAAATAAATTATAATATCAAATTTTCACATCTGAGTATTACATATCTGTTTTTAAATGTGTGTAGGTGTTCTCCTTGCATGTATGTCTGGGCACAATATACATGTGCATGCAGTGCCCAGAGAGGCCAGAAGAGGGCAGCAGATCCTCCTGGAACTGAAGTTACAGCTAATTAATTGTGAGCTGCCCTGTGGGTGCTGGGAATTGAACCTGGGCCTTCTAGAAAAGCAACCATGCTCTTAACTGCTGAACTATCTTTCCAGCCCCTACTATTATTTGCCTTTATGCTTAGGAGGACTATGATCCATGAGATTAAA
The DNA here is from genome assembly GCA_907169655.1 of Acomys percivali. Classification (NCBI taxonomy): domain Eukaryota; kingdom Metazoa; phylum Chordata; class Mammalia; order Rodentia; family Muridae; genus Acomys; species Acomys percivali. The sequence continues at coordinate 42,490,386 of OU015745.1, forward strand.
AAAAAGTATTATTTATAAGTTTTAATGGGGAAATTGATGCTGAGATGTATATATTGGCTTGCCCATCATTTGAACCTAGGCCGTCAGATCCTTGACCCTACACTTCTAACCACTATGGCAGGGTGTGCCCCTCTTCCCTGAGTAGTCTTGCTCATCTTTTCAGTCTCAGCTCATCTCCATCTGTTAGTCAGCTCTGGATTCCTTCTGTGTACCTCTGTCTTCTCTCTGCCATAGTCACTTACCTACTTAAGCATTTAAAATTTATTCTACATGTTTACACTTATTTATTGTTGGAGGGTATAAGAGGATGTTCGTGTGGATGCACACATGCTACAGCAGAAGCATGTTCCAGCAGGTAGGCCCAGGCATGGAACTCATATGTAAATAAATAAATACACACACATATGTATACTTGATTTATTAGACTAGATATTTATTTATCATATACATGGTTTATTAGAATGCTGATAGGTTATGTCAAACTAACCCAATAATGGACTATGAACAGAAAGTCCAAGAATCCAGAAGTTGCTCAGTCCACAAGGCTAGATGTCCCTGCTGGTCTTCAGTAGACTCTGGAATTCCAGAGAGTAGATCCCAATGCCAGTGAAGGAATGGAGTTGCTAGCAAGGCAAGAGCAAGCAGGCAAAGAGAGCAAATGTTTTCTTCTTTCCTGTCCTCATATAGGCTTCCAACAGACGGTGTGGCCCAGATTAAAGGTGTGTCTTCCTACCTCAAAGGTACAGACTAGAAGTGGATCCACCCACTTCACACCAAGCCAAAAAACAAAACAGAACACACACACACACACAAACCAAAAAAACCTCTCGCAGTTGTACCCTTCATTTCTGAGTTATAGTTTATTACAGATATAGTCAAGTTGATAACCAAGAAATAGCCATCACTCCAGGCCTGGCAGCAAGTGCCTTTATCTGTGGAGTGATTTTCCAGGCCCCATTGGCTTAGTTTCAGATCCTAGACTACAGTGGTACTGCTTGCATCCACCATAGGCCTGTACTGTACCCACCATCCAGGACATGACAGATCCGCAGTGACTTTTTGATGGCTAATGAAAAAATGGCTGCTGAAGCTCTCCTGCTGGCTCAGAGACATCCCTCCTGCCTTTTGTTCCAAGGTAACCATGAAATCAGATGAATGCCCCTTTCCACATGGGGCTCAGGGAGCTTGGGGTCTAAGGCACCAAGGAAAGAGACAGGCATGGGATCAGACGTAGCTTGGTCTGGCCATAGTCTTTGAGGGAAGGTGAGACTGGAAGGCAAATATTCTCCCCACTGAGATCCAAGGCTGGAGCCACTCTAAAACAGCAACAGGGGAATTTCCACAAATAGACACTCCCAACCCTCCTAAGATGGTGCTGGTTAGGATTCCAAAGACAGAAGTGCTAATGCCAGGCAGACCCATGGGAAGGATTTACTGGGAGTTTGCTTATCGAGTAGACTGCAGTGCCCCTTTGAGCAGCCACAGAGACCAAGGCCCAGCTCCCCCCTGTGACTGCGGCAGCCTCAAGAGTTCCCTGCCACTTAGAGACCTCCATTCAGGCAAACCCACAACTTAGGTCTTTGGCCATGAAAAGAGTTTGAAATGAGGCAGAGCTAAAGATTCATTAAAAGAGATAGTGTGGATTTTAAGTGTGAGGGTTAAGGGCGAAAGAGCTTGGGACAGATAAGACAGACTCAAGGATGGACATGGCTTTCTGCAGGGAAAGTCACCAGCAATGCCTTGAACATAGGCACATACGGGACTCAGGTGGCTCTCAAGTTACGCTGCATAAGAGTCTAACTTACAACGTTTAACATTTAAAGAATTCTCTCCTGTAAGCAAAGCTGTAATGTGGATTTACGAGGGGTGTCATTCAGGTCTAGGCGTGAGAGGGGAGTGCTAGGATTCAAGCTTATAGATCATTTGGGCTTTAAGGACACAGTTTGTTCATTGCCTTTGACATATTTGATTGGAAAGACTTTAGGAAAGCATGCATTGTCTGGGCAGGCAATTCGGCTTTGACTGTGACGTGTAGCTTCCTGACTCCGTGCACAGAAAAGGGGAACCACATCCCAGAAGGAAGGGCAGCTTTGTTCCCACACTTTCCTTCCCGTGTCTCTCTGTCTTGCAATCCTGTCTTTTCTAGCCGATCATTCCCATAGCATAAAGGTAGAGAAAGGTGCTCTGCAAATGTACAGCCATGACAAAGGGCCAAGGGATGTGCTTGTGTGAAGGCTTAAGGGAATTCGCTCAGGGCCAGGACCTTTATCAGTATCCATGAATGTCCACAGCCTGGCCTCAAGTTCCTCCTGTGGACAAAAAAAAATCTGCACCTGACTAACAGGGAAATGATGCCACTTTTTGATTGTCGGTCAGACTACAGAAAGAAGGTGGGTGGAAAATAGGGGGCCCTAGGCCAGGGAGCCTTGCTACTCTTGATCACGTGTCACGTCTGCCCCTCCCTTTAGTTGCTGGCTCCTCCAGAAGGCCTTGAGCTGGGGAAAACAGGGTTCTTCTTTCACATTGGTCTCTCGGTCCTCAGCCCTGACATGCTGGTAGACCTTGCTTGATGCTGACTAGCTGGCCACTGACGGAAGGTGTGCTCTGAGGTTGCCCTCCATCTCTCTGTCAGGATGGAGACACGTAATGATGAGTCTGAAGTGGCTGCCTGCCGTGCCCAAGAACCGATGTATTGACATTCCATAGCTGTGTGCTCTCTTCCCTGAGTTTTTTGATAATGATAATGTGGTTAGCCCTCCCCATCACTCAGAACGCAGAACCATTGGCTGGAATGTGGTGGTCTGTTTTCATATTCATTCATGTCAGAATATACCTGCGTGTTCATACTCATGCAGTGACCAGCATGGTCATATTATATGTCCATTATATGTCCTTGTGTACTGGCAGGGTCACACATATGCAGTTTCTGAACATTGTCTCACGCCTTTCAGAAAGTAGTACTGAATATGTATCACATACAGGAAGTCTCGTGCTCTGTTTGTGGTGCTAGGGTTGAGTAGAAGATAAACACATTAAAACATGCCATTGTTCAGAAACTGCATATGTGTGCATCAAGGCTACTGTGGGGTGCAAGTGTGTGCACCTGTAAGTCTGAGTCTGGAAACTAGAGGGTGATATCAATTTTCTTCTGCTATCTTCCCTAAAAGCTACTATTTCCAGGTGGGTGAGGTGATTCCGCAAGTAAAGGCACTTGCTACCAGGCTGGAAAGTCTGAGTTCTAGCCCTAGAACCCATATGGTAGAAGGAAAAAAATCATCTCTCACAGCTTGTCCTCTAACCTCTACTGCCACAGTACATGTGTCCACCCCTCCCCCCCACACATGCACACACACACACACACACACACACACACACACACACACACACACACTAACAAATAAATGATTTGTTTTAAGCTATTGTTTCCAAGGCACCACTACAGGGCAGGCATGTGCTAAATAGTTTGTCCTTGCTGTGGGAGACAATAGGTAAGGCTGCTGGGGATCTATCTGCCTGTGAAAGCTGCACACTCAGGACCACACAGCCTATGAACAGCAGAGTGAGGCATTGAATCCCCATCTGTGAGACACAAACTCCCGTTACTTTCCTCATGCCCCACTGCCTTCAAAATAGGGAAGAGTGAGGGATGGGCAGTGATCCTGAGTTCAGACAAAATGCCTAAGAGAGTCAGAAGAGATGGCTTTTCACTGTGTCTGCTGACTGCTTCTAGAAAGTATAAGCCAGCCATGAGCTCAGTGGCTTCCATCCCACCCTGGGTGAAAGTATCAAACTCAGGAGCTAGAGAGATGGCTCAGCAGTTAAAAACACTTGCTATGTTGACCAATGGAATCGAACTGAGGACCCAGATATACATCCACACACATACGGCCATTTGATTTTTGACCAAGAAGCCAAAACGATAGAATGGAAAAAAGAAAGCATCTTCAACAAATGGTGCTGGTCCAACTGGATGTCTACATGTAAAAAAATGCAAATAGATCCATATTTATCATCCTGTATGAAACTAAAATCCAAGTGGACTAAAGACCTCAACATAAAACCAGACACACTAAATCTGTTAGAAGAAAAAGTGGGTAAGATCCTAGAACTCATTGGTACAGGAGACAAATTCCTGAACCGAACGAACACCAACAGCTCAGGCTCTAAGGTCAACAATTAATAAATGGGACCTTATGAGGCTGAGAAGCTTCTGCAAGGCAGAAGACATGGTCAACAGAACAAAGCGACAGCCTACAGATTGGGAAAAAATCTTTACCAACCCTACATCTGGCAAAGGGCTGATATCTAAAATATATAAAGAACTCAAAAATTAAACACCACCAAAACAAATAACCCAATTAAAAAATGGGGTACAGAACTAAAGAGAGAATTCTCAAAAGAGGAATATCGAATGGCTGAGAAACACTTAAAGAAATGCTCAACATCTACTCATCAGAGAAATGCAAATCAAAACGACCTTGAGATTCCATCTTATACCTATCCAATTAGCGAAGATCAATAACTCAAGTGACAACACATGCTGGCGAGGATGTGGCGAAAGGGGAACACTTCTCCACTGCCGGTGGGAGTGCAAACTTGTTCAACCACTCTGGAAAGGAATATGGCACTTTCTCAGAAAATTGGGAATAGCTCTACCCCAAGACCCAGCTATACCACTCCTGGGCATATGCCCAAAAGATGCCCCACCATGCAACAAAGACATTTGTGCAACTATGTTCATAGCAGCCTTATTCATAATAGCCAGAACCTGGAAACAACTGAAATGTCCCTCAACTGAAGAATGGATTAAAAAAAAAACTGTGGTACATCTACACAATGGAATACTATTCAGCTATTAAGAACAAGGAAATCTTGAGTTTTGCTGGCAAATGGATGGAATTAGAAATGATCATCCTAAGCAAGATATCCCAGACCCAGAGAGACACGCATAGTATACACTCACTCATATGTGAATTTTAAACCAACATAGACAACTTAGGAGAGACTCCACCCAGCTAGCGACAGTTACAGAGACTTAAAGTTGGACACTGGACAGAGTCCTGAGAGTGTAGGATGGCCCTGTCAGGCCACAGAGGAAAAGGTCATATGTAGTACAGGGTATACTAGATAAACTAAGGTCAGAGATTAGGGGAGGAGAGCTCCCCTATCTAAGGGCTAGAGGAGGGAGGGAAAGGGGATGAGAGAAGGGACGGGAGGGGGTAGATGAAGGAGGGGGTGGATTCGGGAGGGGAGGAAAGAGGGAGCTACAATTGAGATGTAAAGAACTCAAGCTACAGAACAAGCAGGTAATTTATATTCCTAATCCCACTACATGGGAATAGTTCTGAGACTGGCATAGATATAAATGTAAAGGCATAGCGAGGCCCCATGTGGACCACATATTCTCTGTGACTAAGTATTAGAGTACACTAATAGTTAGGCATGAAGGAAGATTTGCAAATGTCTTATGTCAACCCATACAATGCCCAGAAAACTAGCTTTAATTGTTCTGTGCATCCTGCATACCTCATACAATTATAATGTTAGAACTGTATAATGCTTGTGAGAAATTATGTTTTCAGAACAAAATAACCAGCTGGATCAGACCTGACAGGAATCATTCCTCCCAGCACTATGGACACTGACATCTTGCACCCTCCTAGTTCCAGCCCCAGATGATTGATTCTGTTGCTTTTACCCATCAGATTTGGACAGCTTCCCAGACAACATTGTAGAAAACTTCTGATCCAATTTGGGCCACCATTCCAATCTCCTACTAAGCCTGGAATCTTTCAACATTTAGAAACTGAACCACAAATGTAATCACTAGATTGCTTAACCATTCTCTCCAATTTTGGGGGGCCCATTCCAAGATATTATTGGCCCGAATTGAACTTGAAGAAACCTTAAGAGAACGATGCCTCATCCTCTCAAAGTGGGGAGCGGGTTGAATAGGTTGCTGTTTGCTTGCTTGGTCTACAAATGCTTATTCTTATTGGGAGGTGGTCATAAGTCATTATTGGTTTTATACAGAGAATAAATCAGGGGAAATGCAGGAATGTCTCTCTTTGCCTTTATTTTGCATACATAGGCAAGGAAATGGGAGCTGAAAGGAAAGAAAGAGATTTAGGAACATAGAGGGAGGATAGAACAAAAGCTAGATGACTGAAGGCCTTAATTGCTACTTATAATGAAGGTTATATCTAAGTCATTGTCATAGAATTTAGTATACTGATACAAAACATGAGCATGTCAAATACTTGGCAGATTTTAACACAAAAATATATATCCTAACTCTAACAGATAGATATGACTCTATTGATATATGTGGTAAATTAGTTGAATAAGTCTTCAAAAGCCTCAGAGACACACAGAATATGGCATTTAAAGTTGTTCTTACAATCCTAAATTTCTTTGACAACTAGACAAGTTAACTCCTGACAACACCCAGCCGACCTCAAAGAAGATGATGAGCTTCAAAGAACCTCCTTATGGAAAAGGCTTCAAAGGTGGCAAACCAACCATGGGGCAAAATGTCCTTGTTCCTGCCACAAACAAAATCTGCCTAAAACTGGGCAACTTAGATGCAGGCAGAGTTGACGGCTGCACTCTGCCAAGTCAAGGTAAGGAAGTCCTCAATAGTTCCTGCCCTGCAAACAAGCCTGGCAGAGATATTAGGGCAGAGAGCTGAAGAAGAGGCTCCAATGTTATAAAGTGTGTTGGGTGACTGGTCAGGCAGTAAACTGTCTTAAGTCAATTTGTACATTTTGGAAGCTGCTAACCCACACTGCTGGTTCCCTCAGGAATTTAAGTTTTATTCCTTCTCAAGTCTCTGAGGGGCATTGAAGACAAGATAGTAGTTTTACGACCAAGCTAGTTGATTAGGGGACAAGATTGTCTTAGATTAAGTTAAAGAAGTTAAGCTATTGGAGTTGAAATAGGATAGATATTGAATTTCACTCGGAAATTTAGACCCAACAAGACAGGAAAGACACTTACTTCAAATGCAGACGGTCAAGTCACTATGAATGTAACATGTGTAGAACTCATTATTCTCATGATTATCACATGGTTCTCCCTGCTGTATGTAGTTTGTTTTATACTTGTATAATAAAATAAAAGTATTAATAAAACAAAAACAAAACCAAACAAAACAAAAAAAATACTTACTATTCTTCCAGGTTCAAGCACCCACAGGCATGTGGCATAAGATCACACACACACACACACACACACACACACACACACACACACACACAAATAAAGTAAATATTTTTTTAAGTGACAAATTCAGTGGGTCATAAGGTGCTTATGGACCTCATATGACATCACCGGGTAGCTGAGGTGCTTCCTGTTCCTAGGATCTGATGAGTCTGACACCCTCACCTATAGGTGTTCCCATTTCTTCTTGCCAGCTCCAAGCACTGTCTTGTTGCTATACCTCCATATTCAGCGGGGCTCTGAAATAGCAGAGGTTACTTTTTTTTTTAAGACACTTGCTTTTTACCTTTACATTTCTTAGGCGTATTTATTTTACATATGTATATGAGCATCAGTAGTGTGTGTGTGTGTGTGTGTGTGTGTGTGTGTGTGCAGTCTAGAGTTCCATGCCAGATGTCTTCTTCTAGTATGCTCCATCTTCTTAGTTTTTTTGGGGGTGGGGGGGGTTTAAAGATTTATTTTTATTTATTATGTATACAGTGCTCTGCCTGCATATATACATATAGGTCAAAAGAGGACACCAGATCTTATTAGAGATGGTTGTGAGACACTATGTGGTTGCTGGGACTTGAACTCAGGACCTTTGGAAGAGCAGCCAGTGCTCTTAACCTCTGAGCCATCTCTCCAGCCCTGCATCTTAGTTTTGAAAGAGATTTTCTCACTGAATCTGGAGCTTACCAGTTTGGCTAGACTGGCTGACCAGTGAGCCTTTGGGGTCCACCTGTCCCTACATCCCAAGCTTGGGTAACAGGTGTGTGAGCCATGCCTACATTTAACGTGAATGCTGGAGCTCCATCTCAGGCACTTATTCTTGTACAGCAAGCTCTTTACCCACCAAGCCATCACCCCAACTCCCGTGGAGCTTGTTCTCAAGAGTTGTGTAGCTACTTCTCATGAAGATCATAAAGGTCAGCCAGCCAAGGAGGGGTCCGTTAATTAATGTTACATTAGAGTGGAGGCTCGTGTGGGATTTACAGAAAGTTATTTCCTGGGGATGGCCCCATACAGAGCCAGCAGCCCCTGAAAGAGAGCCGGTTCCTCTAAGAGTAGTCCAGTCCTGGCTTTTGGGCCAGATGGCAGTGTGTGTTGTACAGGGTACCACAATGACAGGCTTCTTTCTTTGGAAATGAATGTGACCATTGTCAGCCATGAAAGCCATTTTAAAGCTTGGGCCTTAAAAGGCATTCTGGAAACCACACTAGGCTAAGGAAGCATTTCCGAATTGCAAGAGACCTTGATTCCTAGTGAGCAGTTTCAGCGGACCCCTGAGATCCGGAAGACTCCAAGAATTAAGTCCCTCTTAACAGGAGTTAAGGCTAAGAGAGGGTAAGACTCCAGAGGTGACTCTTGCTGGAGGCAAAGGTGAGGCATTTCTCTGACTCTGACGTCTTCACTAAATTAGAGAGATCAAACCCTAAATTATGAACTCAGTGTTGGTGCGGCGCAAGCGTAACAGGCTTTGATTTCACATCTGTGTGGTTGGCTTGGCTTGCTTAACCCGCCTAAGCCCGTGATGCTGTGTTTGTGAAATGGCTGAGACAACCAAACCTCTCTTATGGCACCATCATTATTAATTTCCCAGAAGCAAGCTGGCTGCAAACTTAAGAGAATTACGGCAAGACGTTAAGTGCAATGTAATTGTGCTTTTGAAAAGACTGCCTTCCCCCCAGAGATGTCCCAGTTAGATGCTGATGGAATGGAGAACGTTCATTGTTTTCCTTTTTTTGAAATCAAAGACGTAGAAAAGCATCCGTGCCTGTTAATGGGATGATCGTTAGGAAGTTGCTGCAGAATCCGGGTGAAAATGAGCCAGTAACGACCACATCACTTTGGCGAAGCTTATTTATTATTGAACGTACTTAAGAAGAAAAATGGCTAGTAATTTAATTCAATTTGTAATGCGTTAATGGGATCGTTTCCACAAAAAACGTAAAGGTCGCATGTGGAGGAGCACGAGGCTCCTGTTTAACTTAGAAGGGAATTCCGTGCCCTGTGCGTGAGGCGCAGAGGGGCGGGACTTCCGCTTGACAGGTGTTAGTAGAGTCCTAGAAAATCTGGTCTTCCTCATCCTGTTCAGCCTGGTTCTCAGATCCTCTGTTAGTTGTTGTAGCTGTCGGTTCTTAAGGAAATCAAGAGGAGTTCTGAAGACGGAAACTGGGCATTTGGTTATGAATCTGGTGTAAGGCTGGGAGCAGCTTCGCACAGCTTCCAGTTGTGTGAACTGCCAAGGAAGCTGAGATGCCGAACATGCATACATAGTGTTACAGGTAATCTTCTAGCTCCTTCTGACTAGGCATCTGTGCTTTTAATTATTTTTAAATTGCAAACAATCTTTAAGTGATTTGGAAGATGGATTCTGAACTCAGATTGCTCTGAGTATAGTCTTGGGTCTACCCTCAGCCAGTCATGTGATCAACTTACTTCAGTTTCCAGACAGGATCTCCCTAGTTGGCCCTGGCTGATCTGGAATTTCATAAGTCAGGCTAGCTTTGAACTCACAGACATCCACCTGTGTCTACCTCCTAAGTGCTGGAATTAAAGACATTTGCCACCAACCTCTGCCTCAGTTCCCTTTTAAGCTCTCTCAGATGGGAGTAAGAACGCTTATCTCAAGGCTTGAAATAGGACTTGGTAAAATCATGTGGAAAATACTAGCAAAATTCTCAACATGTTTAGCCTTGTCTTTCTTTGTTCGTGTTATTTTTCTGCTTGCAAATGACAAAAATTCAACTTAAATTTATTTTCAAAAGTACGGCTAATGGTTGGGGACATAGTTCAGTTAGTAAATGCTTGCCCTGCAAACACAAAGGCCTATGGTAAATACTCAGAACACATATTTTAAAAGCTGGGCTTAGTAGTGCACCTGTGATCCCTGCACTGGGGAGGCACAGATAGATGAATCCTTGAGTATCACTGGCTGGCCAGCCTGACCTACCTGGCAAGCTCCATAAGAAAGACCCAGTCTGAAAACAAAACAAACAACAAACAACAAACAAAAAAACCCTAAAACAATATGAACTGCACCTGAGACATGACAGCCAAGAGAGTTCCTGGCCTCTACATTTGTATCTACTATTCCACACACATGAGCATGCATGCACAAATGCAGACGCACGCGCGCGCGCGCGCGCGCGCGCGCACACACACACACACACACACACACACACACACACATCCTAGCATGTACTGGAGACTTTTGTGTTATATGTCCTCTGGGGGCAATATTTCAGCTTAATAGTTTTATTTCATAAAAAGGATTTTTTAAAATTACATAAATGGAAAACTCATCGTGGATCTATTTTCCAGTAACATTAAACTCGCATGTTCAGATAAAGCCCAGGGAACCCGTCTCTCCTCCATTTTGCCTCCAGTCTGTACATGAGAGAGCAGCTTCCACTCCAACCAGTTCTTGCCTTCCATTCATTCGGCTCCGCCAGCCTCACAGCTCCAGCAAAAGTCCCTGGTGGCTTCAGAATGACAGACAGTGCCAGTGTTGTCTCCTGAGCTGTAACCATGACCACACGCTGTTCTGTGCCGCTCGCCTCCAGCGTGCTGGGGATTGAGTGAGGACCAGTGGTGCCTCCAGTAAGTACAGCGGGGGTTTGAGTGCCTCTCTCTCACCCAAGCATGGCAGAACTGCTGTGAAATCCCCCACCAGTGGTGCAACAGGAAGGATGAGAAGAGTTCTGAAATCTCTTCCGAGCTGAAAATCACCCCTGTGGCCAAATAGACGGTTGCCTCATGCGTGAGAACTGTTGTGAGCCGACTCCACATCAGAGGGTAAAATGAGTCCTGGGAGTTCTGGGAGCTCCAAATGACACTTTTAGAAACAGCTGGCCTATAGGTACGACTGTCTCAGTGACAACATGAACCCCAGTGTCCCTATTTAAAGGGTCTAGAACTTCTTACTGGCCAATTCCAGGTCCAGGTCAAGAAAGATTCAAGGTGATTAGGTTACCTTGTTGTATCAGAAAGCAAGGATGTCTTCCATGGTCAACGGCATTGTGTCAAAATGACATAGGAGGCATATGATGTGCCACAGTGGTCAAAGTGGGGACAGTGGGTACCAAAGAGAGTAGAAGATTCCAAATCAGAATAAAAGCAAAATGGTTCCTATTTTCAGATGACATCTCACACACACACGTACATGTGTGTGTGTGTGTGTGTGTGTGTGTGTGTGTATAAACTCTGCTAATAAAAACCTAGAATTAAATGCAGTGAGGTTGCAGGATGCAAAATTAACATACAAAAATCAGCTGCTCTACAACTAAGTGTCTGAAAAAGAAAGTTAGGGAAGCAATCTTATTTACAAAAGCACCAAAAAGGACAGAGCACCTAGGAACACATTTCACTGTGCAGGTGGAAGACTTGGAAATTGGAAACTATAAAATACTGATAAAAGAAATTAAGATGCAAGCAAGTGGAAAGAGATCTCTCACTCACGGTGGGAAGACTTAAAATGTTAAAATATCTATTCACCCCAAACTATCTATAGAGGCATGCACTTTATCAAGATCTCAATGTCACGCTTCTAAGAAATAGAAAATAAAATCTATAATTCTTATGGAACCATAAATAAGACTGGAGCTATAGCTCAGAGGTAAAATATTTGTCTTATGTGCATGGTGCCCTAGGTCCAATCCCAGTACTGCAAAAGTAAACAAGCAAACAAACAAGGTGACCAACAGCAGCAACAAAAGTCTACATATATGCAAATCAGTCCTGAAAAAAAGAACAAAGCTAGAAGCACCATACTCAGTAATTCCAAAGTACACTGCAAAGCTGGGGAAAATAAAGCTGTACATTCGTTCTTTCTCCACTGTTGTGATAAAACACCATGGCCAAGACAACTTATGGAAGGAAGAGTTTGAAACTCCGGTTGCAGGGCATTGGCGCACATGCTGTCAGGGATGGCGTGGCAGCAGGTGGCAGGGGTGATGGCTGGAGCAGAAGCTGAGAGCTTAAACCCTAAGCCGCACAAAGCAGAGGACAACTGCGAATAGTGACCCTTAAACCTTTCAAAGCTTGCTCCGGTAACATACTTCCTCCTCAAGGCCACACCCCCTAAACCTCCCCAAGTAATGTCACCAACTGGGGACCTAAGTGCCTATGGAGGACATTTTCATCTGAACCGCCACACACTGGCATCCAGAAATTCCTGTAGACCAGTGCGTCAGAATATAAACTCCAGAAACAAACTCATATGTGATGGTGCCCCAACCATCAGTGAGGGACCCAAGCACACAGCTGAGAAAGATCAGCATCTTCAGTGAGTTGTGTTGGATACTGTTTTCATCTCTTTTCCTGTTACTGTGATAAAAAAAAAAAATAACCTAACAAAAGTAACATAAGAGAGAAACAGTCTATTCTGGCTCAGGATTAAGGCCTGTAGCCCAACAGGGTGGAAAGTCAAGGTGATAGGAGCTTAAAGGAGCCACGTGACATCCCCAGTTAAGAAGCAGGGGCCAGTGAAGGCATGCTGTAGCTCAGCTCCTCTCTCTCCATTTGTACAGTTGAGGGTCATATCCTATGGACGGTGTCAGCCAGAATGGCCAGGTCTTCCCACCTCAATGAATGTAATCAGGATAACCTGTCACACGCATGTCCAGAGGTCCATCTTCCAGGTGACTCCAGACTCATCCCAGACACCAACCATCCCAGGAGCTCTCACGGAAAACCATGACATTGGGCTCATCCTTTACATCACACACAAAAGAAACTTCAGATGGACTAAAGGCATACATGAAGGTGAGAAATGTCAAAATTCCTAACAGAAAACATCGGTGAAAGCTTCGTGGCATTGTTTTCAGTCAAGATTTCATGGCACTGAGGCACGGCCAATGGAAACCAAAGCAAGCGTGATGATAGCAGACAATCAAACCAACAAGGAGACAGTAAAGATAACTACGGGATGGGCAGGAAGGTACCAGCCAGCCCTGTGTCTAAGAGGGGCCTTATAATCTGCAGACCGTTCAAGGAGCTCCCAAACCCTACAGGACTTAAGCAAACTGCTCTCCAAAGGAGCCTGCATGGCTGACAGGGGCATGACTTAATGCTCACTGGCCTTAATCTCTGAGAAAATGTAAACTAAAACTGCAATAAGATACCATCCTATACATGTCAGGATGCTTTCCGAAAAGCAAAAGCCAGTAGGGCTGGAGAGATGGCTCAGTGGATTTAGAGCACTAGCTGCTCTTCCAGAGGATGCAGGTTCAATTCCCAGCACCTACGTGGCAGCTCACAGTTGCCTGCAATTCCTGTTCCAGGGAATCTGAAACCTTCTTCTTCCTTGGACACTGCACACAGATGGTGTAGACATACATGTATCATACACATTAAAAACAATTAAATAAATTAAAACTAAAGGAAGGTTAAAAAAAAAATCTTAAAAAAAAAAAAAAGCAAAAGCCATGCGTTGCCCAAAAGATACAGGGAAGTTAGCATCCTTGCACACTGTTAGGGGACATGCAAGACAGTGCAACTGTGGAGAGCAGGTTCTAGCATGGAATCGCTCATATGGTAACTAGGACCCAATAACTCTTTTCTGGTGCTTATCCAAAAGAATTGAAAACAAGATCTCAGAGTTATATTAACTCTCTTGTGTTGGTTGTAGCATCATTCCCCATAGCCAAGATGAAGAAACTGTCTAAAGCTCTATGAATAGATAGAGGAGGAGACAAACACACATAATATTTATACATATAACATTCCCATGTTATATGGAATATTATTCAGATCTAAAAAGAAAGAATTCTTTGTGACAACATCAAAAAAGTTTGAGAACATGCCAAGTGAAACACATCAGTCTCAAACATCCAGATACTGCCTGTATCCATTTGCATGAAGTATGTGAAATCAGCAAATTCATAGACTCAGTGAGTAGAATGTTCGTTGCCAAGAGCTAGGGGAAATTAATGGGGAATTAACAACTAACAGTCTTAAGTTCCTCCCAAGCAAGGTGAATAAGCTCTGGAGAGCTGTGGTGATACACTTAAACATCTGTTGAGGATAATCTCAAGTCATATTTTTATAATAAAATTTAAAAGTTTTGGGGTCGGAGAGACGACTCAGCAGTTAAGAGCAGTGGCTGTTCTTCCAGAGGACCCAGTTCAATTCCCAGAACCTGCAAGGTGGCTCACAGCCATCTGTTCTAGGGGATCTGACGCCCCCTGCTGGCCTCTATGTGCATCAAGCATGCGCATGGGTGTCCACACCACAGCACTCACTGCAGCCAAAGACAGTTCTCTCCTTTCGTTGTGGGTTCTGGGGACTGAACTCAGGTTGTCAGGTGTGCGTGGCAAGCACTTTCACCCACAGCCATCTTATCTACCTTGATGTATAAAACTAACAACCTCACAAAGCTTCCCCCCAAGATAAAACCTAAAAGAGCACATGATAGACATTAAATAATTTATTTTTAGTTACCAAATAAATGCTAAAAGATTGCCAGTTATGAAGCACAGAAGGAATGATGAGAGTTGACCACTTTATTTTTGTAAAACCTCATGAAATTGCTCATTTGAGTATTGGTAAGTGATGAAGAGGAAGAAAATGACACAGGACCAGACTAATGCTACATCGATCCCGTCTTGATCCATAATGTTGCTGGGTAACAAACAGCGCCCCAAATATCCTGTCTGAAGTCACTACTCACCTCTTGTTGTCTCTGCGGGAGCTGATGGTTTTAGATGGCACAGCCCCACAACTGGCTAGCAGTTGAAATTATCCAGGGGGTGTCTGCCTTTCTGGAACCTGAGCTGGAGCTACTGGGGGCCCTCCATAAGGTTTCTCATACTGTAGTAGGCTAGCCTGACCTCCATGTAGAAGTCTTAGGATCTGAATATCAAGGTGAGGGGCTCAGTGCACAAGCATTTCCCAAACCTGTTTGCTCCATGCTTGCAGGCATTCTATTGGCCAGTGAAAGTCTCCATGGCTGAGCCCAGATCTAAGGAGTGGAGAAATGGCTTCCATCTATAGCTCCCATGTCTGGTAGGCTTTCTACAGCAAAGAGAATATCCCATGTTTGCACTGTGAGAACGGCAGCCGTTAGCTGTGTGTATTTATTGAGCACTTGAGATGTGGCCGCTGTAACTGGGGGACTGAATTTTCCATTGGAATCGATTTCACCTTAAACTGAAGAAGCCTCATGTTCCTAGCACTTACCATGTTAGACAGTGCAGGACAGTGCAGACTCATCCATGTTGCCAGCGTTACCATGTTAGTGCAGTATTGTGCAGACTCACTCAGGCTGTATTTTAGATGAAATATTTCTCATGGGCCCATCAGCTGCAACTTGCAGTTTGCTGAAGGTCGAGGGGGTTGGGGATCAGCCACATGGTATGCCAAGGAAACAATGTGTCTAGGAAGTGAGGGCTTTCTCAGCTAGGCTGACCCAGGACCCCAGGACCCCAGTATTTATATTCTCTTGATATAGTTTGAGAGAAGCAAATGTTAATGACTGTCTTGGTTAGTATTTTTTAATTGTTTTCCTCATTTAAAACTAATTCTAGGACTTGTAGAAGTGGCTTAGTGGCATAAACGTGAGAACTGGAATTTAATTCTTAGCACTCACATTTTTTTCAAAAAGGGAGGGCGGTGAGTGTAGCAGTAGGGAGAGAGATGGAAGGATGCCAAGGGGTCACTGGCCTTACAGTCTAGATCAGTGTTATTCAAACTTCCTAATGCTGTGACCCCTTAATGTAGTTCCTCATGTTGTGGTGACCCCCAACCTTAAAATTATTTTCGTTGCTTCTTTATAACTGCAGTTTTGGAAGGGAGGATACAAGTGATGGGATAACAAATGAGTTGTAATCTGAATAAATTATTTAAATAATAAAAAATAACTGCAATTTTGCTGCTCTTATGAATCTTAATATTAATATCTGCAGAATATCTGATACGTGATCCCTGTGAAAGGGTTGTTTGACCCCCAAGGGTCTCACTCACAGGTTGAGAACCACTGGGCTAGACAATTTGTGAGCTTCAGTTTCAGTAAAAAACCCTGTCTGAAACAAACAGGATGGCTTCTGAGGGTCAGCACACAACTTAGAACTCCAGCCTCCACAAGCACACGTGTGCACATATACCTACATACCGACACAAACAGTCCATATCACACACACACACACACACACACACACACACACACACACACACACCATGAAGCAAAAAGGTTAACATCATTGGTGGAAAAAGACAAGCTATGTAACAGCATGGAGAGAGAGAGTACCTCTGTGTTAAAAAGCATATAAGAGCACATATGTATAAACAATTACACACAGACACAGAGATCAAGACACAAATATGCCAAGGTGTGAAACAGTGATTCTGGGTGATAGAAGGTGAGCACGTGTGCTTGTGCGTGCACGTGTGTGTGTGTGTGTGTGTATGTGTGTGCACACGCGCGTGCGTGTACCAGAGAAGACTGTAAGGCTCAGCTCTGCTGGCAAGCCTTACTAATATCTAGGATCTGGTAAATGGATCTCTTCCTGCTAATGCCACTGAGCTCCAGCCCCCAGTTTGTCCTAATCAATGAGTGTGTCCCACTGGAACTGCATGTTCTTTATTGTCCCAGCATGAATCATTCATGTGGGTTTCTGGTTATGTGGCTCAGTTTCCCTCACAAATAATGGCCCCCAGGGAGCAAACGCCTTATACAAGAAGAAGTGACTGAACTGGTGCAGGCATTGCCAGGTGTCAGACAACAGTGACGCATCACAGGCAAGGCGGTCCATCTATAATTAATGACAACAGTTTAAAGTTTTACCAGAAATTGATAATACGGCACTTTCTTTGAACGCATTTCCCCCTTGGTGATGTGTGCATATTTTAAAATAGGTGTGATATTAAATATACATCAAACTCTTCTTATAGAAAAATGTAATTGCTGAGTAGAAAATGCTCTATTTATAGATGTCTCATGGTTGCATCTATGGCAGTTACTCACTCCAGGCATGCAGTGTAGAAGTTTCATGAACATGCCCGCTGCAGCAAACAAATTCAAGACTATCAAGGAAAAATGGGAAATTGTGGTACCAATTATTCTGCAGACTTGGGTATAATTGCCAAATTGACAGTGTCATAATAAAAATCTCAATTGCTGCTAGTTTTCTTTGGATTTACACAGCCATCATTTAGAATAAACATGTATGATCATTTCTAAGTCACATGCCCATTTGGGGAAGTCAATCTTTCTAGCCGTCAACCGAATAATTAAATAGTGAGGCAGGCACTTTCATCAGCCCCCAAACCTCAATTGAACATTTGCCCTGAGACAAATGGCTATATTTTTCTCAGGGAGCCATCAGTGAGAAAGGAGAATTTGAAAACCCTATGAATCTAACAAACAGCAGTTGTTCAAGTGTTAAATTCTAGCAAAGAAAATTAAGTGAAATTGGGGCTGGAGAGATGGTGTGGTGGTTAAGAGCACTTACTGCTCCCCTTTAAAAGACCGAAGTTCAGTTCCCAGCATCCATGTGGGGCACTTTATGACTTCCTATAAGTCTATCTCCAGGTGATCTGATGTCACCTTCTGGCCTCCCTAGCTACCTGCACACCTATAGCACACACTCACACATAAATACAATTTTAAAAGTTAAATGAAATTAAATTCTCTGCCCATTTGATTACGGCATGTCTCCTTGAAACTGCTAACTTTGAAGTATAGTTGCTATCACACTGTCCCATGTTTCCAAAAGCATTGCCATCACTCTGTGTGTAACTTCTCTCAGTGCTGTATGCATGCCCTCCTTAAATTTGGGGAGTAAAGATAAGCACTAGCAAGTTCACAAAATCACCATATTTTCCAAGGACTCACCACCTGTCTGCATTGCTATGTCACCTGTCTGGGAAGATTCCAGTTTGCTGTGTCTAAGTCACACAGGATACACAATTCGGCTAGTTAGAGGTGGACAAAGAACAGCCATGATCATCTTTGCATTGCTATCTAAAGTTGCTAGGAGAAGGATCCGTCAGCATCTCCTTCAGCATGGCCATTTGCAGCTTGTTTCATATGGTAAGACAATAAACACAGAGCCCTCCGAGTTGGACATCATGTCACAAGCATGCATCCTCTGTCTACCGTGAGTGAGTGCAGTATGACAAGGTTACACTCAGGTGTATGTTGGTGGACAGTACAGGTGCTTGTGCAATGCAACAACACTACAACAGCCAGAATAGACCGGGGAGGTAAGTCCATGCTATAATGCTTGGCAAGTGTGCACCGGGCATGGTACCTTTGACTTGGAGATTTCAAAATGAAGTGAAATTAAAGAGCAAAAAGTGTTGGGAGCTGGAGAGGTAGTTCAGCAGTTAAAAGTACTCTCTGCTCTTATAGAAGACCCAGGTTTGGCTTCTTAGCGTTCCTCAGGCAGCTCACAACTGCCTGTGACTCCAGTTTCAGGGAATCCAAAGTCCTCTCCCAGCTTCTGTGGCCATCTGCACTCACATGCACACACCCACACACAGACACAGACATCTACACCTAAGTAAAAAGAGACCTTTTAAATAAAGAAAAGGAAGAATTTTAGAAGGTTGTATTTTAAAAGCTAAGCATGCTGCCACACACCTGTAATCCCAGCATTCCTGAGGTGGAGGGTCAGGAGTTGTTCTTGGACCATCCTCAACTACATGGTGCATTAAAGACCACCCTGAACTGCAGAAGGCCCTGTCCGAAAAATGGACAAACAGAAACCAGCTTGTGGAAAGTAGTACCCCCCACACACACCCCCCAAAGGACAGTCTTGCCTGTGAGGGACAGACACACACACACACAGCAAAGGACAGCCTTGCCTGTGAGGGACAGGTATGTAGGGAAATGAGGTAGAAAAGACTTAACTGTGAAAGGAGGAGTCAGCAAGCGAATGAAGGCAGTGTACAAGACAGGAGTGTCCACTGTGAAATACATTTAATAACAACTAATATTGAAAGAAGGCGTGCGTTTGAAAGAGAGCAAGGAGGGGCGTGGCAGAGAGTTTGTGGGGAGAAGAGAGAAGGGAGAAATGACATAATGTTTTTATATAATTCCAAAAAAATGAAAGAAAAAAGTTTTTAAAGAGAGAGAAGCCAAGTGTGGAGGCATAAACCTTTAATCCCAGGCCTTGGGAGTGAGAGGCAGGCAGACCTCTGACCTGGGGCCAGCCTGCACTGTATAGTGAGTTCCAGGCCAGTCAAGGCTATATAGTGAGACCTTGTCTCTGAAAACTGAAACTAAATCAGTAAAGAGAGAGGCTGGACATTGCTGCACATGGGAGGGAAATCCCAGGTTGGTGGCGAGGGCACCATTAAGGACTGACACTCAAAGGAACTTGGCTTTGATGCCATGCCCTTCGCACAGAAGCATTCAAAGCAGCTGTGCAGAAATGTGGAAGCGATTTTACACCTTTGAAAAGGTTGGGGGGAAGCTGCACGCGTGGTCTCTGTAAAAGTCCAGGTTTACATCGCATTTTTGTCAGCACTTAACTATGGAAACACCGTCACTGCAATAAGAAATTCAACAGTTGACGATGATTCTAAATCTCCAGCCAGTCTGTACCGTATCACATTCAGTTGAGGGGATGGCACTTTAGGATCTCATTGGAGAGCTTAGCTAATCTGGTAAGAAAAATCTCCCAGGGCCAGCAAGATGGCCAGCAGGCAAAGGGGCTTGCTGACAAGCCTGACGAACAGAGTTCATCATGGGATGAAAATCATGGGATTATCAGAGAATCAACTCTTGAAAGTTGTGACCCACCTTTCACATATGCACCCTGGCATGTGCACGAGTGCATGTGGGAGCACACATACACTTTCAAAATATAATTTTAACAGTTAAATGAAAGACATACAAAAAAAAGAAGGAAAGTAAGTGTTTCACTGATATGCTTTACATCTATCAGTCCATTTCCAGCCACATGTTACAGATGTTTTTGTTACTCTGGCCCTGGTAAATATTAGTCAGGAGATGCATTCGGTCCTGAGTTTCAGGAAATGAGTCTGAGAAAAGTGACTCATCTGCTTGATAGTCTTGGTGTAGTGGATGATGGGTCTAGGGCAGCCACACAGAGCTCCCTGCTCCCAGCATTTTCCTGGCTTGAATTGGATTAGGGATGAGGCTAATTTGATAGGTTTGCCTAGCGGTTGGGGGTTCCGCGGTGGGTGAAAGAGGTACTCCAGAGGCCGTGTTTGGAAGTGAAGGGTGCATTTCCAAGAAACTGTGTCCTCTTTCCTGGGAGCTGTGTATTTACGTAGTTCAGTGGCTTAATGAGAATGATCTGTCTTTTCTTGTGGTTCACATTTCAGCAGGGGAAAGGGGCTCAAGCAGAAGGGCACAGCAGTCATCAGGGTCAGCAGCTACAGTGACGCACACAGTTTCAAAGTAATTTGATCTAATGGAATTGTTTTCTTTACCTTTTTTTTCCTTCATCCTCCTTTCT
>OU015745.1:42525911-42544828 GCA_907169655.1 Acomys percivali
CACACACACACACACACACACACACACACACACACACACACACACACCTCTTATACAAGGTTGCGCCATCCATCCTTGGTCATGATGACGCTTAGTATTTTTCCCACTTGACATCCTTCCTAAGAACTTCCCAAACTGGGGCAAAAGGGCTGCTTTCTATGCCTGGCTCTGCTTCTTCCCCTCCCCTTTCCTTACCCTGCACACCCTCAGTCACGAGCAGCTTTCTTCTTGACAGTCAACTCTTGTTTTTTCTGCACACCCCCAGCCCTTTAACACTGCCATTTAGTACCTGTTTACAAAGAAAGACCCAAACCCACACAACAAAAAAAACAGAGATGAGAGGGGAAGGACAGAGTGAATACGCAGTACCCTACAACTCCTGGAGCCTACCACAGCTGTGCTTGCAGCTGGCTGGGTGGGCATCTCTTTGGGGACTAAAGCAAGTTGATTTGAGTCTCTATCATTTTCAATCAAAAGTCTCTACTACTCTGCTGTCTTGCGTAGTGCTGGAGCCTCAGAGCCAGTCCTTATCATATGATCTATGGGACCAGACACGTATCCTTTAGCAATAGCACATGCACGTGTCAAGGTGGACAAGATGTTCAATGTCAAGTGTTGAGGAAAATGAGGGCGGTGCAGACTCAGGCTATTTACACAGAGTGTAGCTTGCTGCATTTGCCATTTCTCTAATACCTGGGACCAAATACCTGGCAAGAAGCAAGATAATGGAGGAAGGGTTCATTTTGGTTGGAGAGGGCTCAGTGACTCCCACACCGTGGAAGTAGAGACAGATGCATCCCCTGGGGCTGGTTAACTAGCCATCGAGACTAGCTGACATGCTCCAGTCCAGGAAGAGACCCTGTCTCAAAACCAACAACAACAAACCAACAAACAACAAAATGGTGGACGAACTGTGCCTGAGGAACAACACGTGCAATTGTCCTCTGCTCCCTCACCACACACACATTTGCACCCACATACATGTACACTCACATGCACATGAACACACACAGAAACAGCATTTAGGTGAACACATATGATCCAGAGCAGAGTGATATCATAAGAGGAAACGTGGCACAAATAATTGCTTCCACTGTGCTCCATACAAATGTGAGCATGTAAATCAGGTACCACCACAGCTGCTGGAGAGATGTGATGCTGACAAGTATTTGGCAAAGAGATAACAGTTGCTGCATGTATCGCTGATGAAATGAGATTTCATCCATTTGAGCTCTAATTGGCTGACAGGCGACATCACAGACAGATCCTACATTGTCTCCACTGCACAGAAATAGGAAATTTAAAGCAATATGCACAATGTCTGAAAATCAGCTAGCTTAATGAACCAGAAAATTAGACCTTTCTATCTCTTTATTTAACATCCAGTTCCCTGAATATATTTGAGTTCATTCCAAAGGTGCAAATTTTAAATAAATATTGCTAAATTCATTTAAAGCAAGAACTGGAGGGGGGGGGCCGGAGGGAAACCTTGTGTTTTTAGAAGACATTGTTATTAACTGTGTATTGTTTAGGTGATAAACATTTAATCTTTCTTCTGTTAGTTATAGATTAGACTTTGCAACACTGTGTCAAAGATAATCAAATTTTTCCTCTAAGACATAGCACTGACATTCAAAGAAACAAGGATAAAGCTACCCTTCTGCTCCTGTCAATCATTTGCTGTGGGTAGGGATGGAGTTTTCACCAGCAGAGGACATTGGACAATGTAGGGAGACTTATTTGATTGTCACGGTTGGGATGGGAGGTGCTGTATGTGCCTCTTGTAGGTAGAGACCACTGATTGCTGCAAATGTCTGGAAATGTCTAGGACAGACCCTCAGAGACGGTTCCTCTAACTTACAGCTGTGGTGGCCCTAAGACCAGTAGACTCTGAGCTCTGCAGATGCGTCTCACTAGGGGAGCTGTGTGTGAGTATGCATGTCCACACACAGGTGCACATACATGTACAGAACCAAAGAGTGCTGAGTTTACATGTACACATCCCCAAACATGTACACTCAGCACTTAATTCAGTCATTTCTAACATGAGATCACATTCCCTCTCTTACAGCTTAGGTTTTTATTGGTTTATTTTTATTTTTATTTTTGGTTGTTGTTATTTGGTTAGTTGGTTCATTGACTTTTATAAGATTAGACTAAAATAGCCTGATTCTGGATCAAATGAGTTTTTTTCTTTAATGTATCATGATGACTTGAATTTTGCATCAGCAATAAAGATGGTGGAACTGAACACTACCATGTAGTCTTAAGGAGCATTGCTAGAAATGACTTTAAATGGCTCAAGCATTATTATTGGCTTCAGGAAGATATACTTCACACTTGAAGCCCAAAGCATCTGATTAGCTAATGGATTTCTAAACATTCACCTATTGGGACAAAGTATTGAAAAATCTTCTTGAGTTGTTAGTCTATGGCCAGAGCCAAAGGTGAGTAAAGGCAAGAGATGGAAAGTCAAAGGTCAGTGTAGATGAGCTCTTGTTTCCATGGAATATTATTTATTAATATTATTAAGTAAAATTAAATATTAATATTATTGTCTTTTGCTCTGAGGAGGAAATCTTACACAATTTACGGAGATAAGTTGGATTTCAGTGTTAGAGAATTTCTCTTTAATAGTCTACACCTGGGGCTGGAGAGACGGCTCAGAGGTTAGAAGCTCTGACTGCTCTTCTAAAGGTTCAATTCCCAGCAACCACATGGTGGCTCACAACCATCTATAATGAGATCTGGTGCCCTCTTCTGGCATGCAGGCAGAATACTGTATATATAATACATATATACATAAATACATAGATAAATAAATAAATAAAAGTTTTAAAAAAGTAATAGTCTATACCTGCTTTCACTTTGGACTTTTTGTTTATTTTGCCTTAAAACATTATTATTATTATTATTATTATTATTATTATTATTATTATTATTATTATTATTTACAATTAATGTATATGCCTGCATGGTATGTGAATGGGCACTTGTACTACTGAACATGTAAGGATCACAGACAACTTTATAGTCAGCTTTCCCTTTTGCATGGGTTCTGGGGACCAAACTCAGGCTTGGATAGCAAACACCTTTACTCACTGAGCCATTTCACCAGCCCTCATTTTTACTTTTATTCTTTTTAAAAATATTTTTAAATGAATTCCTCAAGAATGTCATATGGTGTATTTTGATCACATTTGCTCCCCTAATCTCCTCCCATATCTACCCTCATCACCTCCCTACCCACTCAACTTTGAGTTCTCTTGTTTTTTCCTTCGTTGAGTCCAGTTTGTGTTGCCTACCAACTCTTGGGAGTGGGGCCTGCCCTGGAGTGTGGTCAGCCTATCATAGCTCACACATCGAATGTTCCTTCTGTCTGCATCTATGAAATACCAATACCTCCTCAGCCAGGGGTAGGATTCTGTGCCCACCTCCCTGCCTCCACGATTGAATTTTGCCCAGCTCTAGCTCACCTAAAGTTGTAATTCCTGCCTTGATAAAAGTGTGAAACAATGTCAACAAGTCTGTTTGCACCGTATCAGACAGAGCTAACTAGCAGAGAAAGCAAGGTGAGGAGCAGAGTGAAACTGGCCCAGAAGACTGCGTGTGGCTCCTGAGAAGATGAAGCCTTGATTTAGTTGGGAGAGCCTGTTTTGGAGAGTGGACCTTCCAGAACTGTTCTTATGCATGTGCACATTATGATATTAGCAAGTGCAGCCAAGATCCCTCCAGTAAATAACTGATTAATGAAGGACACTTGCCTGACAGTGCAGAGGGCAGTTGAGCCAGCCCTGGAACCAATGGATACACTGAATGAGCACCACTCAGAATTTCCCTATAGGGAAAAAGATTTGCTTCTCAGATAACTCTAAGACAAGTTCAAAATGTGTTAAAGGGTGATGATGTCAGTCTGTCCCCTATGGAACAGATTGACTTCAGCCTCCACATGTTGTTTCTGTCCCCTTTATCATCTACAGTAACCATGCTTTAATTAGGTAGGGTGTTTTTAAACTTCACAAATGATGGTCAAGTTCATCCACTTATCTGCTTTCTTGCATTATACTGTAACTGCCAGGTGACTGCCCAAACAGAAGGCTGGTATGCTAGGCAGAGGGATGTGCTAATTTCTAGAAAGAAATTAAATGTTAGTGAAATGATCTAAAGATAACTTGGGGGGAGCTGAGGAGATGGCTCAGCCAGTAAAGCCTTTATTGAACATGAAAAAGGGTCTGAGGTTTGATCCCCATGTGGAAAAAGATCAGGCCACATGGTCCGTGTTTGTATATCTAATGCTTGGAGAGCTCCAAGGCTAGTAAGAGGCCCTGCCTCAAAATCAGAGTGAATGGCACCTGAGGAATGACACCTGAGACTGTCCTATGACTTCCACATGCATGCACACACATGAACACATGCACCTGTGCACCCAAGTGTGCCCATATACACACGTGCATGCACACACACAAACACATGTGCTGCATGACCAAGTGTGCCTGTACATACATGTGCAGGTGTACACACACACAAACACACACACACAAATACGTGCAAAAAGTTGAGGTGTATGAGATACTTATTTTCCTCAAAGATTATGGACCCCTTCTATACTGGCAGAGGAGTGGAAAACACTTGGTAATGTAAGACAAACAAACAAACAAACAAACCAAGTGATTTCTAAGTACAAAGTTGAATAGCAATGGGAATAACTGGGGAATTCTCTCTTTTGTATCTGTTTTTCATTTGTGTGTTTTAGAGATGCTGGGGCTTGAACCCAGAACCTCCGGAATGCCAGACAGGTACTTGCCCCTGAGCTACAGTCCCAGTCTTGACTAATTTTTGTGACTTTCTTTCTCAAAAAAAAAAAAAAAAAATTGAAACTTGGTGTTTACTGTACACTCACAATTCCAGAACATTCTGGACATGGGTTAAAAACTAGCAAGGGGCCTGGAGTTGGCCTCTGAAACTGTATATGCTATTTCTCTCTAAAACTGCATCTTTCTCTGGTTTACAAAAAAAAAAAATTAATACACTCACCATAATAAGAGACTAATAGCTATGTCGGCAAACCCCTCAACTATAAAACCTCCTAAGTGGAGTTTAAAACAGCGGGGAGCATTTGTCTGTACGTTTCCCATTACTGCTTTGAATTGTATGAGATGAGAGTATATGGCATATTTTAACATTAGGTGTCAAAAGAAGGCATAAAACCCTTAAAATATATGAGGCTCTAAACTTATATTTAGATATTTCACTATGTAAAAAAGACAAGCTTGCAGAAAGAAATGAATAGAAGGGATGTGCTTAGGCAATTTTAGGAGTTAAATCAAAGAAGGAGTGCTGTTAGAGGTGGGATTTTTACCCAGGACCAGGGCATGAAGATGCATCAGCCAAGGAAAGGGCCGTGTGGGCGTATGGTATGTGCTGGATTGAAAAGAGCCAGAAACTATAAATAGTGTGTTGTTACAGCAGCATTGGTTCTTCCCACAAACACTCCTGAACTATTGGGGGGCAGGGAAAGAAAAGGTGCCCTGCACGATGGAAGATGACAATGAGTCTTTTCTGTGTCCATTGTATTTCCATAACTTAAGCTACTTGCGTCCCTCATTGCTGTCACAAAGACTCGGGGACCAAATTGGAAGTTTATTCTTTGTCCATGTGCCTCACAAAATTATGACTGTTGTTTCATTACTCCAAGAAGGATGTCTCTTTTGTTCATAACGGAAGGGAAGACACCAGACCCATGGCACCCACAGAGCTCCAGAGGCGACTTTCACGCTGTAGTATAAGTAAATCTTCGGAATGACACCTCGCAAAATTGCTCGAACTATATAAGCAAATAAGACAATGTGAGTAATCCAAGAAGTTCTCTCCTCGTCAGCTGCTCGCCTTTACACAGCCTCTTCCTTCTTAGGCTCCTCTGCTGGGTTCCTAGTGCAGGCACCGAATGGGGCAGTCAGAGCTGAAATTCTGAAAGGCCCAATGTGAATCCAGGCATTCACTGTCAGGTCCAGTTAGATGCAGCTACAGAAGTGGCAGTGCTGTTTGCTTAGCTATAGACAGACTCTCCAAGAAAACAGTCTGGTCAGCCAGGCATAATTTGGCCAGGACAGCACATACTCTGTAAGAATCTATCCCTGCTGCCCGCCCCCCCAACATCTACCCAGCAAGGCACCTGGTTTTCCCATACCATGGAACTCCAGGAACAAAATTCACATTATAGTATAAATGGATCCCAAGTAATGTACTGAATCTGCAGCCTCCACAAGACTGTAACAGAATTGAGAGTCTCCACACCATAACCACAGAAGAATACGGGAAAGGGGAAATAGAGGAAGAAAGACAGGGCAGAAAAAATGATGAAAGCAGATAACGTCATGTTGATCACCACAATAAGTAGTAACATGGCTTCTGTTACAACAGTAGAAAAAGGCTAGTGGGAGGCCCTGAATGGCCATTAAAGCAGCCCAGTAGTAACACCAATCATTCTCATGAGCACTGCACTAGCTGAGCAAGTCCTATGGGAATTAAGAGGATAGATCAGTCAGCGTAGTGCTTGACTGGCAAGCACGAGCACCTGTGTTCAGTGCCTCAGAACCTACTTTTAAGGTGAAACCAAAAAAACACGTCATGCTATGATTGGAGCATTTGTCTGTAATCCCAGAACTGGGAAGGTAGAGGCAGGAGAATCCCTGAGGTTCACTGGCAAAGCAGCATAGCCTCCTGCTGAGCTTCAGACCAGTGAGAGATCTTGTCTCAGAAAATAAGGCGGATGAACACCTAAGAATGACAGCAAAGAAAGTCCTCTTGATATGCACGTGGCTACGTGTGTGTGTGTGTGTGTGTGTGTGTGTGTGTGTGTGTGTGTGTGCGTGTGTGTGTGTGCACATGTCTGCATACATGCGTATAGCTGCAAACATACACGTTGAATTTTTCCGCTATATGTAAGTCACTGACTGGGGACTCTTAAATTGTACATAATAATGGGTGTGCCTTGATGTGGTAAATGTATTTCTTTTTTTAAAAAAATATGTCTCTGCCCTTTTTTTTTTTTTTTGGTTTTTCGAGACAGGGTTTCTCTCTGTAGCCTTGGCTGTCCTGGAATCTCTGCCCTTTCTTGTTAGGGGATTGTGATGTCTGTTCCACGAAAGTCATGCATGCCTGTTCTTGTCATTATTTTATTGTTTGGAAGAGATGCCATGACCATGAGGACCCATATAAGAGAAAGTATTTATCTAGGACTTGCTTACAGCTTCAGAGGCTTAGTCCATTATAATCCTGGCAGGGAGCATGGTGAGAGGCAGGTGCTGGAGACGTAGCTGAGCTATATCCTGACCCACCCTGGTCCATGGGTGAGAGAGTCTAGCCCAGGCATGGGCTTTTGAAACCCCAAAGTCCACCTCCAGTGATACACTTCCTTCAACAAGGTCACATCTCCTAATCCTTCTAATCCTTTCAAAGAGTGCCACCCTTGAGACTAAGCATTCATATATGAGCCTGTGGAGGATATTCTTACCCAAAACCACCGCAATGGCTGTCCTGGCTAGTTTTATGTCAACTTGACACAAGCTAGAGTCATCAGAGTGGAAAGAACCTCACTTGAA
This sequence comes from Acomys percivali, assembly GCA_907169655.1. NCBI lineage: Eukaryota > Metazoa > Chordata > Mammalia > Rodentia > Muridae > Acomys > Acomys percivali. Next base: position 42,533,513 of record OU015745.1, read on the forward strand.
AAAGTATCTTCAACATACAAGGAGACCAACAGAGCCAACAAATCTGGGTCTGGGGGGCCCTGTAGAGACTGATGCATCAACCAAGGACCATGCATGAGAATCACCTAGACCCCCTTCTTAAATGCAGTTGATAGGCAGCTCAGTCTCCTTGTGGGTCCCCTAATATGGGGAGCAGGGGCTGTCTCTGACATGGGCTCTGCTGCCTGTTCATCGTTCACTTCCTCCTAGTGAGGCAGCCTTGCCAGACCACAAAGGAAGAGAATGCAGGCAGTCTGATGAGACTTGATAGGTTGAGGTAAGATGGTAGGGGAAGAAGGCTCCCCCTTTCTGAGGACTAGGGGAGGGGGGAGGGAACAGAGGGAGGGAGGGGGAGGCTGGGAGAAGAGGGCTACAATCAGGACATAAGGTGAATAAATTTTTTTAAAAAGTGGTAAGAAAGAAAGAAGCCAGGCGTGGTGGTGCACATCTTTAATCCCAGCACTTGTGAGGCAGAGGCAAGTGGATTCTGTGAGTTTGAGGCCAGCCTGGTCTACAAAGCAAGTCAGGACAGCTAAGATAACATAGATAATATAAATATCTGTGTCGAAAGAAAGAAAGAAAGAAAGAAAGAAAGAAAGAAAGAAAGAAAGAAAGAAAGAAAGAAAGAAAGAAGAAAAAGTGCCTTCATAAGATTGGGTTGTAGAGCCGGTTGTGGTGGCTCACACCTTTAATCCCAGCACTTGGAAGGTAGAGGTAGGCAGATCACTGCAAGTTCAAGGTCAGCCTGGTCTACAAAGTGAGTCTAGGACAGCCAAGGCTACACAGAGAAATCCTGTCTTGAAACACCCTCCCCCCAAAAAATAGGATTGGGCTGTAGGCAAGCTTAATTAGTGACTAATGCTCCCATTAATGGCCCAGCCCCTATTGGGTGGTGCCATCCCTGGGCTGGAGGTCCTGGGTTCCAAAAGAAAGCTGGCAATCCTTGATGCATTCCTCCTTGGCCTTGGCATCAGCTCCTGTCTCCAGGTTTCTACCCTGTTTGATTTCCTGATCTGACTTCCTTTGATGATGAGCTGTGATGCAGAAGAGTTAGGCAAAAACAAAAACAAACCTTTCGAGCCCCAAGTTGCTTTGGTCATGGCGTTTCATCACAGCAACAGAATCTCTAACTAAGACAATGCAGTGTGTCTTAACAGCATCCTTCTTTAATCTGTACCATTGCTCCAAATTAAATTGCCTTGCTTTGAAGATCTGTGTCAGCTCTTACTTTCCATTCTTTGGATAAAAGGCTAAGAGTCTGGAAGCATCTGCCCCACCCCATGAGTACATGTTCTCTCTTCCCTTCTCAGGCCTTTGGGTGCAACCTACCACTCTCTAAAGGAACTTTAGGTCTCCTGTGGAAGTCACTTCTGTGAGAGTGCTTCCCCCCCCCCATCTGTCCTGTGCTTACATGTATGTATTTCCTGATAAACCCCAAGTTATTCATGCTGGTACCTCCAGGGTAGCGGTTCTCAACTTTCCTGATGCTGTGTTCCTTTAATACAGTGCCTCATGCTGTGACGACCCCCAACCATAAAATTATTTTCATTGCCACCTCCTAACTGTAATTTTGCTACTGCTACAAATCATAATGTAAATGTCTATGTTTTCCAATGGCCTTAGGCAACCCCTGTGATTACTCAATCCCAAAGGAGTCATGACCCTTTTGAGGGTCACATATCAGATATCCTGCATATCAGATATTTATATTATAATTCATACTAGTAGCAGAATTACAGTTATGAAGTAACAACAAAATAATTTGATGCTTGGGGTTCACCACAAAATGAAGAACTGTATTAAAGGCATTAGGGAGGTTGAGAACCACTGACCTAACAGATAAGGGCCCAGTAGATATTTGGTGAAAATTAGATCTCTTCAAATAGGAAAAAAACTCCATGAAAAACATGGTACAATAGTAAGAAAGCTATGCTAGTGCTTAAATATTTCTGAAGTGTGTGTATATCTATGTATTTATGCTATGCGTACGTATGTAGATATATGTTGGTGGTGTGTGTATATATGTGTGTAATTTGTGCACATGTGTGTGTATATAGCCTTGACACATACATGTCCTTAGGTTTTCGCATCTGAAGACAAAGATATCTATACCTACCACTTTGTAGAACTGATGAGAATAATAAGTGATGTACCTGAAGGGCTAGGCACACAGCTTGACAGACAGGAAGAGCAAACGTGAGCTCTCTCTCTGTCGTTACTGCAGCATCACTTCCTGAACAGAAAGGCACTGTGTCAGGTGAGCTGTTTCTGGCTGGCAGGTACCAAAAGGGCACCCCCTGTGGTGGTGGTGGGGCACAAACAATGGGACAGTGTATTGTCTTACACAGAGAAGTCACACTTTCAGCAGTTGACTCTACACAGCACCTGGCTTTCCCCATGTCCTTTTTCCAGATGGCTGAAGTCCAGTTCCGTTGCACAGTATTTCATGACTGCAAGGAAGGGCTGGTTGCCATTGGCAACTGGAACTATATGGTTGTTTGTTCTCAAGCACCTGTTGAGAGAGAAAAGCCACACCCGTATGCATAAACAATTACTCTTCCCCTTTGTCTGGTCAGGCCAGCCTTAGTCACATGACCAATGGGTCACAAGGATGAGGAGAGTGGCATGAGCTGATGGGCTTAGGTCAAGTTTGAAGAACACTCCTCTGATATCGTGAAACTCTGGAGCCAGCGGCCCTCGTAACTGAAATCCCTTGGGAAAAGAGCTAAGACGACTGGAGGTGGCTGGGACCCAGCAGTGTTCAGCACAGGTACTGTTGTTCTTGGGAAAGGACTGATGTCTCTGAGTGAGGAGGATGGGTTCTACACACTGCGTGCGCAGTTGTGGGAAACAGAATGCCAGCCATAAAAAGTGAAATAAGGACATATAGTTGTGTGAATGTTGTATATATTCCCATCTCAGATTGGGTAAAGCTCTCTTTGCTGAGCTCTTTGTGCAACTACTTTCAGCCTTTACACTTTGCTAGCAAATGTTGAGACTCACCTATTCTAATCAGTTGTCTTCAACAAGAAGAAGGAAACTCAATTGAAGAATTGTCTCCATAGGAGAAAATTACAATTACAATTACAAATGTCCACTATTTATTTAGTTGCAAATTGATGTGGGAGAAGCCAGCACACTGTGGGTGGTGCCGCCCTTGGGTAGGTGGGCCTGAATTGTATAAAAAAGAAAGCTAAGAAAGCTGAGCAAGCCAGAGAAAACAAGCCAGTAAGCAGCACTCTTCCTAGGTCTCTGCTTCAGTTCCTGCCCCCAGGTTCCTGCCATGTATCCCTGCCCTGACTTCATCCATGAAGGACTGTGATTTGGACACATAAACCAGATAAACCCTTTTCTCCCGTGCTGCCTTTGGTCAGCGTTTCTTTCTTTCTTTCTTTCTTTCTTTCTTTCTTTCTGTTTTCTTTTTCTTTCTTTTTTCCTTTTTTTTTTTTTTCAGCAACAGAAGCAAAACTGCACACTACCACACTATAGCCTCTGTCTCATTACTGGGAATTCAGCAACTGCAAAATAAATCCAGACCCCATGTCTTTGTGAAAACTGTGTTCCCTGGGACTTTAGCAATAAAGCCACAAGTGGGTCATAACAGGAAATTATGACTGTGAGGTGCTCAGCCAATCTCAGGCTCTTTGTTTCCAGCTTCCACTTTAGGGTAGGGAGCAGGTTTACTGGTACCCAGATGAGGCGTTGCCCAGGGATCAGATACTGTCTTTACAGTCAACTAACTCATTTCTCAGGTGGGTGGAGGACGAAAGACAAGACTTGGGAGGTTCATGCAAGCCTAGCGTGTGTAAGGGCAACTCTATTAAGTATGAGGGCCCAGGAAAGATGCTCAGGACCCAATCTTCCTTCCTAAGCTCCCAGATGCTGTTTGGTATCTTAAGCTGGTATTGTGTACTGCTTGCTTCTGGGATAGACACTAGTGTGGCTAGTATACTGTGCTAGAGGTCTGCCAGACTTCTGAGCAGGAATCTAAGCAACTTGGAAAAGGATGCACATTAAACAGGTGGGTCTCTCCTAATTTTTTTTTAACATCACATTGAAAGCTTAAATACCCAGCTTAAGCTATTTTTGTTTTAAATTGCACCACATAGACTCATATTTGGAAAGATAATTCACCTTAATTGTTCCCACAGTCACAGAAACATGATTAATGTCAAATATCAAATATCTTTCCATTGGAGATATTTGTTTAGTCCGGCTTTTTTTTTTTGAGGTCATATTATGTTGTTTAATCTGGCCTCTTACTCCAAGACTCTAAAGAGCTTCTTGCCCCTGAGTGGCTGGGGCTCTGTCTGTATGCCTGCCACTTTGTCCAGCAAAGTTTATTTCTTTCAAACAAAACTTGAAGTTTGGCACCTGCCCACTATGTGTGAGGCATTGTGCTAGAGGTTAGGTCTGCCCCTCAGAGGAGATGCTCAAATGGCTTCTTGTCAGAATGGTGCCAGAAGACTGTATTCCTGGGAGATGCTGGCAGGGAAGTAGAAGATGGTATGCAGGGCAGAGCAGGCAGAAGAAGGCACAGGCATGGGAGGTGTAGCTTTCAGACTATGAGGAAACGAAGCCAACCATCTTCAGCCTGCCTCCGATGGAGGACCAGAGCTCCCAAATAGCTCCAGGGTCAGGAGGAAGAATGGGTCTAGAGAGGACTGAGCACCCATTCAATGACATCAGTGTCAGTGTTAGCATACCTGCCCCCAGTCTGCCTAGCAGCCTATGACGTCATCACCTGCCCACCACTAGGTGGGCTGGCTGCCCAGGATATAAAAAGGGCAAACTCATCTCAGCTCCCGCTCTTCCTCTTCTGCTGTCTTCCTTTCTCTTCCCCTCTTCCTCTTCCTTTCTCATTCTGTCTGTCTGTCTGTCTGTCTGTCTCTCTCCCCCCCCTTTGGGGCACCCCTCCCCATTCACTGCTTCTCCCATGTTTCTACAATAAATGTTTCCATATTATATCTGTTGCCTGGCATCTTATTTTTCATAATTAATAGTTAGTAATAAAGGAAAATGTGAATTGTCCCTACCTTCTTCTGCAAGGGGACCCAGGGTGTGTAAAGGACATAGTTGGCTGTCTCTGGGGAGTCTTCACCAATAGAAATTTGGTTTTATTGGACCTAGGGTTTCTCCTCCTCATCCCCATTGACTTCAGGACCAGATATCTAATCCTGTGTGTGGTGCCATCCTAATCTTGCATCTGCTGTAACAAAGCATGTGTCTCAACACTGCTAAAGATCTCTTAAAGGGCAATACTACCTCCAGTTGCAATTTGAGTTGCAATCTTTATGTCTCAAAAAGTTATTTAAACACTGTAAAATTAGAGAGGAGACTGAGAGAAGCTGGTCAAATAAATGAACTTTGAGTTAAAGTACCTGCATTGAACAATGTACCTATGGCTGATAACAAACTATTGTGTTTTGTTTATTTTGGGGAGGCTGTTGTTATTTTGTTTATTGCTTGCTGTTTTATGGCCAGGGTCCCTTTGTTACTCAGGCAGCCCTCAAGCTCCTGGGCTGGAGTGATGATCCTCCTGCCTCAGTTTCCTCAGTAGCCACAGTGCCTGTTTATGAGGTGTTGTACTTACTGAACATGGATTTGAGGTGTTCCCAATCCTCAAAATCATTAAGTGAGGTAACACATGTTCATTAGCTTACTTTAGCCATAACAAATACTTTTCAGTTAAAAATGTAATATGTGGGCCATGCCTTTAATCCCAGCACTTGGGAGGCAGAGGCAGATGGATCACTGTGAGTTTGAGGCCAGCCTGGTCTACAAAGTGAGTCTAGGACAGCTAAGGCTACATAGAGAGACCCTGTCTCAAAATAAAATAAAATAAAATAAAATAAAATTTAATGTGACAAATATATATGGTTTTATTAGACAATAGAGTAAGTAGATGAATTTTAAAATGACATGAAATTAACAACAAGTGTTTTCTCCCATATTTGTGGCTCAGTTGTCTTAGAAAAAATACCTCTGCAAGGAAAAATAGATCCCACATCTTTTGCTAATATATACAAAACTTACAATTAATAAATTATACCTGAGTTACAAGAAATCTTGGGGAGGTTCTTTTGGTTCTATGTGTTCACCTTTCTTTAAGTAAACATTGAAAGTAAAGTGTAAAATCATGAAACCAGGAAGAGGATGATGATGGTGATGACAGTGAAGACAAATATCCCAAAAGAAGCTGGGAGCCTGGGGCTTGGGTTCCTCAGGCGGGTTCAATCTCACTGTGACTCCAGGTCAAGTTCAGGGCTGTGAATGGTGAAGTTTTATGGTAAACAGCTCAGAGGTTCTTTCTCCTTTAAAATGAAAATTAGCCTGTGATTCACTGCAAGAAATACAGAGTTACTTTTGAACTTGATGATTCAGCCTATAAAAAAAAAAGGGGGAAATGCAAATTTAAGGGAAAAATAGGTCTATAGAAAGGATCATGTTACAGTTTCATTTCCAAAGGTCCAGTTGAAGAATATAACTATTTTAAGGGTAAAAAACTGGCATTGATACATTTACACACATATTTAAAATATACAAATTGTGCTAGTATTGACTGGAGGGGAGGCTGTCCTCTGAAGGCACTTAGTATCAGAGTCTCACATTCCTTAACAACTGACCTGACTGTAGTAAAGAATTTGCCAAGGAAGGTACAGAAATGTTGAGGTGAGTTTATTAAAGGGCAAGAGGCAGGCAAGAGGGGGGTGAGGGAGAGAGGAAGGGAAGGAGGGGAGAGAGTGTGTTTCCATGCCTTCTAATAAAAGCATAGTGGGAACGTCAAAAACAAAAAGTAGTTTGCAGTGACAAACAAAACCAACTGCTCTATAAATATTTCATAATTTCAGCCCCATAAGGTTTCATTGTCTGGTGGGTATCTTTATTATGAGTAATCATGGGTTCTTTTTTGTTCGTTTCTGGCTTTTTTTGTCACTTGTCTCTTTGCCATGTGTCTCTGAAGCAGCACCCACTAATTTCATTCTCATTTACCTCGCCCTGGTATACAGAGACTATATGTAGTCATCAGCTAAGAGGTTGGATTCATAACTGTACAATTTAAACATATAAAGTCCATTTTTAGAGCCAGAGTGTAGCAGATGAAAACCTAAACCCGGGCAATACGGTTTTTTTACAATGTTGCTCTTGTGAAAGAGAGCAGCTCTTATTGAAGATGTCTCCCACTTCCCAGTGAGGTTGAGAAGTCCCTGGTTTGAACCGTCTTTGTTCCTTCCTGTGTTCGTGCTGGAGTCTGTCATTGTAATGCTGGGGGTGGGGGGTTGGGGGGAGATGAGCCTCTGAGAGGTGATGCGGTCCTTAGTGCCCTTCTCAGGGAATAGATGAATTGCTGCAGAGTGGTCCATGACAAATCCAGGCTGTACTTGCCCCCGCCTCACATGCCAATTCTGCTTTCATCCATGACTTGAAGTAGCTTAAGATCCTCCTAAACCTTGGTACTAAATTTTCTCTCTCTCTCTGTCTCTCTGTCTCTGTCTCTCTGTCTCTCTGTCTCTCTGTCTCTCTGTCTCTCTGTCTCTGTCTCTGTCTCTCTCTCTCTCTCTCTCTCTCTCCCTCCCTCCCTTTCTCCCTCCCTCTCTCCCCCTCCTTTCCTCTCCCTTCACACTCACCTTCCCTCCCTCCCTCCCTCCCTCCTTCTCCCTCTCCCCGTCCCCCCTCCCCCCTTCTCTCTCTCCACATGTATTAGCCTCAGGTGTCATTTCTCACCATTTGTCCATCTCATTTTTTTGAGACCAAGTCTCTCACTGGGAACTGGAATTTGCGGATTCATCTGCATTTGCAGCCAAGGAGATTCAAGGACCCATCTGGTTCTGCCTCCTTATCCCTGAGATTCCAATGCATGCACCACCAGGCCTGGGTTGTTAAGTGGACTCTGGGGATTGAACTTGGGTCCTCATGCTTGCCAGACAAACGCTGTTCTTAGACTTGCCAGCCTTTGAAACTGTGAAATAAAATAATTGTCTTGTTATAAGTTATCTCATCTTGTGTAATCTGGTACAGCAACAGAAACTAGATGATAAAGCAGGTAGTTAATTAGGTTATTTGTTGTAGCCGATAAGTGTGTGAAGAGTAACCCTACTTTGCTTAGAAATTGGGGCCTAAGCTGTCACCTTTGTCTGTCAGTAGCACTGTCTAATCAGATTGCTTTATCTATCTGACCCGAATAGTTGGTTCAGCCATAAACATCTAATCCAGAATGTTTCACAGAGACGTACTCTCTGGACATCTGCTGTGGGAAAAGAAGAAGAATTGGATTCTCTAACACACACACACAAAGGGAGGGGAAAGGAGGATGGAGGAGGAGGAGGATGGAGGAGGAGGATGGAGGAGGAGGATAGAGGAGGAGGATAGAGGAGGAGGATAGAGGAGGAGGATAGAGGAGGAGGATGGAGGAGGAGGATGGAGGAGGAGGAAAAGGAAGAAGAGGAAAAGGAGGAGGAGGAGAAGGAGGAGGAGGATAGAGGAGGAGGGGGATGGAGGAGGGAAGAGAGAAGAAATATGAAATGAAAAGCAAGACTGTCTCCCTCGAGTGACCAATAACCACCATGTGTAGACAACCTGATCCAGGAAGCCAACCTTTCAGGAGTCATAATAGAAGGGGAGGCTGCACCTGCCACTGTCCTCTCAGTGTCTAGGAGTACTCATGCCCTGCTATCCACGTGAGATTGATTGCAGCAGCACCACCCCTGCAAGACACTCAAACCCACAGATGCCCAGCCTCGTGTATAATACGGAGTAGAGATTTACATACAGCTGTGCAAATGTTGTTATCTTGTATTCTTTGAGGAAATAATGACAAGAAATATATGTCTGTTATTTTCAGGCCAAGCGCACTTCATTCCCCACTATGATCTGTCCCAGGTCTGCAGATGCAGAACCAGCACAGACTGACTCTCAAGCACGCCTTCATGCAAGCTGTCTGAGTTGAGTTTCATTACTTGTAATGGAAAAATTCCTGAGGAATTCAGTACATCAAAGTTTGGTTTATCAAAACCTGGAGAAGGGAAAACGTTCAGAGATGTCTGTGCCTTGGCAGAAAGAGTTGGAAAACACTTAAGGATCTGTATGTATCTGGGACAACTGGGAAAAATAAGTTAAGGGCTAACACACTAGGAAACAGTCAGAGAAGTGTTGAGATCAGGGGTGAGGGAGCAGATATGCTTGGAGAGGAGACCACGAGGGCTTCCGAGATCCTGTAGATTCTAATGCTTGGCTGGAGCTTGGCTGCATGATCTCTTTTTAGTTATTTCATTAAGTGAACACATATGTCCTTTCCATGTGGATTATATATTCCACAATCTCTCAGGGTAGAAAGAAGCTGAATCACAGGTACCAAACTTGACTTGGAGATAGGAGTGATCATCACCCTTATTTGGTCATTACACACTACAAACATCTGTAGAAATGTTGCACTATCTAGCTCATCTTGTACATTTATTTTGTGCTGTCTTTTTTTTTTTTAAAGGAAGATTTGCAAAAAAAAAAAAAAAAAAATCACAGAGCTCATAAATGGGGCAGTAGTAGCACTCACCATACAAGGTTGTGAAGACGAAATGAGATGAAGCATGAGGTGAAACTTTCTATCAAGTGTCGCGTGCCCAGTCATGGTGGTACAGTTGGTAAGGGGAATGTTGGGAACAGGATGCACATCAGCCATTCCACGTGGTTTCTGGCTTGAAGAAAGTGTTTGCATTGGATTGGGGATGTACTGCCGTTGGTAGAGTGCTTGCCCAGCATATGCAAAGCCCTAATCCCTAGCATGCCATAAACCAAGCATGGTGGCACACACCTGTAATTTCAACACTTAGAAGGAAAGGCAGGAAGATTGGGTCATCCTCAGCTATCCACTGAGCTCAGTGCCTGCATGAGCTATGGGAGACCCTGTCTCTCCAAGAAGAAGGAGAATGGGGGAGGGGAGAGGAAGGTATCACTTTTATCAGAAGTGGCTAATCTGCTTTGGCCTGCAGATCTTCTTGACTGCAGCTCATGACAGCTACGTTGGGACTAAAGCCACTTTACTTCCACCATTCAGCCTGTTTTCAGCCTCAGGTCTTAATAATTGTTTTGTCATGGCAAGATACAAAGAATTTAAATTATAATTCTATATATGCCTTAGAGGTCAACCCATAGATCGCTTGCTGCATAAGAACAAGGGCCTGAGTCTGATCGCCATACCCACATGCCTGAAATCTCAGCGCTGGGAAGATGGAGATGTGTTCTCCCTGGGGTAAAGCAGTGAGTTCCACCGTCAGTATGGCGAGGGACCAAGGAAAGCTCCTGATGCCAAGCTTTGGCCTACACACACACACACACACACACACACACACACACACAAACACATGTGCGCGCGTGCGCGCCGATCTGGCCGCAGCAATACAAGATCTCACTCACCCTCACCGACTCTGTGTAAGCTGAGTGCATGCCACATAAGGAGCAGAGCACGGTGAGCACCAGCGAGCAGCCTGGGTCTGTGCATAGGAACCAGAATGTCAGCCCGCTGAGAGCTCAGGAAGCAAACACTCTCCGCCTTCACAGTATGGCGAGCTGTCCGGCAAGCTGTCCTTCAGCCTGTTGGCCTCTCCTCACTGACTCAGCCACCGAAGTTCAGGCTCAGCAAACTGTAGTGAGTCAAGTGGGCTAGGAACAGCGTGTTCTCATTGTGCTATTCTCCAAGGTCAAGTGGTTCTTGCCTGTCCCTGGAGCCAGACAGGGTCATCTGGTGGCTGTCCCTTTGGTCCTGTGACCAGGTTCCCTTGCTGTTATCCTTCTTCCCTTCCTATGTCTTCTTCTTTCCTCATCGTTTTGTGTATGTGTTCATGTCTGCGTGAGTATGGGCAGACCTGTGGGTAGGCATGCATGCATGTGAATGTGCATGCATGTAAAGGCCCAAAAGTACATCGTCGCTTTCATTTCCACCTTAGTCTGTGAGGGAGGGTATCTCAATTAGACCCATGGCTTACCAAGATGGCTAGTCTTGCTAGTCAGCTGGTTCTGGAGAAACCCACATCTCTGCCTTCCAAGGTCAATATTGCAGGTGGTACCCCCATGCCTACCTAGCATTTACATGGGTTTCTGTCCTCATTTCATGTCCCCTTTCATGACAAGGGCTTTTGCCGCAGAGCCATCTCTGCAGCCCTTCTTTCTATTGCTTTATTTTAAAATAGTGTTATATTCAAAAGCTATTGTAAAAAAAAAAATAATGCAGAGGGTTACTGAATATCTTTCTCTACACACACACACACACACACACACACACACACACACACACACACACACACA
>OU015745.1:42544838-42560358 GCA_907169655.1 Acomys percivali
ACACACACACACACACACACACACACACACACACACACACACACACATTCTAACAGTGCCTGGCCTTTCACCCTCAGGCAGGTACACCAAGCCAGGTCCCTTCCTGCAGGATTTATTTACCACATCTCTTCCTTCATGGTACCTCTCCCACCTAAAGAAAACAGAGAAAGCAGAAAGAATTTTATTGGGTAGTATTCTTATAAAAACTTACACATCATACTGAAAACATAAAAACCTGAAATCTATTGATTTCCATAAACTGGATGCAGAAAAGATCCATTTACAAACCAGAGTGACAATGAGTCCATTTAAAAATAGCTGTTGACTATGGCCAGTGGAAAGTGAGAGGGATGTGTGGCATCTCATCAGTTCTGAGGAAGGCTGTGAGCCTCCTGCTTATGACTGGTACCCCACCAAGAAAACCTGTTCTGTTCTAATCACCCTGATAAACAAATCGCTAGGCTCCTCCCTGTCTCTCTCCTTCTCCAGCCTCTGCTGTTATGGTGGAATACATCAAGTCTATTACACAGACAGACACAAGAAAGGTGAAGGGGTGGGCTGCTCTGAACCACCGTGAAAGTAGGGTGGCGGTGATCGTCGGCCAGATCTATGGCAAGTCACACGTGGAGGCTCAGAAACATCTAGAACGTGAGCAACTGGCTGTGAGATTTGTGGAAACAAGTTTGAGGATTGAGTATATGAGACACGCACACCAAGTTGCTGTTTCTTTCTTCTAGTTATTGGCCACCCACGGCCTCTATGGCAATATTACACATTTGAGGAGAAGCTGTAATAGTTAAATGCTTGGCATCGGACAACACTAGGTTTAAATCTAGTTTCTTTCCTTAGCAGTTACCCTGGCTAGAGAGGTCATGGTTGACCTTTCCAAATTCCACTTTGTTCTCCAATAACAGCAGTCAAAAGCTCTACCCAGAAGATCCCCCGGGGTGTAATAGAAGATATGATATGATGAAATTCGCTAAGTATGTACTGTGTGCAAAGTATAGAAGGGGACAGCTCTGCACTTTAGAAATTACCCCCCACCCAAAAAAAACAACCTGAGATAGGGTCTTGATACATAGCCTATTTCCCTTGCAACCCTGAGTCCTGGGGGTTACAAGATAGGAGCCACCACATCTGGCTCTAAAAGTTTGGTGCCTATTATGTCCTGTAAATAAGGACTTCTCCCAGGTCCTTCCCATCTTTAAGGTAGCTGAATGAGGATTATTTGAGTGTGATAGCTAGTTCATGTTGACCTGAAGGAATGGTAAAGTAATTACCTAGTCATGGTTTCCAATCTTAAGAACATCCCTTTCTAATGTGAGACTTCTCTTTCCATCTGGAAAGTTACCAAATATGCCACATATTTGCATAACAATCTCTTCCTTTGAGCGAAGCCTGCAGTACATTCCTCGGTGACCCTCCTTAATATCTCAAAGTCACTGTGCACTAATTGTTTTAAGAAAACTCCTTCTCCTGTATTAATATTTCAACTATTTAAAAGTAGATAAACTTTACTGCACATTATCACTTGAATAGAACAAATGATTTTTTAGCACCTCCATAGACAATTGGCTTTCAGATTGAATCTTGGTGTTTTTTTTTTTTTTTTTTTTTTAAATAAGAGAAAATTATCAGCATTGAACAGGATTAAAATAGATATCTTACTTAGAATTATAAAAGCCATTACTTTTCCGTGTCACATTTAGGCATGGTTATTATTTTAGAATGAGAGCACTGATGGCATTATGGGTTTAACAAGAGGAGCCACATGGAATAGTGCCTCGATAAAGGATAAAGGCAAAGCAAAAAGGAGCATATCCATTTTATTTTATTTGGAACAAATCTAAATGAAAAGCCGTTTACAAAAAGACAAATAGAACTCAATGGTGAAATTACCAGCACCACCTATTATGCTATCATAATAAGCCATGAGAAAAAGACACATGCAAACTAAGTCCTTAGCAAAGCCAGAATCACTTTTTTTTTAATTTTTATTTTTTTTATTTTTTAATTAATTTATTCTTGTTACATCTCAATGGTTATCCCATCCCTTGTATCCTCCCATTCTTCCCTCCCTCCCAGTTTCCCCTTATTCCCCTCCCCTATGACTGTTCCTGAGGGGGATTACTTCCCCCTGTATATGCTCATAGGGTATCAAGTCTCTTCTTGGTAACCTGCTGTCCTTCCTCTGAGTGCCACCAGGTCTCCCCGTCCAAGGGACATGGTCAAATGTGAGGCACCAGAGTACTTGAGAAAATCATACCCCACTCTCCACTTAAGTGTGGAGACTGTTCTGACCATTGGCTAGATCTGGGTAGGGGTTTAAAGTTTACCGCCTGTATTGTCCTTGGCTGGTGCCTCAGTTTGAGCGGGACCCCTGGGCCCAAATCTGCCTAACATAATGTTCTACTTGTAGGTTTCTAGGACCCTCTGGATCCTTCTACTTTGCTATTCTCCCATGCTTCTCTCATCTAGAGTCCCAATAGGACGTCCTCTCCTCTGTCCCAGTTTCCTGGTAAGTGAAGGCTTTCATGGGACATGCCCCTTGGGCTAGTATGCAGATATAAGTGAGTATATACCATTTGAGTCTTTCTGCTTCTGGGTTAAAAATATGGAACGCTTCACGAATTTGCGTGTCATCCTTGCGCAGGGGCCATGCTAATCTTCTCTGTATCGTTCCAATTTTAGTATATGTGCTGCCGAAGTGAGCACCACAATCACTTTTAATATCAGAGCCATGTGAGGAAGAATTTGGAACGTTTTCTTCTTCTGCAGTTGAGAAAACACTTGAGGCTTTCAGTTCAAGATGGAGAACTTGTGTTTCATGGTCTTTCTTTTCAAATTCCATCAATACTGATTAAGCACCTACTGTGTGCCAGATCATTAAAACCAACTATAGTAAGGTTAATAGGCAAGTTATCAATCAATAAGCCAGAATTTTGGGCAATATCCAAAAGACAAAAAGAATGTGGATTATAGTAGTGAGTTGGGGTCTCCATAGTATATTCCACACAAGGCTCAAACAAAGGCAATGGTGTCAAATACAGTAAGATTTTATAAACTTACAATAGGAGACAGTAAAGAAACTCTAGGCTCCTTTTCTACACATGGGTCCAGAGGCAGCAGAACTAGGAAATAGCTCAGCCATAAGCACAGGGATCTGAGGTTGCTCACTAGAACATAAGCAAAATCCACCAGACTGCTGGGTTATGTACATGTCAGCCAGAGGTACAGAGGCAGAGACAGGCAGATCTCAGGATCACTTGGCAGCCAGCCCAGCTTGCTTGGTAAATCCCAGCCCTAATGAGAAACTCTGTCTCAAAAAGCAAGGTGAATGGTGCTAGAAGAATGACAGGTGAGGCTGTCCTCTGGCCTCCACATGCACAGGCACACACATGTGCATACACACACACACACACATACACACACACACACAAAACAAAACAAACAAAAACTAGCAATTGAGCAAGCTTTCTCTACATGAGCAGATAATCACTTTTTGTTTTTTGCTTTGTTTTTGGGCATTTGGGGGGTCATGTGATCTCAAAATAGTAAGTAGCAGCCACAGGCAAGGCAGAAACAGGTATGGCTGGGTCCTGGTAAAACAAACAAACAATAACAACAGACAATAGATCACAATGTTCCAATTTCTTACCTAAATCTACATTATATGGATTGGGAAGTTTTCAAAGTCCAACAAGAAAGTGCTGGCTAGCCATTTCCCTTTTAGTACAGCGGCTCTCTCTCCCTGTATGACTGCCTTTGCCCATGCCCACGTGAGTATCAGCAGCCCTCCTGCAGCCAGTTCACATAATGAATCTTGGAGTTTTCCCCTTCCTTCCCACTCACTATAGTACCTGCATCTCTTCTTCTTGTCTGCCAACAAGGTTCCCGCCCTGCCCTGCCCTGCTCTGCCCTGCCCCCAGGAAATGGGGTCCTGACTGCTCGCTGTCCCCAGGAGATGGGGTCCTGACTGCTCTTCTCTGTTTCTAGTACAGCAAATACGTATGGAACCGTCCAGTGCTTTGCTCAGTACTTGGTATATAGTTTGTGCTCAGGAAGGACCTGCTGAACAACTGAGTGATGATGGGTTACTACTTAAAACACTCCCAGCTTGCACATGTGTACGCTTTCACAGTGTATCACCTTAAGGACTGAACAAGAAAAAAAATACAGGAGCACAGTATCCCTTGTAATAAGATTTGCTAAGATCAGTCTATGGACACTGAGCTCATTAAGGAGCCCTCTATGCCAATGGCCTCTTTCCTGTAGAGTGTAGTTCTGCTCACCAGATTAGCAAGGTGAACTGTCATGTGACCTATTTCAGTCACTGCACGGTCAGGCCTGAGTTCCAGGCAAAGAGGCAGCAGAAAGCTGATGTGCAACCATCCTGCCCCACCCTCCCTGTTAGTTTCCCAGAGGTGCCAGGAGACTTGAGCAGAAGTGGGCGGCTCCGTACATCAGAAGTTATTCTCTTGTAGTTCTGGAGGTCAGAAGTCCAAAATCAAGGTATCGGTGGGGCCTTCTCTTTGGGAAGCCTTCTGGGAAGATGCTTTTCTTGACTCTTCTGGATTCTGGTAGCTAGCTAAAGGGGGGGGGGGGGACGTTGATAGGTGTATCATATCAGTCTCTGTAGCCAAAGATCTTATTTCTCTTAGAAAAGCTGGGGAGATAGCTGGGTCAGCAAAGTGCTCCCCTCACAAACATGACTTCCCGAGTTCAGTTTCCAGAACCCATATAAAAAGCTGGTGCAGTGATGTGAGTCTGTGAACACAGCAGTGGTGAAAATGGGAGGCTGAGGCAGGCAGATTCCTTGAGGCTCAGAGGCCAGCTAGGCTGACCTATGTGGTCAAGTTTCCCTCTAGTGAGAGACCTTGTCCCAAACAAAAGATAGAAGCCACCTGGTGATGGTACCCAGGGTTGTTTCTGACCTGCACATATGTTGTGTGTACATGGGCCCACACATACATAAGTGCACACTTAGGTGTGTGCACCCATACACAACCACACTTTTTTTTTTTTTTTTTACAAATTATCAATGGTTGGATTTAGGACACAGTCCCATCCAATATGACTTTAGGCTTGGTTGATTATATCAGCAAAGACCCTACTTCCAAATGAAGTCACACTACAGGGGCTAGAGTTTCAACACAACTTGCTAGGTGACATTTGGCATGACCGTAGACTGAAAGTCATAAACCGTCTGTTCATATAAAGCCCCTGTCAGCGGAGGTCCCAGAGTAACTGCTGTAGGTCAAATGTGTGGCAGCTGTAAGACACTTCATCCAGTCACACATTCTTGGAGGAAACAGCAGGTGATCCCCCCCCACCCCCACCAGCCTCCCCGCCCCTCTGCCCCCTCCCCACACTAGTCTCCCTTTCCCTCTTCCCTCTTCCCTCTCAGCTTTTGCTGACTGCACGCTCATGGTCCATGTAGACTAAGTACATCTGCACTGCGCACCATTTGCTTGTAACCTGGTAACCTGTCTCTGTCCGTGGTCACAAAGCACACTCCTGTTGCTCATCAGCCATTTTCTGAGTGCTGCCTGATGCCGTGGGCAAGAAGGACTTTGCGTGGGAGGGGGGATGTGGGGGGGAGTGGGCTCCTAGCCAGCATGTGTATGTGATCTAATTGGGTGGGCAGGACAGGGAACAGCTGTGTCAGTGTTCAGTGACCCTATCAGGGGAGAGTACACTGGAAGAGTTATTGAGAGGGCACCCTTGCAGAACTCCCAGCCTATCTAAGTTTGATGCTTAGTGCTTTCCAAGTGTTTCCTTTGAGCCTCATGATGGTCGGACCCCAGGAAGTTGATAGTTTATGCTCAGTTCATAGGAAACAAAACAGAGACTTTAAGGGGTTGAAGACCAGTCCATTTGACACAAAAGACTCCAATCCGGGTCACTCTAAATCTCAAACACAGGATTTTTTGGACACTCTTGTACCACACTGTCAAATCAGCTGAGCAGTGGTGACCAACTAGTCTACCCATCCATACTCTGCACTCACAAGTTTTGGCCCTCAACCAGCAGTTGTTCCTGGCTAACATGACACATGAGAGTTCACACCAACAGGTCTCAGTAACAAAATAGAACTTCAATTTTATTGTTGCTCCATCACTACCTGATTGGGTGGGGGTTGGGGGAGGGATGGGGGCGTTAATCCAAATAGCATCTTTCTATTTCTAAGAACTGAAATCAGACCCGACCTGCTAACTTGCCTGTGGGTTCAAAGAAATTGTGTTCAAGAGTTTTCACTTCTTCTCTCAACTATTAAAGCCATTGAAAGTTTCTGAAGAGGTTCAGGGTAGAGCCTAGTGTAGAGCCCTTGCCCAGGGTGCCTATGCTCTTGTTTCCGACCTCAGCACAGGAAAACAAAAGAGCCCCCAAGCCAACCTTATTTGTAAATGTTTCCAACCTGGACTTCCCCCCCAACTCCCACTCCAAACATCCTTGTAAGATGCTGGTCGCAGGCCAGGTGTGGTGGCGCACGCCTTTAATCCCAGCACTCGGGAGGCAGAGGCAGGTGGATCACTGTGAGTTCGAGGCCAGCCTGGTGTACAAAGCAAGTCCAGGACAGCCAAGGCTACATAGGGAGACCCTGTCTCAAAAAACCAAAAAAAAAAAAAAAAAAAAAAGATGCTGGTCGCAGTAGAAGGCTGGTATTCCGCCCTGTAGAGATGGCCTGTTTTCTATGTTTGAAGAGAAGGAGGGAATACCCGGTTGGCATTTGATAGTAACAAATACGAAACCAACCGCTTAAGGAAAAAAAAAATGTGGCAGGAATGTTAAAGTCCGTGTTGACTGTTTCTTACGTTTGGCTGGGCTGCACTCCCATGCCTTTGTTGGCATGAAGACTGGAAAGAGAAACTTTCCACCAGGCTGTCACTTGCTACTGTTTCCACTTACTTTACTGGGAATGGCTTCTAACAGTTTTCTCAAAGTTAAAACTGAGTTTGATCCCCATTTGTGTTCTCTGTCTCAGGATGTTTCTTGAGCTCCAAAACATGGTACAGAGGGCTTTAAAACTCGGCCAAAGATCTAGGGATTGAAATGCCCAGCTGTTTAACATTCAAATGATGCCCTGGCCCTTTGTTCATTTTTTTCCCCCTCTACATTTCGTCTGAATGCTTTGGCATGGGGGATCCCAGTCTGAAAGTAACTGTGGCCCAGCTCTCCTTACTGTATTGATTAAAGAGGCTGAAAAGGCCCATCTGTCCTTCAGCAGTCTGTGGTCCTAAGGGACATGGGGAAGCCTGAGGTCCCTAAGTCTTCTATGAGTAAGGTGGGCTCCCCCAAACCTCAGAAAAAGTCAAATTGATCGTCCACATAGTTGCAAGCAAGATGCCATTACTTGGGGCCACACTAGGGACACAGAGAGGGCAAAGCTATCCTATTGCCTCTTGGAGCACCTAGAATCCTCTAGACGCACAAAAGTGATTGACCAGAACCAAAGAATCACATATAAGTGCTGGAGTTTCCTGGGCTGGGGAACAGATCTGGGAGACAGCCACCTTCCCAGGGCCTCAGGCTGGCAGAACAAGCTGGGAGTTCTCTCTTCCCCCTTGGCAGCATCCTCTTCTGCCTGAATCTGGCTGGAAGCTGCAGAGGGGAGGGAATGCACGTGAGGGAAATAGGGGCGGAGAGGGTCAGGAACAGATGTGGGCACCAGGGGAAGTCGTTTTGAAAAAGTAAGCGAGGCTCCCCACAGCTGGAGGGGCAGCCGAGTCCCTCCACTTCGCAAGGGATGTGGGACTGGGGATGTGCTTGGTGCTTTGTTCTTCCTGCCTAATACACATCCTCCCCTTTGTTTGTCTGTTGTTTGTCCTTTCTAAGTTGTGCCACCTCAGGTCAGAGCCTGCGGCAGTACCTGGCACGCACAGAGCGCTCACTGTAGACATGCTGAACAAATATGTACAAATATGGGGCAGTTGCGTCTGCCGCGCCTGGCACGTCGTGGGTACCCCGCACATCTGTACAGCAAATGATGTGCCTCAGAGTGTGGGGGCTGAGCACGTGGAGCTCTGGAAAGCAGGACAGCGAAGGAGGAGGGTTTCTGAGACCACAAAAGCGGCAGGAAGGCTGGCTAGGGCTGCGGCGCCCCGCCGGGGGCTCTGCCCGCGTGGCGCCTGTGCGCGTGGGGAGCGGGGCACGTGTGCGTGTGTGCGTGGGGCGCAGGGTGTGTGCCCGCGCCGTGCCCCCCGCGTGCTGCCTGGCGTGAGTCACCACGGGGCTCGCCTTTATAACCGCCGCCAGGCTCGCGGCTCAGTAGAGCAGCCCGGCCACGCGTCACTAACGTCCCGGCTCACCAACGTCCCTGATCCCGCGCACCTAACCGCCACCGTGTCTTCGGGCCGCCATGGGGGGCCCGCGCTGTGCCCCGCTACTGCTACTTCTGCTGCTACAGTTGATGCTCACACCACCCGCCGGGGATGCCGCGGTCATCACCGGGGTAAGCTGCCTGCGCACCTGTCGCTCCCGGATCGCCCCAGAGACACCAGGCCCAGGCTGTGTAGGCACCGGGAAGGGTACACCCCTTGTGACATTCTCCCGGACTTTTTCTTTGGCCATTTGGGAACATGTCCTGTTCCCAAGGCAGGGAACAGCCAGGGGCACCATGGAATTAAACAGTCTGAGCTGTTGCCTTCCCCACCTCTCCCTTCCGTACTCCTCAGCTTTGGTCTGCTGTTCTATTTAGTAGCTCAAAGAAGTTTCTTTCCCAGTGAGAAAGTTCTTTCCCAGGAGCTGGAAAATCCCCATCCCAAAATCGGACCTCCCTTTCTTAAATTACAAAAGAGCGAGACATACACCTCAAATTCCACGGCTCACGGGCCGGTCTTACCCTGTGAAATACCTTGGGTTCTGTCCACGTGTGAGCTTTGGAAAGATATTGTGGTCTCTTCTTACTGGGTTGTGCGGCAGCTGCTCTTTTATTTTGTTATTCTTTATTCCTGCCGCCGCCCCCCCCTCCCCCCCGCCCCCGCAACGTGAAGTTCTAGTTACGTAAATTGTCAAGTCTGATTCCTGATACTTCATTCCTAGGGCTTATTGATGGAGCAGGCTGTCACTAGACATTGTTTAAATTCGCAGAGTGTCTTCATTATGCTCGAAAATAGCCCATTCCTTCTAGATTCCTGACAGTTTCTTTTTTGTCTATCTGAAGAATAACTTCACAGCATAAAATTTCAGAAGTCTGTTTTAATAGCCCAGCAGAACCTTGCTTGTTTGCTGTTGTTTTACTCATAAAAAGAAAAAAGTAGTTAGCATTTTTACTAGATTTATTTATTGAAATAATTTTTAATATTTAAGTGCACATTATTGGATATTAATATAGATGTGTTTGGAATGATTACATAGGTAATAAAATAACATATTTTCAGAAGGGTCATTATATTGAATAAATAAAGGTGAATGTTTCCTGCGTTCTTTAGTGTACAGATTGCATTCTGAAAGCTCTGTGGCTATGACAGCATTGAGGTATGCCCCATAGATATTTGATTTTTATGCCTTGTACTCTTTATTAGAGCAGAGATTGTTAAAACCACTTACATAGCTTCATCAGTAGCCAGTTGGCGTGGGTGAACAAAAGTTTCTACAGTGTCTTTGTAACACATGCGAATGGAAACATGATTGGGTTGGTTTTTTCCTCCTTCCCTGCTGCTTCATTCTGAGTGTTTCCTAATCCTCTAAGCCCCAAGGTTCCCGGGTCCTGCAAGTGTCGTTTTATTCCATTCACAGGAGGGACACTGTTTGCTTGGCTCTGCAATGGGTTGAGAAGAATGAAGGGCACTAGGAAACAGCTGTCTAATTAAAAAGATATAAACTTATGCAATTCTTTGTAAATTTCTAACAACTGAGCTTTGTGTTATAAAATGAAATTTTATCTCATTTCATGTTTACATGGTGGCTGGGGGGCAGGGGGTGGGGGGAGTTGTGCGTACAGTCATGTGGATTCCTGTTTTGTTGTTAATTCAATGTTATGAAAAGAGTATGGGAAAATTTTTTTTCTCTAAAGCAATATGGCAATAAAATGTAGTTAGGTTCCCCTGGCAGAAACCACCTGGGTTCAAATGAAAAAGTCAGTCATTTATCTAGATATATTGTATACAAGGTGATAAGCATCTAAGTGACTGAGTTTTAAAAGATTTTGCCTGGCCTTTTTTTTTTTTTAATGGTCTTAGAAAAAAGAGTTGTTGAGGCTTCAGAAGTTAGTCTTGTTTATCTGTTAAAACACCCACCTTGAATGTTTAATACACACACATAGGCGCGCGCGCGCACGCGCGCGCACGTGCACACACACACACACACACACACACACACACACACACAGACACGCAGTCTTTGAACTAGATATCTTCATATAGATGTATTAAAAACCATATTGCAAAAGATTGTTGAGTAGACCTAACATAAGACTCCTCTGATGGTCATGCTTGCATGATTTCTGGTGTCCAGACAAAAATTAAAAGGTGGGAATGTCTGGACATCATCTTGCTTTTTAAGAAACCACCCAAAGTTCAGGCTGTGGTGTTTTTTTTTTTGTTTGTTTGTTAGTTTGTTTGTTTTTTGCCACTATTCTGATCTATGTACAAACAGAGCTCTGCACATTGTTGAAACAAAGCATTGCGTTTTGTTGTTGGCTCTAAGAGCTAGGGTTCTTAAAATACATTTTCACGCACGTAAACGTGGGCTTCTTTTCTTTGCCACTACATGGAAAATCCTCCACGGCCGGTTCTTTGGCTGTATATATTTGTGGTTTGTGTGTGCCCGGTGTGGCCTCTGAGGAATTACTGCTGCTAATCACATCTGTGCTCACCTGCTGCACCATAGGGGCTAGGGCAGCTGAGTTTCCAATGCACAACTCTGTTCATCCTAAGCCAGTAAATTCCTTTCTGTATGTCACTCCCAGGAAAGACTAGTGGGATGGGGCAAAAGTCTTGGTCTGACCTCTCTCACTCTCAGAGAGTTCTTATTTTGAAAGAGGAAATGGTGAAAATCAAGGCACCAAATGCAAGAAGCATCCAGTCTCAAGACACACAGAGCAAATATTTGAAAGGGAAAATGAGCAAATCTAAATGTTACACTGGTGCTCTTGCAGGTCTGCAGTGGTTTGTGCCAGATTTGCAGACCATTTCAATCTCTTTTTTTAAAACCAGGACCCATATATTCAGCAGTTAGTAGTCATAAAATCTTGTGGTTTGTGTAGTTCTGCATGGCCATGTATAGTGCAGGGCTAGTGTGTAAACTCATTCTTCGAGTCCACTCACAAAGCTTCAGAAGAAAAGAACTGAGTGCTGTTGGTGTGTCCCCACTCCTAACTCCCTCTGCCCTTGTGCTCTCCTGTTTTTCCTCCTTTATCCTGGGTTTCATCATATAGGAGCTCTGTAATCCATGGAAGCATTCTGATCAATGTTTGTAGTCACATACAAGCAAATGGAGCTTATGGGTCTAGTTTATTAAAATCACTGCTTAGGATTTGGTGTGTGTGTGTGTGTGTGTATAGGTGCACATGTTAAGTGAGAGGTTCACACACACACATACACACACATGTATGGGCATGTGTGTGGAAGACAGCAGTTAAACTCAGGTGTTGCCCTCAGGTGCTGTCCATGTTATATTTTGAGACTTACTTTCTCACATGCTTTAGACTGTCTCAATTCAGCTAGAGGGGTTGGCCACCAGGCCCCAAGCATCCACCTGCCTCCATCTTTCCAGAGCTGGGATTGCAAGGACAAAGTCACCATGTCTGGCTTTTCCTGTGGGTTCTGATGACTGAATTTGTGTCCTCATGTTTGTGTGGCAAGTACTTTACTGGCTGGGCATTTGGATAGTCAAAGAGGGTTTTCCCTACTAATTTTGGAGTTCCCTAGCCTGAGCCTTACCCACTATCTATATTTATCTGTTGGTTTATTTCGTTTCAGGCTTGTGACAAGGACTCTCAGTGTGGAGGAGGCATGTGCTGCGCTGTCAGTATCTGGGTTAAGAGCATAAGGATCTGCACACCTATGGGCCAAGTGGGAGACAGCTGTCACCCCCTGACTCGGAAAGTTAGTATCTACACGGGGACTCCTGGTATACCTTCCCCTCTGAGCAAGGCCTATATGGCTAAAGGCTTTGCTAGTTCATACCTATTCCTTTCTTTTCTCCCCTTCCACTCTCGTGGTCATTTCTGTACCGTTGCTCTCCTGACATTAAAAATAACCATTAAAAATAACCCAACAGCATAATTCCTAGCATGTGATGTTTTACTCGAACATGCTTTGTAAAATCAAAGGGTTCTCAAAAAGACTCCACACTCAACCTGCTAATGGAACAGCATAAGTCATCTTTGTGAGTTTTGTTTGTTGTGTTTTAGTTTCAGACAATCACCAATAACAAACTCACTCTTGCATCTTAAACTTTCTGTTTTGTTGGTGTTTGTTTTCCATTGTTTGTGTTGGAGAGATTTGATTTTTTTCTAACCCTGCCCCCCCCACCTCGTGCGCCCAGTGCTGATCTTGCACCCCAGTGCCCAGTTAAAATTTTGTATTTTGCTTCTGTACCTGTGAGATATCATTTTCATAGTTATATGAAGTCTTTGAAGATTCGTGACATTTTATTTTCTAAGGTGACTGCAGAGCAGCTCAATGTCACAATGACCTAAAGAACTTTGGAAAGGTTATAGAGGCAAGGCCACAGGCCTTCGGAGTCCAGTCAGACAGAGCTTAGAGGCTGTGTTCTTAGGAATTGCAAGTTCTGGGACCGGAGGGCCCGTGGGTACGTATTTACTTCAGGAGGTCGGTAGGGGAGATTGAAGGTGACCAGACAGTGTGTGGACCTGTGGCCCTGTCCTACAGATGGAAACAAATTGGAACACAGTGTAGTGTCAGGCAAGTTCTCCAGGTTGGCAAGTGGCAGCCCCTTCTGTCAGCTCTCTTCCTCCCCATTGTTTCTCATCAATCAAGTTTGGGTCAGTGGCAAAGAAATGGAGGCCCAGGGCAGGTGGCTTCTTGGAGGAAGACCCTATATGTTTTTTCCCTCCCAGGTACAGTAGCACATTTTCAAATCAAATAGAATGCTATCTTTTGCCTTATGTCTTTGGCTTTGAAACTATCATAGTTATAGCCATCCAGTAGCTTGTCAGGGAGGTGCAGCTCAGCATGGGAACCCTACTTGGTTGCTGGGGAGCCCATCTGAAGGCTGCATTCACGGCCAACTAGCCTGCGGTTGGCAGCCTTGTGCAATGCTTCCTCTTGGTTACATTTGAGCCGTTCTTCCTGTGGTTTGCCCATGCAAGGCTTCGATGTCATTTTTTAAACATGACACACCTTTTATTCCTGGACATTCTAAGATACCGCGGCCTTTACCGTTAGTCCCCTGTCTAACACCAGGCTTCCCAGGAGCA
Organism: Acomys percivali; assembly: GCA_907169655.1. NCBI lineage: Eukaryota > Metazoa > Chordata > Mammalia > Rodentia > Muridae > Acomys > Acomys percivali. The sequence continues at coordinate 42,558,223 of OU015745.1, forward strand.
GGTGAGGCTGGCCCCGCTGCTTTTGGCAACGAATGCAGTTTCTTCTTTACTCTTAGCGAGTCCTCTTTTATGCACTGTAGCCAGTGTCCTTAAGTAGCTTCCTGTTGTCTTTTTGCTCTGAAAATGATGTGATTTATGTTTAGAGTTTATGGAGCATACATTTTTAAAAAGTGGCCTTTTGGTATTAATAGAAAGCACTGTCATGGGCCAGACGTCTGAGCCATATGATCTATATATGATGTTGTGTATGCCAATCTTGCCCAATATCTCACACCTGTGCTGTACTTTTGTTTGCCATGCACTCTGAACAACATTAAGCCCAATTGCAATCACACAGACAGCATGTAGGAAAACACACAGTAACCTTTATGTCTTTCTGACACCCCCTTTCTCTGTGTGGCCCTGACTATTCCTCTACCTCAGTGAAATCAGTTGTCCCATTTGAGCGTGTTTCTTAACTGAAAGCCAATGGCAAAGACAAGCCCACCAGGATAAGTGCTAATAGTCCAGGTTTGTAATTTGTGACATGCGTATTGACATGTATACATGATTGTGTGTACACGCGTCTGTGTTTGCCTGTGGATGCTACACATTGATATTGGCTGTCTTCCTCACCTGGTGCCTGGCTTTTTTAACAGAAGTGCTGAGGATGTGAACTCATGTGCGTATGCTTTCCTGGCAAGCAGTTTATAGCCTGAGCCATCTTCCCAGATCCTTCCATTTGCTCCCCCCTCAGGATAGTGGTGATACATGCCTTTAATCTTAGCACTCAGGAGCAGAGGCTGGAGGATCTCTGAGTTTGAGGCCAGCCTGGTCTACTAGGACATCCAAGGCTACAAAATGAAACCCTGTCTCAAAAAACCAGAAGAAGAAAGATAAAGAGAAGGAAGAGGAGGATAAAGAGAAAAGAGGAGGAGGAGGAGGAGGAGGAGGGATAGGAAAGGGAGGAAGAGGAACAGCATTAGGCTGATAGTTCTAGAGGGTTAGAGTCCATGATGGCCGCAGGAACATCTGGACACACCCAGGGAATAGTCTTCTGAAGCCTCAAGCCCACCCTACTGACACACCTCCTCCCCAAACTAAGTGTTGAAATGTATGAACCCATAGGGGCTATTCTTATCCAAACCACCGCAGACTGTTTCGTGGTGGAGGTCAACAGAGTGAAGACCATATGCTTTGCTGAGCAGAAACTCGGCATGTAATTCCAGGAGTCGGTTCCTGCTCTCTCCACCTTTGAAGCCACATCTAGGAAACCTATATGTGCTAACATCCTGAAGTGTTTTTCTTGTGACTAATTTTTGCTCCAGTATGGTTTTGTTTAGATATCCTTGGCTATTTGATGCCGTTTGTGCTCTCTCATAAATTTGTGGATCTTGTCTCCAGTTATGCAAAGTTAACCTGGCTGCGAAATGTCAGCCTTTATATGTCTAGTAATATTTTGTTTTTATAAAATTAGATGCTGTTCCAACACTTGACATATAAATCTTTATCTCATTCTGAGTTTTCAGGTAGCTTTGAATATGTTTTGAATGTTCCTGTTTATAAATTAGATGGTTTACTGTACTAGTAGTATTTCTTAACTCATCATTGGTAAATCTCTTTTTCTCACGGGATTTATTCCTGTTCTTAATGTATCCTGCATCTAATGTATCCTTATCACAGAAGGAGCTTGCTTAGCCTTCAACTAGGAAGCACAGCCTTGCTGGGCACAGTGTTCTTGGTTGGAAGTTATTTTTCATATGTTCCCGGCATTTGGAGTTCCTTCTGAGAAACCTGCCATTAGTCTAATATATTTGCCTTTAAATGTTCCTTGACATTTCTTTCTAGCAGATTGTAGTATTCCCTTTATCCTATACTTTTAACAGCTTAGCTGTGATGTGTCATGGTGACACGCTTCTGTGGCTATGTGTGTTTAGGGTTCTAAATGCGTCTTAGACCTGAATGGCCATGTTTTTCCTAAGTTTTGGTGAGCTTTCTGCTGTTATTTTCCTGAGGAGGTTTTCTTTCTTTTTATTCTTCTCTTATGTATTACATTCTGACCACAGTTTCCCCTCCTTTCTTTTGCCCCAGTCTCTCCCCCAGATCCATAACACACACACACACACACACACACACACACACACACACACACACACA
>OU015745.1:42560368-42572356 GCA_907169655.1 Acomys percivali
CACACACACACACACACACACACACACACACACACACACACACACACCACCTGCCTGCCTCCACTTGGAGAAGAGCAGGCCTCTGAGGAGGTTTTCTGTGCCCTCAGCCTGTTGCTCTTCTCCATCATGTGTGCCAATGATATGAATATTTGACGTTTTAAGGGTGCCTGAAAGCTCTTGCATTGTTTCCTTCCCCCCACCCCACCCCACCCCCACCCCCCCACCCCATCCCCCGTCTCTATTTCTCTCTTGTTCTTTCTGTCAGACACTAGCAATCCAAATGACCTGTCTTCAAGCTCTGCTTGAGCTAATCTGTTGCTCGTTTCCTCCATGAAGCTTGTCAGTTCTCCTGATGCTGTGCTGCCTCCCTTAATTCACTCAGCTGCTTGTGGTGTGTTGTTGGTGGGTTTTTTTTTTCATTATTTTATATTTCTGTTGATAATGGCTCATCGGCTGCGATGGTATCTTGTGATATTAGGTGGCTTTCTCTTCTTTCTCCTGAAAGTGTGTCTTGGTGGATGTCAGTCCTGGGGTTTGATTGATCCACAGCATAGATTCTCCCGTTCCCATAATAATCTTCAAGGTCAATCTTCGACCAAGTTTAGTCCTCAGAAGACCCCAGTGAGGCAAAGCTGAAGTTAGAAAGGGGCTAGTTGAGTGCTCACATGGCCAGGGCACGGTAAGGCGGGGCAGGGGCAGGGGCTCTTGCTATTTTTTGGTGTTTTGTTGTTGTTGTCTTGTTTTATTTTGTTTTGGTTTTTTTTTGAGGCAGGGTTTCTCTTGCTCTAGCTACTTTTGATACTTAAAAAGCAACTGAATTTTGTTTTCATGATTTAACTCCAAGTTCATGTCAATTCTGCAAGCAAGTCAGTCCATCTTCTCTCACAGCCTGCTTATAGTCCTGTGGTTTGTTTTCATGGCAGGCCAAATAAGGAAATCTTTCTAAGTATGGTTTTCTAGTGAAAATCAAGTGATAAACTGACTTTCAAAGTGTTCAAAGACAAGATTTCATGCATGTTCACCTCCCCCATTGAAATGTCTACATACGATGTATTTCTAGAGCACAGCCTCACGATATTTGATATCCTTTTCTCCTGTTTTGGAAATTTTAAAAGGTCACTTTGATGGGCTATTTTCAGGGTCAGTCTGAAGTTGATAATCTCGGTGAAGAATCAGTTAGCATATTCTAGAAAAATATAGCTCTTCTACAATGTTCTCAGCTACATTCAAGCTAAGTAAAGAAGATTTTTTTTTTTTTATAAATATGTCCGGATGAATACTACAATACAGGTTTTCACTTCTCCTCAAGCTCAATGATAATTTAGTAAATTGTGAAACCACAGAGCCTTGATGGGAAATTGTTTCTCCTGTTTCAGGTTGGCATAGGCAGGAGCCCCCACATCTGTCATTTGAATGAAAAGTGTTTGAGATGAAGCAAGAGCAGGAGGTGGAGACAGGTAGCTTTTAGGTCAGCCTCCTCCTCTGTCTCAGGTGCACCTGTCAACCTGTGGACTTCCAGTCGGACCTAGACTATCATTTCAAAAAAGTACAGAGGGTTTTACTTTATATCTGATCATTCGAAGTGCAAAGAGCAACAACAAAACAAAACAAACAAACAAACAAACAAAAAACCAGTGGGACATGGCTATAATCTCGGCATGTGCAACCCTGAGGCAGGTGGATCCCAGAGTTCAAGGTCACCCTGGCCTAGACCAGTAGCTCAGGGTTAGAGCATGGGGCTCATGTAACCAAGGCCCGAGTTCAATCCCCAGCACCGCCAAAAGCAAAATAATCAAAGAAGCAAAGATCCCAAAACATTAGTTTACCTGGACAAAACACATTTTACGTCAAAGGATAGTTTTAAGTAGTATTCATTTTTTTTAACACTTTGAGTGACTTATGAAATTATGACTATAGGAAACACTTATAAAAACTTACTATTTTAGTTCCTACTGATAGTTACATTGTCATTTTTTACTAGATTATGATTTTCATAATTAAAAAAGCAAAGAATACTGAAAAAGGATTTTTATATGAGGTTTTCTATTCCATTTGGTGAATATAATTAATACTTGAATTTGTAAAACTGATTTATTTTTATTTTTTAATTTGAAGAGGTGTTCTCTGATTTCATCTTTAGTTTGTTCCAACTTCTGGTTTGTTTGTACAGGGACTAAACACAGAGCCTTGTCCAGCCTAGTGCTCTCCCACTGAGCAACACACACAACTCCGATTGACCCGCTCTGTATGTGTGTGTGTCTTTATTATTTATGGATGTGTATGGGTGTGTGTATGTGTGTGTATATATGTAAGCCAAGAGCTACTGTCTTCCTTATTAACTTTATGCCTCCTTTTTTTAAAGATGTATTTATTATGTATGCAGTGTTCTTGCCTGCATGTAACACCTGCATGCCAGAAGAGTGTACCGGATCTCATTATAGATGCTTGTGAGCCATCATGTGTTGCTGGGAATTGAACTCAGGACCTTTGGAAGAGCAGCCAGTGCTCTTAACCTCTGAACCATCTCTCAAGCCCCCTATGCCTCCTTTTTTCACACAGGGTTTTTCATTGAACCCAGAGCTCATGGTGTAGGTAGGCTGGCTGGCAGGTGTTTACCAGTCACTGAGCTTTGTCCAACTCTTTAGCACTGGGATTATGCATCTGCACCGTGCCTGGGTCTCATGTGGATTCGGGCATGAAGGTCAGGTCATCATGCTTGCCCAGCCAGCACTTAATAGGCCAAGCCACTTCCCCACACTTTCCTGCTTTTATATACACATTTTATCATAATCTTCTTTCCCTTTTCTTGTTCTCCCCTTTCTTCGTTTTTCACTCACTCCCCCTCACTGTCTCTGTATCTCTCTCATTTCCTTTTCATTGTTTGATGGTCATTATGTAGAATTTGTAACCTTTTACCTCCTGAATATTGAGATTACAGTAAGTAACCTTCTAATAAAAAAGCTTTTGAAGATGTAAAAGTTTATTAGTGGTTCCTGTTTTGAAACCAGTGTCACTAAACAGTGTAAATATAACTTAAGGATGTGTTCTTTTCAAAGACTTTAAGGGTATTTGTTAATGTTGCACACTTTTAGTAAGACTAAAAGGTAACTAATGTGACTTCACAGTTTAGTAAAAGATGGCTAGAGAGACCACAGCATGTGATTTCCTCATTCTTCCCCTGGACCTCAAGAGTCCTTCCTGAAGTGGTCTCTTGGAGCAGCATCAGAGCTATGGCTGCAGGTTCAAGTTGACAGTGTCACCAGAGAGAAACATACTACAGTTTAACACAGAGTTCTCAAACTTCACCCTATCCCTAGTTCCTCCAGATGGTGGCATCTTACAGAACTGGAGGACAAGGCAGCAACAGGCAATGATGCAGTCAGGATAGGAAGCACGTGTCTCTCTCTCTCTCTCTCTCTCTCTCTCTCTCTCTCTCTCTCTCTCTCTCTGTTACTGGAGATTGACGCCAGGACCTCACCCCTTAGACAAGCGCTTTGCCACTGAGCTAAATCCTCAGCCCCAGCTTTTCTTTTTACTTTGAGGTAGAGTCTCAATAAGTGGCCCAAGCTGGCCTTGAACTCACCGTCCTCCTGCCTCAGCCCCCTCAGGGACTATGCCTCAGGGCTATGCTTCAAGTTTTCCCTTTTAGAAGTGCTGTTTTCCCTTTAGAAGTAGCACACGTAAGTAAGAATCGCGCGGTGTCTTTTTGAGTTTAGAATTTGCTGTGTGGAACTGTAGGCTGTAAGAAACGGGTGTTGCAGTGATTCTAAAGCAAGCCACCAAGTCTGGACTAGTGGTCAGAATGCGCATTGATGCAAGGTGTTCGACTCTCCATTGACACTCAGTTTGCTGCATTTTGTGAGGCTTCTGAACCTAGAAGTGACCGGATCCATGGAGAAGCAGGCAAGAGTCTGCTGAACGGATGGCAGCAGAATTCCTGCTCATTGCCACTAGGGACTTCCGAATGAAAAAGGGACAAAGAAAATTGCTGTGAGCTTGGGCTGCCCAGAGAGGTTGCTTGGAAGGAGAAATGCAGATTGGGTCTTGGTTTGCATGAGGGTTGGCAAGCACCGGGAGGAGGGGCCTAGAAGCTCGCAGAGGCAGGTCGAGGTTGACTCTGGCAAAGCGCCTTCCCTTTCCAGTTCATTGTTGTATCTAGACTAGGGGCTGGAGATGTGTAGGCAACACATCAACTCAAAACCTGCTTCCTGGAGCCAGCATCTAACCCTTTGACGGGATGATTGATTTACACTTGACTGGGAAAAACCCGTTTCCTTAAATATTGCTGCCAGCTGTTAGCTAATAACTTCAGTATCATGTACATTTTGAGCTAGCTCACTGTTTACTGACAGGGCTGTCCTGGACATTTAGGAATTTAGCATTGTTTCTAGCATTTATGTACTAAATTTGAATAGCACCATCACCACCACAACCCAAAGTGTGACAAACGCAACTGGCTGGGTATTGCCCTATGGATGGAATCACCCCTGATCGTTGGGAAGCATTGGTCCATGTTGGTTGGACTTTAAGGCTTGCCTCAGAGTAGTCTCGCAAAAATCTCAGAGTCGAAATGAATGGCGTATCTCACACTGGCCCAGCTACCCCCACCTGTCTGATGTGTAGGTCCCCCCTACCCCCACCCCCCACTGTAACAGGGTTGCTGCCTTGACACACACAGTGGCAGAACCATTCTGAGCATACCATCTGCCCATGCCCTACAGCAGCATGGCTGAGTGTGGATGGCATGTTTAGTCCCTTGGAAATAACTGCTCATCAAAAAAGGCGAAGAGCACCAGGGGAGCCTGGCTGAGCTCTGCTGTGCCTGGTGACCACACCACAAGCCCTGCCCTCTGTTACTTCTCTTATGCCTCTTTGTGTTTATTGACGCCAGTCATCTCCCTGACCCATCCAGAGCCATGTCGCAAATGGAAGGCAGGGAAGAAGAAGGGCAAAGAGGAGAAAGAGGAGGGAGGAGGGAGGAGGGAAGAAGAAAGAGTGTGGACCTGCCAAGGGATGCACCTAGGACTCCTGGCTTTAACCTTGTACATGAGCACAGGTCTTCCCTCTCAGAGCAGCTCAGGAGTAAGGTCGAAACTGTTCTGCCACTGTCCGAGGACAGTCTTTTGCACCCCCCCTTTTTTTTAATGTGTAGAGAAATGTATTTTGAAAGCATCTGGGTAATTGGTGTGCGATGGCTTCTTTTCATAGGATGGACTAGAGATATACAGACAACTAATAAAACTTTTGAAGTTGGAAACAGGAAGTTTGCATTCTCTGACAAGTGCTAATCAACACCCCCCCCTTCCTTTTCCCCAGCTGAATCTCACATTCATGACTCTCCCTTTGGCTTAGCCACCCAACCTGGCCAGGGTGTTAACTGAGCTAGAGGCTCTGTCCCTATAGGGTGGGGGGGTGGTTTTCCTGGCTCTCTTTGTTCTAGAACACTGAAAAGCATACACAGCTTGTGCGCTAGCTGTCACTTGACATGCCTCAATCCAGGTCCACTGGAGGCACATACAGGGACTGTGGAGTGGCTTTGAGCGTGAAGCAGGCCTTCTCCTCTGGGTCAGGGTGGGTCAGCTTCTGGTCTAGTCTAGTTCGTGAACTTGAGCTTGTCTTTTCCATAATTTTCCTCTATACATCCTCAGTGATTTAACTTTGTGGGCTGTGTGTGCATGTATGAACGTCTATATTCCTGACTGGCTGTGGATTTGTGCTTGTGCCTTGAATGCATGTGGTCCTGCCTAGGCTTGCCTTTCTTTTTGGAGCTTACAAATACATAACAAACAAGAAGGCCTAGAGAGATGGCTTATTCAGTAACATGCTTGCCACACAAGCTTGGATTATATCCCGCAAGACCTCAGTACAAAAGCCAAGTGCAGTAGTGAACATGTGTAATCCCAGCACTAGGGAGGCAGCACTAGGGCTCATTGGCCAGTGGCCAGTGGCCAGATCCAGCTTAATTAAGAGACTCCGTCTCAGAAAGTGGAAAAAGTAGAGCTGGAGAGATGGCTCAGAGGTTAAAAACACCGACTGCTCGTACATAGGTCCTGAGTTCAATTCCCAGAAACCACATGATGTCTCACATTTCATCTATAATGAGATCTGGTGCTCTTTTCTGGCATGCAGGCAGAACACTGTATACATAATAAATAAATAAATCTGTTACTTTAAAAAAAAAGTGGAAAAGTGATTGAGAAGGGAGGCATTCAGCAGCCACCTGCATAATGTTCATACACACACACACACACACACACACACACACACACACACACACACACGGGACACCAAAATGAGAAAAAAAATGCAAAGAGCAAAAAGACTATTCCTGGTCCATCTGCAGCCAAGCCTCAGTTCCAGATGTGCAAACTTGGGCTGTTTTCTCATCTCTGTGCTTCCATCTCTCATGTACAAAACAGGTGTGAGTCTGTATGTGGAATCTTCACAAGCTGGTGGCAGGAATGGGGACAATAGAGATAGCTCTGGGTATCACCTACTGAGCATTTGGTAACACAGATTAGGATTCAACCATCTGCAGAATGGCTTGGTTTGTTTTAATTTTTATTTTGTACGAATGCTGAGCAGATGGCACAGTTGGTAAGAGTTCTTGTTTTGCAAGCACGAAGACCTGAGTTCAAATCCCCAGAATGCACATAAAAAGCCAAACACAGGTGCTCATACCTGTGATACCAGCACTAGGGGCAGAAATAGATGTACCCCCAGGAGCTCACTGGCCGGCCAGCCTAGTCGAAAGAGCAAGCTTATGGTTTAGTAAAAAAAAATGGCCAGAGATAGGGGATGATCAATGGCCTCCCTCTGGTGTCTGCCTTCATGTGTTTGTGGGTAGACCCACACACTCAGGAGCGTGCACCACACGTATACACACACATTATGTGCTAAGGCAAACAGGTAAACTGAAACGTCAAGTTTTTCTGACTTGGTCCCCTTTTCTCTTTCAGGTTCCATTTTGGGGGCGGAGAATGCACCACACTTGCCCCTGCCTGCCGGGCTTAGCATGCCTAAGGACTTCTTTCAACCGGTTTATTTGTTTGGCCCGGAAGTGATCAGTTTGAAGTAGGAACTTGAAGTGTGAACCTCCACTGCACGGTGTCTGTCACATCTCACTTGTGATTGTGTCAAACAAAGAGTATGCCAGAAAGAAATGTTCTTACTCCCTCAACTTTCCAAGTAACTTTTTTCTTTCTTTTTCTTTTTTGAAGGAGGGTTTTGATTTTTGGAGACACAAAGGGCAAAAGCCCTGTTTGTGTTTTGCCTTGACATTTTTTTGAATGATAATAACCATTTTCACACATAGGAGAATAAGAGTGAACATGTTTTTACAGGAACTTTTTTTTTTTAACCTTTGCAACCCCTCTGCCCATCCTGTCCAGTGCACAGACACACCCTCACTCATCAAACACTCCGATGGTCCTCACTTTAGCCTTTTAAAGTGGGGTCTCTAAGCCTCCTGGCCCCATAAAGGATGCTCAAACAGCAAGCTCTGTACTCACTTGGAGGTAAAAGAGAACAGCTAGCTTTGTGCTCACTCGGTGGCAAGAGTGTGCGTTTGAACCAGACACTCTGGGCAGCTCCTTGGGAGCAGAAGTTGGCAGTGCTTCTGGAACTTTTCTGCACCCATTTAGTTCAGTGGTTTTCAGTTCTGCTGTTTAACTGATGGGAGGAAAAAAATTAATGGAGCGCTAAAGGAATTTGGTCCATTCTTTTTCTAGATTTGTATAAGTAAAAGGCATTTTCTCCTTAGTGGAATATTACATGTCTTTTTCTTTTTTTATTTGGAGCTTTTTTTTTTTAATCTTCTTGTTGGAAACATTCTAAACATTCTAAAGAATGCCACTTGAGGAGGAAGCATAGATTTTCAGCTGACATGACAGAAGTCATCATTTAAAAATTGGTGTTAAGTTATAATTTAAGCTTTTATTTATAACCCAAAGGTCTATTGTAATGGATTCCCCGATAACATGCCATTTGTACTGGTATCAATATTTCTATGTAAAAAATTCTGTATCAGAATAATGACAATACTGTATATCCTTTGATTTATTTTGATATTATATCCTTATTTTTGTCATGGTTGTCAACAATTTTTATTATGAGCGGATTTCTATATAGCCCTCATACTAAAGTCAGCAGACACCCCAAAGCTGGTAAGGTAATCCTAACACTACATGCATTTTCATTTCACATTCAAGAGAGTTGTTTGTGTAAATTTCAGGGTAGCACAAAAATGAATAAATAAACCATGTGTATCCATTAAAAAAAAGGGGGGGAGGTTTGGAAAGTAAAGAAAACAATGACACCCAAAGTGACTGTTAGCTGGAACAGACCTGCAGGTTTGCCCTGCAAAACCTGATGGAGTGTGATGACATGGGTTAGGCTCTAACTGCATAATGGTGCCAATCTGGTCTGGCCTTGAACAACTCACTAAGTGTTGTCAACCCATATTGTGTCACAAATAAACAACATCTGAAACCTTAAGTGACTACACATTTGCCCACACCCATCTGTTCCCAGAGTAGATGCCAGTTGGCCTTTCTGTGGTTATCTGCTCAGTTGGGGGTTACACAGGTACTGATGTGTGGTACAGTTGTATGGGATTTGGGTATATTAATCACCACAGCTGCTCAAAGAACTGTTTTCCATTTACTTTACGATGGAGGAAACTTTTTTTGTTTTGTTTTGCTTTGTTTCGGAGACAGGGTTTCTCTGTGCAACCCTAGCTGTCCTGGACTCGCTTTGTAGACTAGGCTGGTCTTGAACTCAGAAATTTGCTTGCCTCTGCCTCCCAGTGTGCTGGGGTTATAGGTATGTGCAACTGCACCTCTGCAGGTCTGTTGAAAATAAGACAATAAACTTCAACAAGGGGAGCCGGGTGCTGTGGTGCACTCCTGTAATCTCAGCAGTCAGGGAGGCAGAGACAGACAGATCTCTGAGTTCGAGGCCAGCCTGGTCTATGAGTCCAGGACAGCCAAGGCTACACGGAGAAACCCTGTCTTGAAACCCCTTCCCCCTCCCCCACTTCCAAAAACCTTCAACAAGGGGAATTATGGGAAAGGAATGGTCAGGTCAGCAATAAGTTTTCACATAGCATTCAAGACATTTTCAACAACTGGCAAAATTTAATTTTAATTTTAATTTTCACCAGAATTAAAAGGTACAACTATCTCTTATACAACCTTGCTCTTACATATACCAATTCAGTTTAAAGGTTCATACATAAAGGGGCAGGCACAGTCTTGTGCTCAGCCAAGGACCAATATGTATGGAAAGTACAGTTAAGCTGGGTAGTTGTTACCATCTGCCGCCCAGAGCCTGGGTGTTTTCTCTCCCTCCTTTTGCTCTTAATTTTTATTGTGTTTAGAGTAACCTACTATTTGGAGATCATTTTGTTAATTGCTATCAAAACCAACACCTTTCAAATAACTGTTTCACAAACTTTGTGGTCCAATTTCTTAGAAATTCTATTCTCTTAAGTATTATTATTATTGTGTATTGGAAAGCATGTGTGATGAAGTGGGGGAGGGAGCAGGAGGCCAGAGACAACCAGAGAGTTGGTTCTCTCCTTCCGCCTTCTTGCAGAGACTGTGGGGAGCAAGGTCAGGTGGCCAAGTTTGCAAAGCAACTGGCTGGACCATCTGCCCTACCCTCAGAGGTTGTTTAGGACATTTTCATACAGCACATTAGGTCCCTGGCAACAGCATCTTCGACACCTAGGATGGCTCTTCGTATTGTCTGGGATGTGCTAGTCCTGAAACCCTACAAGGTAAGATTTGGCGAGGAATTCCAGGTGAAAAATCAAATACCTGGCATATTTCTGGCAATATACATGTATGTGTGTATTGCTAGAAATAGACTGTGTGTGTGTGTGTGTATGTATACACATATATATTACATACTATATACATACACACATATATACATATACACACACATATACATATATATTCCACTATAGGCACATTAGGTCCCCGCAACTGTGTCATAGGCAGTTTTGCACTATATGCACTGGGTTCTCTCAAGTGCAAGGCTGAACAGATCATGGACAGTGCTGAGGTGTGAATGTGAAATGTCTCCATACTCGGCCACCACTGGGGATGGGCCACAGGGAGGTTTTATACGTTGGCCACCCCTGTCCTGTTGTCTTTGTGTCCTCACTCTGGGTGCAATGTGACCAGCAGCTTCTGACTTCTGCCACCATACCTTCTCCTGGACTGTAGTGTCCCCTCAAGCTGTGAACCCACAAATCTCTTCCTCAAGTTGTTTCTTGTCAGGTAGTTTGTCATAGCAACGAGAAGAGTAACTAATACAGACTATCATTTCTAACTTTAACTTTGTGTTAAATTTTTGTTTTTGTTGTTTTACCAAAGGAAAAGTTTGTGCCAAAACTACCTCCCCCACAACTGAAGGCTCAGCACTTACTATCACTTCAATGTGGCTCTTGTTAAAGTCAGTCCAGGAACAAACCAAGCACGATCCCATTCTCCTCTGGTTCTCATATCGCAAATCTCATCCTGTTCTTTCTTGGCTTCATTTTTCACGGGATGAAAGGCAGGGGCTGTTTGTAACTTTGAGATCAGGACACCTGCAGTATTTAGCATGCGACAGTATAAAACCCACTGACAAGCTTTTGTGACCTTTTCATTGGCACATTGTCATACATTTCAGACAGTAACCTTGGAACTGATATTCCATTAGTTCTGTGATCTTTTCCCTAATCCACTTGTGTGTGTGTGTGTGTGTGTGTGTGTGTGTGTGTGTGTGTGTGTAACATCTGTGCAATCTTCCACTATTGATAAAAATGTTAACTGGAAAACAAACTATATCTGTCTATGGTATCCATATATTTTGAGTTATACTGTAAAGTGGCTAACAGGCCCTAACTTGCATGTATCTCATCTCACATACCTATTCTTTTTTAAAAAAGATTTATTATGTATGCAGTGCTCAGCCTGCATTACAGAAGAGGGCATTAGACCACATTATAGATGATTGTGAGCCACCATGTAGTTGCTGGGAATTGAACTCAGGACCTCTGGAAGAGCATCCAGTGCTCTTAACTGCTGAGCCATCTCTCCAGCCAAACATACCTATTCTTTATTGTGAAGATATTGACCATCTACGTGGGGGTGTAACACAGTAGTTACCATTCCACACAACAGGTTTCTCTGCCAGCTTTTCTAAAACTATCGTAGGGATGACAGTCTTTTGTCAATGGATCCCTAAGGGAATCCATTTTTTCCTCTATTCCTACCAAAGACCATGGGGCCATTTTCAGTATGCACATCCCCCAAAGCTAGAGATGCTATTAATATGTAACTGTGTTAGAGGCAGGGTCTCACTATGTGTTCCAGGCCTATGAACCATCATGTTCCTGACTCAGCTTCCTAATTGCCAGGAGTACAGGTGTGCCACTGTGTTCAGCTGCCATGCCATTTTGGAGGGACCATTGCCAGTTTTCATATCTACCATCCTCCAATATGCTAATTTGGTTTATCTGGGATGAAGCCTAAGTGTTGTGATAATTTTTAAATTTTTTTTTCCTTTTAAGGCCCACCCATAGTTCAGAGCCACCAAAAAAGAATAAAGGATGGCAGATATGAAAAGGCCACACTGACTGTCACAATGTTTCACAAGACAAATTTCCAGGTAAATTAGAAGGCAGGAGCTAAATAATCTTTGGAACTTCCTTTGGTCCTTGGTGTAATTGACTCTGATTTCTCTCACATTCTAGAAGGAAGCACACAGAGGGGGTTTCACTGGAGAATTCAGTGGCGGTTCCAGTTGTATGTAGTTAATTTGAACAATCTGAAGAGCTCCCCACCACCCCCCGAGTGGGGAGGCAGGTGAGGGAAGCAGGTAGTAGTTGGGGGAGGCAGGTGGTGAGAGGGAGGCAGGTGGTGAGAGGGAGGCAGGCAGGTAGGTAGGAGGGAGGCAGGTGGTGGGAGGGAGGCAGGTGGTGGGAGGGAGGCA
>OU015745.1:42572366-42639849 GCA_907169655.1 Acomys percivali
GGAGGGAGGCAGGTGGTGGGAGGGAGGCAGGTGGTGGGAGGGAGGCAGGTGGTGGGAGGGAGGGAGGGTTGCACAGTTGATCTGTGGCTCCCCCATAGCCTCCACACTCAAATGGACATCTGTATGACTATATACACACATGTGCAGACACAGACACAAAAGTAAACTACAAAGAGCAAATTCAAAAGCAACAAAATAATTTCAAAGTAGCAAAAAGGCAGCATGGCATGGTTAGATAACCCACAGCTTGTCACTTGTGTGTCAGTGCTGAAGCAAAAGTTCCAGTGACATTCATCACCTAAGAGTGATTTATCCCCTAGGTTGTACTGCTAATCAAATTCCCACAATTGTTTACATACTTATTGTATCTTTTTGGTTAAACCACAAGTAATTTGTGTATGTGAGGGTGTTTCCATCGGAAAAATTCAAGCAAATTAGGAGGAAACCGTGTTCTATTAAGTTAGATTTGAATAACTGTTGAGACGTTCCCTGGATTGCATTTCTCTGTGGACGAGATTACTGCTGGCCCAAGTGTGCTTAGCCCTCATTCTTGAAAACTCAGAACTTTTTATTATGGAAAATTTAAACATAGACTTTTTTTTGTTTTTGTTCTTGGTGTTTTGTTTTGTTTTTCCGAGACAGAGTTTTTCTGTGTGGCCCTGCCTGTCCTGGAACTCACTCTCTAGACAAGGCTAGCACACGTGCATGCATGTGCACGAGCACACACGCACGCGCACAGTAATAGCCATTTTTTTTAACTTCTTAGAAATGACGGAAAGAAGCACTACAGGCCTTATTCCATCTCCAACTCTTCTAGCCAACCTCTCGCCTCTTCATTGCCGTAACCAAACCAACTTAGTATCTTCTTGAGAATCTTCTTGTCAATATATGTGTTATTCCATTTTTCATTACTGTAACAAAATGCCTCTTGTTAGATTTTCATGTGTGTGTGTGTGTATGTGTATGTGTGTGCTCATATATATATATATATATATATATATATATATATATACACACACACACACATATATTCATGTGTGTGTGTGCATGTGTAGGCAGGTTCATGTGCATGTGTGAGTGAGCATGTGTGTTTGGAGAGCAGAAGCTGTCATTCAGGTAACTTTCCAAGATCACTCTCCACCTTTATTTTTTAAAGATTCCTTTTATATTTAATTGTGTGTCTGTCTGTGAATATATATACTTGTGTTCTGGTGCCCATGGAAGCTGGAGGTGTCAGATATTCCTAAAGTTGTAGTCAACGGAGTTTCAACCACCTGATGTGGATGCTGGGAACTAAACTTGGGTTATCTGTAAGAGTAGTACATATGCTTAATCACTGAGCTACTCTCCAGCTCCTATTTTTATTTTTGAGGCAGAGTCTCTCACTGAACCTGTTCATTGTTTGGCTAGACCTGCCAGCCAATGAGCTTCAGGGATCTGCCTGTCTCTTTTAACGTACACACACACACACAAACACACACAGACACACACACACACACACACACACACACACACACACACACACGTGCAGGCATCCAAAGTCAGGTCTTCATTCCTGTACATCAGGCACTTCCCTGGCTAAGTGTGCTTTATAAAGAAAAGAAATATATAACAAAATAATAATGCTTACCTCAGGCTTTCAAGGCTCTGAGGAGCACTTTGGCTGCATTTGCATCTAGGTGGCTGGCATGATGGTGCAAGGGAGGAATCACAGGGTAACACACAAAGCTGGAAGAGGGGCATAGTTTGCTTTTTTTGTAAAAACCCCTATCTTAGTTAGGGTTGCTATGGCTGTGATGAAACACCATAAACATAGCAAATTGGGGAGGAAAGAGTATATTCGGCTTAAACTTCCACATCGCCGTTGATCACCGAAGGAGTCCGGGCAGGAACTCAAACAGAGCAGAAACTTAGAGGCTGATACAGAAGCCACAGAGGGGTACTTATTACTGGCTTGCTCATAATGGCTTGCTCATAAAACCCAAGATCACCAGCCGAAGGATGGCACTACCTATAATGGGCTGGGTCCTCCCCAACACTAATTAAGAACAAACTTGTACAATCACTTTGGAAATCAATCTGGAACTCTCAAACCTGGGAATAGTGCTATGTCAGGACCCAGCTATACCACTCCTGGGCATATACCCAAAAGATGCTCCACCATACAACAAGGACATTTGCTCAACTACGCCCATAGCAGCCTTATTCATAATTGATGGAATCTGGAAACAACCTAGATGTCCCTCAACTGAAGAACAGATGAAGAAACTATGGTACATTTACACAATGGAATACTACTCAGCTAGCAAAACCAAGGAAATCATTAAATTTACAGGCAAATGGATGGAACTAGAAATGATTAGCCTGAGTGAGGTAACCCAGACCCAGAAAGACATGCATGGTATATACTCATTTATAAGTGTATATTAGCCAACAAAGATGTCCTCTGAGAGACCCCACCCAGAAAGGGATCAGGACAGATACTGGGACTTGCATCTGGACTCTGAGCGGAGAGCCGAGAGTTAGATGGAAGAGGTGGTGGTAGAAGGAACTGGAGGGTTCAGGAGCTCCACAGGGAGACCACCAAGACCAGCGGGTCTGGGCCTAGGGAGCCTGCACAAACTGATGCACCCACCTAGACCACCTGTTCAGATGTAGCTGATGGACTGCTCAGTCTCCACGTGTGTGGGGAGGAGGGCAGAGAGGGGACTGCCTCTGACAGGAACTCTGGTGTCTGTGATTTGATCACTGTCCCTTGGACACACAGAGGAAAAGGATGCAGGTTACCCTGATGACACCTGCCTGATAGGCTGTGATCAGATGGTGGGATGGAGAGGCCTAGGGGAGGGGGAAGAGGGCAGAAAAAGGAGGGAGAGTGGGAACGGGAAAATAAGAGCAAGGGGATAGCAATTGGGATGTAATGTGAATAAATGAAAATAAATTATCAAAAAGAAAAAAAAAGATCCTAGGGAAAAGCTGGATCTTAGGGAGATATTTCTCTCAGTTGTGGGTTCCCTCCTTTCAGATTCCACTGCCTGGGTCAAGTTGACATAAAACTGGCCAGCACAACACTCCTTGACAGCACTTATCAGATCCTCATGAGAATTTCATTAAGTCTTTCCCCCAGAGCATCACCCTCAGTGCCTCAGTTACCTCCTTAGAGACCTGACCAGCTAGAGCTTGCACCTACCAACACTGCTGGCCAAGTGCCTAACACTAGGCGATGTGGGACAAACCATCAAACCCAGTGCAAACTACAGCACTTGCCTCTCCTTCTGCTCCTTAGACGGGACATGGAACAGCCAAGCCAGATTTCCTAAATATGTACTTTGCAGGGGTTGAGGGGTGGGTTTGGAACTGAACCTCTTATAGCCAGGTTGGCCCTAAACTTGCTCTGTAATTGAACCTGACCTTGAAATCATCATCTCCTGCTTCACCCCCCCACCCCACCCCCATCCCCCAAGTGCTGGCAGCTCAGCAGCCTTCTACCACACCAAGTCTAACTTGAGATTTTTTTTTTTTTAATTCCAAGTTGGCTTGGACTTTTACAATTCCTTACAAGACTAAGGAGCCAAATAGTTCAGGCCAAAAATATTCATATAAATGAGTATTTGTTCCTGTGTAAAATTTTAGAAGTTTTACTATTTTGCTTCTCAAATGTAAGATGCATAGCAAATACTATGTTTTTATGGGGACATAAAAATAAATGATTAGTCCTTTGCATGGCAAATGTTAATACTCGCTATCATTTTATTAAGAGCAAAGGAATCTATGACTAGAAGAAGAGACCGACAGATCATAGTTGTCCTCCACAGCTCATTTGTCCCCTTATTCAGAGACTGTTTACTGGCTGTCCATGTGTGACTATGTGACTAAAATTCTGAGCAGGGAAAGGGAGTAGATGTGGTCTCCCCTGATTGACTAGAAGAAAAGTGCGCTTCCTCTCCAATGGAGCAAGATGAGGCAGTGAGAATCCCGGGAAAGCTGGCAGAGTTGGCCTACTAGCCAGGATCCTTGGCCTGAAGCTCACACCTCAAAGTAGGAGGAAACACTCAAGCGGCTCTTATTTGGAATCATCTTGGTAAATGTCTCTATCATCTCTTTCCTCCTCAGTAAGCTGAATATTTCTTCCTAACAGGTTATCGTTTTGTTATGTTTTCAACTTTTGTTATCTTTTAAAATAACTACGGGTGCTGAAGATAGGACTCAGAGGTTAAGAGCACTGTTCCAGAGGATCCTGGCCTCCATGGGTACCAGACACACATGGGGTACATGGACATACATGCAGACAAAATAACAATACACATAAAATAACATTACAAATAAATAAACCAGTGGTGGCCAGGTGTGGTGGCACAGGGCTGTAGTCTCAGCACTCAGGAGAACAAGCAGTTCAAGGCTTTCCTGTTACATAGTAAGTCTGAGATGACCTTAGATAGCATGAGACCCTGCCTCAAAACCAAAATTTAACAATAAAGATGCTCATTTTGTAGTGGTTGTCCTTCAGGGAGCGGGGTCAAGCCCACACTGACCTCAAATTGGTTTGGATGTTGGGACAGATGACCGGCCAAACCCAAAAGGGACATGCCCAGATTTTATATGGCACAGATTGGCAACAACCAGGACCAGAAGTCCTAGCTTTTCATGTGGCCAAGAGGCAAAAGTGGGGCAAAAGGTCCTGCCAGGGGCTGGCTAGCTCAGTTATGCCACCAGAATGGAGGGGAGAACATGCCACAGTGTTCACAGGACAGAAAGGAGTTCTTTCTACCGCAGCCCGAGAAGGTTCCAGCTCTGAAGGACTAGATGAACATGCATTTACTCCTTACAGACTTGATGGCCCCAGAAGAAGAAGGAGAAGGAGAAGGAGGAGGAGGAGGAGGAGGAGGAGGAGGAGGAGGAGGAGGAGGAGGAGAAGAAGAAGAAGAAGAAGAAGAAGAAGAAGAAGAAGAAGAAGAAGGAAGAAGAAAGAAGAAGAAGAAGAAGGAAGAAGTTGCTAACCAAGTGGGGCAAGGATCTCGTTAGAAATGCTGAAACTCAGGCCGTTTGATCATGAGAGCACATCAGGATGACAAAGACCAGAAAGACAGTGAATCTGTCTGTCTGCTTGCAGCTAGTTAACATCCAAAGCTGCAAACATGTCAAACACCCACAGACTAAGAAATGCAGGGGTTGGAGTCAGCGAGGCACAAGACAACTGTACATTTTTTTTTCATAGTGTTTCAGTGAATTTAAATCTAAAGAGTAGTGGTGGTTGAAGAAGAGCTAACTTTAAATGATCAACTTTCAGTGAACAACAACAGCAAAGGTAATAAGCCACTGGCAGCAGCAGACTAATGGCTTTATGTAATTGTGTTCCTTTCAATAGAGACAGGTTATTAAATATATACCTACCACTATTTAATTCTAATATCTTTACAAACCTTATAAAGCAACTTAACAAATTTTTTTTCAAAAATCCTTTGTCAGACCACACATGTTGCCGTATTCATAAAAGATTAGAACAATTATGCAAATAGCATTCTAGAAATAGCTCTGGGTATCCCATAATTCCTCAAGATAGATATGCAAATGAAACCGATCGTGACTGTGAGCTTAAAGAATTACACATGGCCCAATTACACTCTCCATGCCCCTGTGCTGAATACAAGCCTGCAATGGGGAAACTTTCTCTTCCTGCCCAGCATGTGACCACACTTGCAGGGAAATAGAGACCATTGTGGGGGGCGGGGGGAGAGGAAACAATGTTAAATGAAGAGGAAAAAAATCTATCTCATCTTCTTGTGCATTTCAAATTAGATTTTTTTTTTTTTTACCTTCAGGTCTGAGGATGGACTCTAAGCCCTGTGCTTGCTACATAAGCCCTCTTCCACTAAGGGAAGCCCTCAAGCTCTGCTTGAGATTTGTTTCTCTCTTCTTCCTCTAACTCTCTCTCTCTCCCTCTCTGTCTCTCTTTCTCTCTCTCCCCCTCTCTGTCCTGCTTTCATGTATGTGTGTGTGTGTGTGAGCATGCTTGCATATTATATTAATATATTTGTATGCATGTGTTCAGATCTAGGCCTCAGGTTATCCAGTGTCTTCCTCAATCATCCTTCCCTTTATTTTCAGAGACAGGCTTTCTCACTAGCCTGGAGCTTACTAATCCAACTAGCCTGGCTAGCCAGAGCACTTTCTGTGACTGCTACACTGTGGGATTACAAGTCTGTGCTGCTTCCTTAGCTTTTTATGTGGGCACTTGGGGTCAGAACCCAGGACTTTATGCTTGCATGTCAAGCACTTTATGCAATAGGCCACCTCCCTAGCCCATCCTACATAACTGTTCCAATGAGACACTGGTAAACTATTGTTGAAATGCAAATGATTTCCAAGTTCCCTTTGAACCTGCCGTGTGTCTCTATCTTCCAGAAAACGAATCTACTCTGCTTTCTCCAGGTTCCAAGCAAGAAACCACGTGTGCGTCTCACATGTCATTTCCCGGCAAAAAATTAAAGATGTCCTTCCCATAAGGCTACACAGACCGGCCTTCTACAGGTAATAAATATGGTTGTGCCCGAGGAATGTTTAAACACATAGCTTTCTAACAGCTTATATGCGCCTCACCTGTTGTAGGTTGGCCACTTAAAACTTAGTTTGTAAATGACTAAATGACTCCTCCCAGAAGCCAGGAGGTAATAGCTTCCATTGACCTGTGTCCGTAATGCTATCAGGAAGCGAGTTGAGTACATTTATACCTCTTAAATGTGTTTGCAATTTCTTGGTATAATTGGAACTGACTTCAAGACTTCCGGCTTCCAGGTGTAAATCTCAGGCTATTTATTTACCAGCCTACAGGTTTGGTTGGGTACCTCCTAGGCCTTCCCTTGATTAGGCCTGTTCTTTCTTAAAACCAAACCCATAAAATATATTTCCTTGTGGCGTAAGCCTATTCCTCCCTCATGTTTTTGGGAGGGCTCTGGTCCTTTTGAGGAAAACATGTTTGCTTCCTGTAAAGTTTGGACAGAAACTCACCAGTGGCATCCTTGCTGGCTCTTCCAGCATTGGCATGTTACATAACAAACTTCTCCCCTGAAAGTGGCCCCATTCCTTCCTGGTACTAAAACATTCGGATAGAATCGGGACAAGAAAATTTGAAGAGAGAATCCTGTGAGTTTATTTTACTGAGAGAAATACATTTTTAAAATAGATTCCAGAGTGAAGGGAGCAGTGAAGGAGTCAGAAAGAAATGTACAGCCCAGGGGGGAGGCGGAGCCTGAGCCATTTTAGTTTCAGTGTTCTGGGTCCCCCTTTCTCAACAATTGGGAAACCAAAGCTGACTGCTAGGCAGCCTTACCAGACAAGCTGGAATGAAGTCTGGTCTCTGTGTTAACCCAGCTCTCTTGGCATCCGTCTGGTTCTGCCTTGCTTTATGACTCTGAGTGTCTTTGCCAACGTTCCCCAGTTAATTAACTAGTAACCAAGAAAACTGTACCCCACATGCCCCCATGCCCAGCACTGGCCAACACAGAGCTGGCTTCGGGCTGGCTTTCAGTGTGTGTTGGTCGGGTGGGTTTACTTTGCCATTTCCCAGATTCCTATAATTAGATATATGACTGTAGCAGTTACTTCTCCTCACTGTGTGGGTGGGTGGGGGGGGTGGGGGGGGAACTTGACAGAACCAACTTCAGGGAGGAAGGATTTATTCTGGCTTGTAGTTGAGGGAACATAGTTCACTGTGACAGATCATGAGTGTCCTGTGAATGCCAGGTCAACATAATTCACCGAGGCATCATGACCTGAGGGTGGGTGGGCCTGTGATGGTGAGCGTCACAACCACAGCCTCTCACAGAGAGCGACCGACCTGGAAGCAGAGTCAGGACAGGAAATGAGATGGATTATGACCCTCCCCCCCACCCCAGGTGTGCCCCTGTGACCATGTCAGCCAGCTAGGTCCTATTTGCTGGCTGTTCAACAGCCTCCCAAAATAGATCCACTAGCCAGGGGCCAAATATTCAAACACATGAGCCTGGGGCAAGGGGAGTGTGGCACAGGACATTTCATACTCAAACCATAAGAATAATCTTTAAGTTTTACACGTACATTAGTAAAAAAAAAGAAAGAAAGAAAAGTTTACCATATAGTTACATAGAACCAACCTCGTAATAATAAATAACAAAAAAATCAATTTCAGGCCAGGTGTGACGGCACATGCCTTTAGTAACAACAGTTGGGAGGCAGAAGCAGGCATATTTCTGTGAGGTCAAGGCCAATTTGATCTATATAGTGAGTTCTAAGCCAGCCAAGGCTACATATTGAGACCCTGTCTCAAAAAAAAAAAAAAAAAAAAAGCAAGCAGGCAGGCAAGCAAGCAAACCAATAAACCCTATTTCATTATTTTTCTGGGGACAAAGTTAGCAGACAGGACAGAGTAAGTAGAAAGCATGACTTTGGTATCCGTGTGTGTGTGTGTGTGTGTGTGTGTGTGTGTGTGTGTGTGTGTGTATGTGTGTGTGTGTGTGCAGATACATATATGTACACATGTGCATATGTGCAAGGATACATGTAGAGCTCAGAAGACAACCTATGGTGTCGCTCCTCAGGCACCATCTACTTAACGTTTTACATTTGTGTTTGTCTATGCAGTATGCATGTTTGTACAGTATGCATGGGTACGGATTGTGGAGGCCAGAGTTTGATGGCAGGTGTCTTCCTCGGCTGCTCTCCACCATGTCTGCTGAGGTAGGGTCATTCACTTGAGCCTAGAGTTCACCAGTTGGACTAGTTTAACTAGCCAGCTTGCTCCAGAATCCTGTCTCTACCTTTCTTGTTCTGTGTTCTAGTCTGTCTGGCTACCACACCTGCCCTGCACTTGCATGGATACTATGAGTCTGAACTCTGCTTTTCTGCTCCTGTGACTTGCTCAGCAAGTGCTTTACCTTTTTTCTTTCTTTCTTTTCTTTTTTTTTTTTTCTGAGGCAGGATCCCCTACTAGCTTGAGACTCATTGAGCAGGTTACCCTTGCTGGAGAGTAAGCTCTATGGATGCGCGTAATGACTGAAACTATAGTTGTTTTTACTTCAAAGTTAGAGTCTAGAGTAGTGAGTCACAATCCTTTCTGGGGTTGCATATCAGATATCCTGTATATCAGATATTTACATTATAATTCATAACAGTAGCAAAATTACAATTATGAAGTAGCCACAAAATAATTTTATGGTGGGGGAATCACCATGACATGGAGAGCGGTATTGAAGGGTCGCAGTGTCAGGAAGGTGGAGAACCACTGATGTGGAGATTGCGGAGCACTAAGGCAAGTGCCTGTGCATCCATCTTCTCCCTGCCGATGGCTTTCACTGCAGGCACAGCACCTCTCCTCATGGTCTTAAGATTGCTGGGCTGCTGTCGCTCCAAGCACCACATCCTCACCCAAGAGTGAGTACAAAGAAGGAAGAGGGCTTTTTACCAGCTGGGCTCATCCCTAAAAGTTTTGTTCAAGTTGAAGAAAAAGGAGCTAGAAGCTCTTGAACTCAACTAAGTCTTATCCTTGCTTCGTCCTCCTGGAGCGGCTGAGAGGTACAGAAAGGGGACCAGGTGTCAGTAGGTGAGAATGGCTCGCCATTATCTTCCTGTCCTCTCACAGAGAGGACACTAATGGTCTTGGCTGCCCACATGGGTAAAGAATCCCTCAGGTGACCAGAGAGACTATTTTGAGCTAGCTGCCTTTCGCCACCCAGCTACCTCAGTGTCCTGACAGTTTAAGGCTCCAGAGACAGTAAATTGGTACTTGATGGCTTCACACAGTAAGATCTCATGAATACAACTGCAAAGGTGCCTTGAATCTCTCACGCAGCGTGCACTGGGACAAAGCCTATCACTGTGCGGAGGCAGGGCATTCACCTTTTGTGTCTAATCACTCTCTAGGTCTGAAAGATTAACATGAAGTTCAGAACGGCCGGGGCAGTAGGATCTTTGGACATAGGAACAAATCATAATGTGTGTGACATTGAAGTATCTGGGGGACAAGGGAAGGGCAGAAGAGAGACATGGAGAGGGAACAGGAGATGCCGGGTGTATAACCCATGAGCTGAGGCACATGGCCTTCCTGAAGAGGACAGACTGGAGGACATTGTGACTGGCTAAGAAGGCTCTCCTAAAGTCTTTGGCCCGGGTCCAGCACAGAGCCAATGTCCAGGCAGTACCTGGGGCACTGTTGTTTGTACAGTCTCCTTGTATTCTTGCCTCCTTAGATGTTGACCTGCTGCACTTAAGATAGGGAGGATTCTCGGGACGGATGTGGAGAACATGGAAGGTATGCACACAGGCAATTCAAGAAGGGAGCATGGAAATACAAGGAGAATGGAGCAGAGCCCATGAACGCCCTCCTATGACAACAAAGACTGCTCCACCCACTCCAGAAGGTTGTTAGGAAGATGTGTGGTGGATCCCACCAACTCTATGATCCACCTAAAAAATTTTAAACTGAGCTCTCAGCTTCGGTTCCATCTTCCTTACAACTTCTAGGCCAGGAGAATGAAATAGAGGGAAAAAACGAAGATGCTGAGGAACAAGGAAGTTGGTTTGTGCATCTACAGAGGCTGCAGGAGCACAAATAAGGATTGCCAGATGCTGGTGTGCTGGTGGAGCTCTTGGACTGCATGCCATGTCCATAATTTGTCTGAATGGACTGGGAATGTCACCATAGGATCACTTAGGCCATCTCTGAGAGACTGCCTTGACTTATAAACCAGATAGTCCTTGTTAGACCCCTGCTCCAGACCTGTGGCATTTGGGGACTGGTTCTGTTCTCACCAGGGCCAAATCATCTCTTTTGCTATTCCAGCCAAAGAATTAAAACCACCACCACCAAAGACAAGCAAACAGGTAAGCCCTGAATTAGACCTAGAAAAATTTTGTCTCTCCAACAGGGCAGGGCATCTGAAAGATGGGGGGGGGGGGCCTTTGGCCAGACCAAAGAATGGGCTGAAATAATTGTGTTTCCTTTTTTAAAAAATAAAAGATCCAAAGAGCCAGATGGTGGTAGCCCATGCCTTTAATCCCAGCACTCAGGAGGCAAAGGCAGGCAGATCTCTGAGTTCGAGGCCAGCCTGGTTTACACTGAGTTCCAGGACATCCAAGGCTACACAGAGAAACCCTGTCTCAAAAACAAAACAAAAACAAAACCCAACCAACTCCTCCCAAATAAATGTCAGACAGAAAAGCAAAAAAATAAGGAGGTGAGAGAAAGAGAGGGTTGATTTAAAAAAAGGAAAGGGGAGGGGGGCTGGTGAGACGAGTCAGCAGACAAAGTAGTTTGTTGCTCATCAAGCCTGACAAGCTATTCAATCCCCGGGACCCACATGGTGGAGGAGAGAATCAACTTCTTCAGGCTGTCCTCTGTCATCCACATGCACACCATGGCATGGACTCATGTGTACCACACATACATGCCCTCACACATAAATGCACATACAGAACAAATGGAAACCAGTTTGATCAAACTGACAGGTTCTGGTAGATTGCACAGTGGATCCAAAGACTGTTTACCATTATGGCTGCCGATTTGTTATTTGCCCTCCCTATACCATTTTGCTAGAAGTACCCACTTAAAAAAACAAAAAGAAAAAACAAAACAAACAAACAAAAAACCCGGAAAGTCAGGCTTCAATTTACACAGCTATACTCTTGCTGCAAAGCTGTTTGATAAAAGGTACCAAAGACCCAAAACTGCTCATTTTAAACTAAATAAATCTATGCTAGGGCATGCAGATGGGTATTTCTATACATAGCTTATTTTTCTGTTGCTTTGAGTCTGGGGACAACTCATTCATCTCACCCTGGGGAGGGGTGTGTGCTGAATTAATGTCCCAGATTCGCCCTCTTAGTGCCCAGCTTCCTTGAATGCACCGTACCTGCTCTGCTACAATGAGCTGAGTATCGGGGACCCAGCTGCACATTCCTTGCAGCCTCACTGAAAACCATGCCTGCATCTATAAGCAAGTTTGTGCACAGCATGGCGAAAGTCAACCATGTCTTAAGCCAACTGCGGGATGTGGAAGATGACTTCTCCATGTAGAAGGGATCCAGACTCAGCACGTTTCCATAGCAACACTGGACTGTGTCAACATGCCCATCTAGTTCCTTTGAAAATACCCCAGGAACTCAGAGCCGCCACCACCACCACCACCACCCACAACATCAACAGGTGAGGCTGTCTCGGATATAGTCTGGATGCTGCCCGAGTCTAGAATAACTCAGGGTTGTCATGTGACCGGTGGGTTCCTGGGCCATACTGGGTGTCAAATATTCAGAATAAAACATGGCCTTACTGACCTCTGTGTTTTGAATTTGAGTCACCTGGGTAGGTGCAAGGCAGAGAAGAATTTATTTCCCCTGCCCCTTCTGTCTTTGAGTTGAGAGTAAAATTTCTGATGAATGGCCCAGCGGTGGAACTCTACCTAAGCCGAGGTCACAGGGAGAGAGGGAGCCTTCAGAACAGAGCAGTATCTTCCATTTTCACAAGCAGAACAAAATAATGCTCTTTAGTGGAGACAGATTGGCCACGGGGTCTTATTGTTCATCTCTCTTGGACATAATGTTTAATAGTTAATGTTATGCTCAAAATAAACCATACATCTACTACATCCATTATGAATAGTTTGTCAAAATGATTTTTTTTTTTAATCAGTGGGATTTTCCCCCTGTGGCTCTAGGAATCGAGCCAAGCCCTCTCAGGTTATAGGCAAATGTCCCCTGTTGAGCTGCATCTCCAGCCCATTGCTTTGGTTTTTCAAAACTGTTTAAAATAGTATGTGCGTTCGCTGTTTCTTTCACTTAAAGAGAAAGTTTGCCCATTTTTATCTTGCACCTCAAACTTAAAATGCTGGGGCTGGGGAGCTGGCTCAATGGTAACCTGCTTACCACAAATGCACAAGAAGCTAAGTTCAGATCCCCAGCACCCACACAGAAACCAACAACCTGTGGACACCTGTAATCTCCAGTGCTAAGGTGCATCCCTGCAGCTTACTCACCAGGCACTCCAGCCAACTGGCCAGCTCCTGGCTGATGGACCTGTCTCAGAAAGGGACATGGAGGGGCTGGAGAGATGGCTCAGAGGTTAAGTGCACTTGTCTGCTCTTCCAGAGTTCAGAGGTCCTGAGTTCAATTCCCAGCAACCACATGGCGGGTCACAACCATCTATAATGAGATCCGGTGTTCTCTTCTGGTGGGCAGGCACACATGCAGACAGAACATTGTATACATAATAAATAAATACATCTTTTAAAAAAATGACATGGAAAGAGAGGATGACCCAAAGAGGTCCTCCATGTGCACATGTGTGCACATTCACATACATACACCCACTAGCCCCACCTCCACTCACAAAGAGCTCCAAATGTTTCAGAAATGCTACTGTCCAAACTAAAACCATGAAATGGGACAGCACACACCAAAAGACAGAATGTGAGTTACTTAGCAACAGACTATAGAGACTTGGCTTCAACAACAAAACAGCCACTCCAGAATGAAAATACTGGTATATTTGTGTAATGCAAAGAGAGGTACAGATAGAAATCTTCAAAACGCAAGGTACATTAATAAAAACATAGCAGTTTAAGCAAAAAGTATTATACAGTACTTGCAATGTAGTCCTTCAGTTTCAAATGACAATGTCTAACAAAGAGATAGTATTTTAAATTAAAGTTCTTAGTAATTACTTAAAACAGCCATGAGGAGAACAGCACCACCTAACTTAGCAAACACCGCAGGAAAATGTTTTGTCTCCTGGGAGAGGCACCATTATATCCCATTTCTTTTTACCACGGGAAAAAAAGTCTTCATACTGAAAATGAGCTTTATAAGACAGAGTAAAACTGGGCTTATCAAAGCACAAGCTATTTCCACAAAAGTATTTTAACTTTTTATTGGGGGGAAAAACTCCAAACCCCAAACCCAAACAAGCCTGTGGTTCTCTGCCCTCCAGAGCCCGCCCCATCCACAAATCACAACCGGTACAAACACATGCAATACTGTCCACATTACTATCCAAAACACTTTTTACTGTTTAAAAGTTACAGTCTCACAGAAAGTTTCCGTTCAAGATTGATATACAGAGCAGCTGCTGCAGATGTGCAGTTTTTAAAGTAATACAGAGAGGGCTCCAAACCTTGGTCATTTAAGTGACTCAAAAGGAACTGCCTTCCTATCCATACCCACTTCCTCCTCCTAAAGTTCAGCATCACCGCTGGGAAAAGTTCCCCACACCTCCAAACAAGGCGCACAGCACACCTGGCCCTGTAGCCTGCTGTTCAGAGAGGGCTTGAGCCAACTTCGTCCCTCTCTTCCATCTCCAACAGAAGATTCCCTAGCTTCCGCTCCTTCCCTGCAACGCAAAGGTAATGCCACTTGAGGTTGTCAAAAATAGCCTCTGTAGAAAACTGGCCATGGTCTCTAGGAAACTTTGCATGGATAAAACCAGTGTAGCCTTTATTTTAAAAAAAAGAAAATTCACACGTGAAAGGAAAGAAGTCGGTACCAGTACAAAAAGACTGCAGGGCCTACTGCCAGGAAGAAAGTATAATTTAGAAGGACGGAACTGGACTACGGCATCCCCTCCCCCGCCCCCAAGAACAGGAGTCTATACAATCCAAGTGCGAGTCCACTTTTGAGAGTCTCATGAAGGCAGCGGAGAAAAACCAGACACGGGACAGAAAGGGAAGAAGAAGCGCGATCTCAATCGAAGCCAGAGGGAACCTGGGTGGCAGAACGCGCCTCACAAACCAATGCCTTTTAGGTCGCAGGGGAGGGTGGCCTGCGTGGCTTGCGGGCTCTGGCAGCAGGGAAACTGGGCTCTGAAACAATCCCTCAGCTCCCGGTTGAAGAGGAAGCACACAACCGGGTTGATGCCAGCCTGAGCGAATGTCAGCCACACCGAGGCTGTCAGGTAGGCCTGCGGGACAGCGCCCGGTCGCACCAGGACGCGCAGATAACTGGCCACCACATAGGGCCCCCAGAGGAGCAGGAAGAGCAGCGTGATGGCATAGAACATCTTGCAAAGCCTCTTCTCCGTCTTGAACTCCTCCAGCACCAGGAGGCGCCGGGCGCCGCGGCCCGGGCCTGCAGGCCTGATGCCCACGAGCGCAGGTGGCGTGGGCCCGCGGCCGAAGCCCGCCGTCCAGTTGGCGGCCGCCTGGCCGGTGGCGCCCGGGCCATGGAAGGTCCAGTCGTGGCTGACGGCGGGCACCAGGCGCGCGGGCCGCATCTTGCGGCGATCGTGGATGAAGAAGAGCAGGCGGAGGTAGACGAGGTGCGTGGCGCCCACCACCGCTGCCAGGAGCAGCAGGAAGCCTAGCGCACCCGGGGCGCCGTCGGGCCGCTGCTCCAGAGCACACGGCGCGTCCTCGTCGTCCGCGCCACCGCCGTCCAGCACCGGCGGGAAGGCCGCGGCCAAAGCCAGCGCCCAGGCGGCGCACACCAGCATCGCCGCGCACGGCCAGCCGGCCAAGCGCTCGGCGTAGAAGCGGTGGTGCGCTATAGCCAGGTAGCGGGTGACGCCCACACCCAGCAGCAAGAAGGCCGCGTGGAAGCAGAAGAGCGCGGCCAGGAAGGCTAGCAGCTTGCAGCCCAGAGCGCCCGGAGGCGTCCCCGCCGCGGCCGCCGCGCGCCGCGCCGCCAGCATGACGGCCGGGAGGCAGGCGAGCGCGCGCAGCCCGTCGGCCAGGCACAGGTCGAGCAGCAGGTAGTACGGCGCGCGGTGCAGGCTGCGCTCCCGCACGATGAGCAGCGCGAACAGCACGTTGCCAGCCAGGCTCACGCACAGCAGCAGGCTGAGCGTGGCCAGCCTGAGGCCCAGCGCGGCCGCCTCGGCCCCGCCGCCGCCCGGCTCACTAGCGTTCGCCATCGCGGCCGTGCTCCTCCCCGCCGGCCCTCGCCGCTCGCCGTAGGCCGCCCCGGGCTTGCGCTCCACCACGTTAGCTCCCCGGGCCCGCGGGGCTGTCAGCCAGCGCCCGGCCGGCCCTGCCCCGGAGGCTCCGCGCGCCTTGGCTGCGCCGCCGCCATCTCAGCCGCGGTGCGCGCGGGAGGCGACGGCCACTCCCTGCGCCCTGGGCGCGGCGGGCTTCACTGCGGGCAGGCCCACAGCCCCCCGCATGCTCCGCGTCCTCCTCTCGGTCCTCCTCCGCCGCCGCGCCTCTTGGCTCTGCCCCCCGCCGGGCCCGCCGCTGCCGCTGCCGCTGCCGCTGCCTTCGCCACCGCCTTCGCCGCCGCCGCCGCCGCCGAGCCCCCTCCCCTCCGCCGGAGCGCGCAGCGTGGCCGCCGCCGCCAGTCCCGCCGAGGCATCCCGCGCCGCACCGGGCCTGGCTGGGCTGGGGGCGCAGTTGCGACAGCCGAGAGGGGAGGCAGGGCCCAAGACGCGAGGTGGCGACAAGTCGCGTTTGGCCCCAGGTAAACGGGAGTCCGATGGCAGCGGCGTCAAGCGCCAGCGCTGGGGTCACTGTGGCCGGGAGCTGGGGACACGGTGGCCTGGGGGTGGTAGGGTCTGGGAGGCCTGAGAGAAGAGGAGGCAGGGATGTCTGGGATGAATCTTCAAGGAAAGCTGATAATGATGGACAGCATAAAACGGGGTAATCACAGAACACTGGTACCCAGGTGAAGCCTGATATGGGCAGCAGCACGCGGGGTGGGGTTGGGGGATGAGCATGCACCCCCCGCGTTACCCCGACTCCCAACGACAACTGCAAAGTTGCTTCTATTCGAAAGCCCACCAGGAACCCCAGGAAGCCTAGGCTTAGAAGGCAAGGGAGTCCAGTGCCTGGAAGTGGCCCAGCTGAGATCTCAATTTTACTTAGTCCTATTTCCAGGACTGGACTTTCAGGGCCCCTCAAGCATGCTTGCTCTCTAACTCTTAAGTAAAGCCAGACATGTACCACGCAAAGAAAGAAGGCATTTTCCTTAAGTGACGTATGTCTTTCTTGGGCTATCCATTTCCTGGTTTAGTCTCAAATGGCCAGTCCCATGTTCTGGTCCTTAAACACGTTTGCCCCTGCTGGGCCCACTGTCTGCACCAGCCCTGATTCTTAAGACTTTTGGAGTACCCCGTCTATCTTTCCATCCTCTGTTCATTTGCTTCCTGGCACTTAACGGGTTCCCATCCTCTGCTTTATTTCTTCTTAAAATCCTGTCTAACTAGTCCCTAAATATTGCACGTGAGTGAGTGTGTGTGTGTGTGTGTGTGTGTGTGTGTGTGTGTGTGCGCGCGCGCGCGCACGCGGGTGTGTGTGGGTGTCACTATCCTCATTGCTCAGTATGGTAAAACAAAGTTAAGGGTTGTGTTAAAAATTCTACAATGCATGATGGGCGTCTGGCTGGGCACTCCTGGGATCACCACTACAGAGGGCCTGAAGCGCCAGGCTGGGTTGAGTCAGAACTTAGCCTGTGACAGAAAAGGGATCTCAGACAGTGCTGAGAGAAGAGGGGTGTGAGGAGAACTGTGACAAGCGGGGGTTATTCCTGCAGCAGGGGTTAAGAGGGACAACAACACCCGTGTGGTGGCATGCACCTGTGGTCTCAGCACTCCGGAGGCTGAGTCAGGAGGATGGCAGATTGGAAACCCATCTGGGATGAGAACAAGTTAAAGCCACAGAGTTCAGAACCTGAGAGTCAGTCCAGGGCCTCAGGCTGTGCATTTGGAAACCACTGGGGATCCCCTGGAAATTCAGTCCTGACTCAGTTTGTCCAGAATGGGTTTAGATAGTGACACTAATATTGGCTGTTGACCCCTCTGTGAGTAGCAAGGCTTTTGGAGACAGTTTGAATATCTTTGTAAAAATCTTTTTTGTTTGTTTGTTTGTTTTCAAGAGAGGGTTTCTCTGTGTAGCTTTGGCTGTCCTAGACTTACTTTGTATACCAGACTGGTCTGGAACTCACAGCCATCCACCTGCCTCTGCCTCCCTGAGTGCTGGGATTAAAGGTGTGCACCACTATGCCTGTCTCTTTGCAAAAATTTTAAGGGAATGCCTTTCTTGGTGCTCCTAAGTGGTCAAAAGGAAGAGGCTGGGTAGGCACTTCTATAAATATATGTGATAGAAAAAAAGAGCAGTGTGCTAGGGGCGGGGTTGGGGTGGGGGCGCTAGTTAGGAATCTTATTTTGAGCATGGTAGCTGAAACAAGGCTGGAGGGGAGGGGAGTGGTTGCTATTGGCCCCACAGACTGAGTCTGTGAAAGCGTTTCCCTCATGGTTGGTATGGGCCTCAGAAGTCCCAGGTAGAGAGAAAGAGGGAACAGTGGAGGTGTTCCTGGCACGTGGTTGGCCCCTCTTTGAGTAGCTTTCTGATGCAAGCACAATGGGATGGACTCCCACTCTCAGGCAGAGAACTGGAAAGGGATCTTCTTCTTTGTTTAAAGCCAGATGCATGGCCCTGGACAATGAGGTTCTGCCACCATGTGGGCTGTACTTGCCCAGAGAAGGAAATCCATTACAGTCCGTGAAGACATCATCATCATCACTGGGTTCGCTATGTTGATACTGAAGGTAGTTTCCATATACCAAGCACCTAGATATCAAACACTGTGTTAAACAACAAAGTGTTATTTAATGGCGTTGCCATGGCCATGTGCATGGGTACAAATTCCACTTTGCAGATGAAACAGCGTGGACATGTGGAGTGTTCATGTTCATGCATGTGTGTTTGTGTGTGTGTGCGCATGCGTGCGTGCGTGCGTGCGTGCATGTGCATGTGTGTGTGTGTGTGTGTGTGTGTGTGCGCGTGCATGCGTGCGTGCATGTGTGTGTGTGTGCGTGTGCGCATGCGTGCGTGCGTGCATGCGTGCGTGCGCGTGCGTGTGCGTGTGCGTGCGTGTGTGTGTGTGTGTGTGTGTGTGTGTGTGCACGCACACATACCTGTGTGTGTTTGTAGGCCAGAAGACAATCTAAAGTATCGTTCCTCAGGTTCCATCCACCTTTTTCTGTTTTTGAGACAGGATTTCCCACTCTTGCACTGGTGTGGAGCTTGCTAGATAGGCTGGGCTGCCTGGCTAGCTAGCCCCAGAGACTCATCTGTCTCCTCGTTCCTAGCACTGGGATTACAAGTGAAGTACCCTGTGCCTGGGTGTTTTATTTCAACATGGGTTCTAGGGATCAAACTCAGGTCCTCCTTCAAGGCAAGCACTTTGTTGAGCCGTCTCTCCAGCCCCAAACTCTGCCTCTTGAGATGAGAAAGCTAACCAACAGTCAACAGCAGGTGCTCAGGATAGAAAACGATAACCCCCTTCACAGGGAGAAGGACTTTTCACAACAATCTAAGCCAACAGAGAGGTTTTATGGACTTACTCATGGCTGAGTGGGAAATAGGGCCCGGGCCATCTCATTTCAAGTCAGACGCTCCCCACTGAATTGGAATATTGATAGCATTCATTGTTATGAATATAAATCACTCAACCAGTCATTTAACCTCTTGAAATCTAGAATGTTCACATATACAAAATGTGATATTGATTTCCTAGGATCTCTGAGTCTGCAGTTTAGTTTGTATGGGAGAAAAAAAAAAAAAAAAAACAACCAAACAAAAAACGGTGTTTAAGTGTCTCTGTTTCCCAAATGGAGGGAGGTAGTCTTCAGAGAAGGGGGTGGGGGAAGGCCTATGGTTCCCTTGTGCTATGGCTAGATAGATAGAGTTTTCTACTGCTGCTATGTAGCCTGGTGCACTTCTCTTTGGGATCCGAAAGGTTTGGTTGAACCATTTACCCAGCATTCAATAGGTTCAGCAGCAGTAGAACATGTAAATCAGGACTATGGCAACATTCACGTGTCTACGGCTTTCATTCTCAGCATTTGTTCAGTAGATTAAAATAGATTAATACTTAAGGAAAGCCATTTAACATTTAATCAGCTGGGATCAACTCATTTTCTTTTTACTTCAGACAAGGCTTTCAAATATTTTCTTGGGCACCTAATTGAATGTCTCATATTAAAGGCAGATGAGCTTTTTTTTTTCCCAATAAGAATTTCCATTTTGTTTATAAGTGATCACATAGGTTGAAGAGTTGGAAGCCCCACTCCATCAGTTACACCACCTCTTTGATGCACATAGTGTGACTGGTAATATAAACCCACCTGCTCAGAGGGACTAGTTGGCCCATTTTGACACATGTAGCTGTGGCCATTAGTTCCAAAATCATGGGAACCGTCTTGGCCACTACCTCAGGTTTCTTTCTTGGAGAAGATTGCACCCTGGCTTCTAGAAGCCCCACCCATGAGGCAGAGTTCCAGGCCCACTGCATGTCAGGTTATTAGAGCATAGCACTGTGGCAAGGACGCAAATGGGCTTGGGAACTAGATAGAACCCTGGCCCATACTCAAATCAGTCACCGTCTGTGCACCCCTGGGAAAGTTCTGTTTACTCTTAGCCTCTAAGCCCCTGAATCTCCAAGGCCTGTTGTGAGGAACGGTCAGTTAGATGAGGCCTACTAATAGAAAGCAAAGGGCAAGTTAAGCACAGGGGCAGCATGGAGTTAGTGATTGCTGAAAATGATGACTGTGGACAGATGTCTCAGCCCAGATGCTCATAACTCATCCAGCAAACAGTGACTGAAGACAAGAACAGTTTAATCCCAGCTGACCAAATACCAGATAAAATAGCCTGCCTGCTCACACACACTAGCTTGAAAGAGCATGTAGTGTAAAATATGTGCGCCAAATTTATGGCACTCTTAAAGAAAGCAAGGAGTTGCCATGAAACCTGGAACTGTGTTACCCCAACCAGCAGGGCAAACCAGCAACAGAGTCAGTTAGGTTTGTTAGAAGCAGTTATATTCCCCTTGATTTTACAGATTTACCATGAATCCATATGGATTTACTTCCATGTTTGTCAAGTGACAAGATGCCTTGAGTTTGAGTTGGGGATAGAGAATATATAAATGGGTCAAAATACAGTTAGTGAAGGCTCCAGTCAGGTAAGGTCACATGGCCACATATAATGGTCACCGGTTTCCTGCCACTAGTACACAAGCCTTGTTCTCTGCAAATTCATAGAAGCAGAAAGTTGTTGGGTGGGGAGGGGAAATTAGAGCAGGGCTGGGCATGGATATAGGGTTTTTTCAAAGAGTAATGAAAATTTTCTGATATTTAGTAATGGGGACAGTTTATACAATCCCATGGGTGACCCAAGAAAACAGAATTACAAATAATACAAAATGACACTCAGTTTGTATTAAAAGGAAGCCAGCAGTGTGACCTTATTAAAGGATGGAGGGTTGTTTGTTTGTTTGTTTGTTTTTGGTTTCATTTTTCCAAAAGTGACACAGACTTGTGCTCATGGTTTTCTGAATGAATGTCAGCCTGTAGGGTCTGACTTGTTACACTGTTCTGGGAATGGCCACTGAAGTCAGCCATGTTTTCTGTATGGTCACATGTACAGGCTTGTCTCTTGTAATGGGCTTCATTCAGTATTTGTGGCAGGATGCTCGTGTGGGCTTAGGAGGATGTACAGAGGGTTTCAGTCAGTACCCTCTTATCAGCATACATACGCAGAGCTGTCATTTGCTCACATGCAGTGATGCACTGGGGTGTTTTGTGTGCGTCTTCTAGGGGCTTCTACAAAAACATCCAGCTTTGCAGCCTGGTGATTACATACTCTGGACTCACACAGAACAGTGTGGCAGGGTAAGGTGAATATCTTAATTTCTTTTTTTTTGAAGGATGCGTATGTAGGGTGAGGGGTTATGTGCACAGTGTGTTAAAGGTGCCCTCAGTGGTCAGAGGCGCTGGAACCTCTGAAACTGAAGTTATGGGCCGTTGTGAGCTGCCAGGTGTGGGTGCTGAACCTGAGTTTTCTGCAAGAGCAATATGCACTCCTAACCACTGATCCATCTCTCTAGCCATCAATTATTAATAACTGACAGATAATTGCAGGGAAACCATCAGCATGATGTGAGTGTTAAATGGGCTGTACCTTCTACTACAAAGTTGAGAAGGAAAAACAAAAATCAAACCAACACTGTATCCTACACATTTCTTAAATCACCTGAAAATGTCCCGAGACTGAAGGTCCCTTGTCTGCAGTTTAGTGCAGTGTTTTGCAGGAGTATTAGGTAGTATAATGCAAAACACTCTCATGCATGGGCTTCTGAACAGATGAGAGCTTTTCTAGAAGGTACACTGCAGTGGAAAGGTACTTCTAGTATTGAGAAGGATCATGTAGGATCAACAGTGACATGTTTTTGCCACCAAATTTCCACTGTTGAACCTTGTTCAATGTATTAAGTATTTAAGTGACTTAAAGTCATGCCTCACCACAAAGAAGAATGGCTATCTTTTTTTAAACAGGATTTTATATTATAATTTATTTTTTATCAGTTGTTAATTCTTTTATTTTTATGTCTTCATGGTATCCTTTTTTAATTTTTTATTTATTCACTTTACATCCCGATTGTAGCCCCTCATCCCCTCCTGGTCCCATTCTCCATCCTGCCTCCTCCCTTCCCTACTCCTCAGAAAGGGAAGCCTTCCTCCTCTATCATCTGACCCCAGTCTATCAAGTCTCATCTGGACTGCCTGCATCCTCTTCCTCTATGGCCTGGGAAGGCCGCCCCGCCAAGGGGAAGTGATTAATGATGGGCAGCAGAGCCCATGTCAGAGGCAACCCCTACTCCCCAGGTTATGGGCTCCACAAGGAGACTGTGCTGCCTATCGACTGCATCTGAGCAGGGGGTCTAGGGCCTCACCATGCACTAGGTCCTTGGTTGGTGCATCAGTCTCTGTAGCCTCCACGCCACCTCCTGGATTTGTTGCCTCATTGGTCTCCCTGTGGAGCTCCTGCCCCTCCAGGGCCTTCTATCTCCCAACTCTTTCATATGACTCCCTGTGCTCCACCCCAAAGTTTGGCTGTGAGTCTCAGCATCTGCTTCAATCTTCTGCTAGGTGGAGTCTTTCCAAGGACCTCTATGGTAGGCTCCTGTCCTCTTCCTTCTCTTCAGCTGCTTCCAGTGTCTATTCTGTTTGCCATTCTGAATGAGAATTAAGCATCCTCCCTAGGGTCTGCCTTGTTATTTAGCTTCTTTAGGTCTGTGGACTGTAGTGTGGTTGTCCTGTATTATGTGGCTAATATCCACTTAAAGTGAGTATATTCCATGTGTGTCTTTCTGGGTCTGGGTTACCTCACTCAAGAGCTTTTTTAGCTCCATCAATTTGCCTGCAAATTTTAAGATTTCCTTGGTTTTAATAGCTGAGTAGTATTCCATTGTGTAGATGTACCACAGTTTCTTTATCCATTCTTTGGTTGATGGACATCTAGGTTGTTTCCAGATTCTGGCTATTAAGAATAAAGCTGCTATGAACATAGTTGAACAAATGTCCTTGTGGTGGAGCATCTTTTGGGTATATGCCCAGGAATGGTATAGCTGGGTCTTACGGTAGGATTATTCCCAATTTTCTAAGAAAGCACCGGATTGATTTCCAAAGTGATTGTACTAGTTTGCATTCCCACCAGCAATGAAGGAGTGTTCCCCTTTCTCCACATCCTCACCAGCATGTGCTGTCACTTGAGTTTTTGATCTTAGCCATTCTGATGGGTGTAAGATGCAATCTCTGAGTGGTTTTGATTTGCATTTCCCTGATGACTAAGGACGTTGAGCATTTCTTTAAGTGTTTCTCAGCCATTTGATATTCCTCTGTTGAGAATCCTCTGTTTAGTTCTGTATCCCATTTCTCAATTGGGTTATTTGTTTTGGTGGTGTTTAATTTCTTGAGTTCTTTATATAGTTTGGATATTAGACCTTTGTCAGATGTAGGGTTGGTGAAGATTTTTCCCAGTCTGTAGGCTGTCGCTTCATTCTGTTGACAGTGTCTCCTGCCTTACAAAAGCTTCTCAGCATTATGATGTCCCATTTATTAATTGTTGACCTTAGAGCCTGACCTGTTGATGTTCTTTTCAGGAAGTTGTCTCCTGTGCCAATGAGTTCAAGGCTCTTCTCCACTTTTTCTTCTAACAGATTTAGTGTATCTGGTTCTATGTTGAGGTCTTTAATCTACTTGGACTTTAGTTTTGTGCAGGGTGATAAATAATGGTCTAGTTGCATTTTTCTTCACATAGACATCCAGTTAGACCAGCACCATTTGTTGAAGATGCTATCTTTTTTCCATTATGCGGTTTTGGCTTCTTTGTCAAAAAATCAAGTGTCCATAGGTGTGTGGGTTTATTTCTGAGTCTTTGATTCGATTCCATTGATCCACCAGCCTGTTTCTATGCCAGTATCATGTGGTTTTTAGCTTGAGATCAGGGATGGAAATCCTCCAGAAGATCTTTTTATTAATGTCTTAGCTATTCAAGTTTTTTTTTTTTCCAATTGAAGTTGAGAATTGTTCTTTCAAGGTCTGTAAAGAATTGTGTTGGCATTTTGATGGGAATTGTTTTGAATCTGTAGATTGCTTTTGGTAATTGGCCATGTTTACTATGTTAATCTTACCGACCTATGAGCATGGGAGATTAGATTATAATTTAATTATGTCATTTTCTCCTTCCTTTTCTCCCTCTAACCCTTCCCATATGCTCACCTTATTCTCATTCAAATTTACATACTATTTTAAAATTGTTAATATATATTTGTATATATGCTTAATATATATAAAACTTGCTCAGACTATATACTGTTACACACATACACATGCACACACACACACACGCCGGGAGCTGACCATTTCAGGCAAGTTGAGGCCTGCCGAGCTTCCCTCCCATATTGGTACTGTCCTTATTCGCGCCGTGGGTAGGCATCCATGTCAATGAGACTTCATGGGTGTAGATTCTCTGCCATTTCTGGGAGAAATAATCTTATAGCAGACTTCTTGTTCCTCTGGCTCTGATGATCTTTCTGCCTGCTTTTTCCTCAATGACCCCTGAGCCTTGGGCACAAGGGTTGTGTTGGAGATGTAATCATTGGGACCGAGCTCCACAACTGTGCATTTTGATTGGTTGTGGTTTCCTATAATGGTCTTCATCAATTGCACCATGAGGTTTCCTTGATGAGGAGGGGTAAGAACTATACTTATCTGTGGGTATAAGAATACATTTTTAGGGCTGGAGAGATGGCTCAGAGGTTAAGAGCAATGGCTGTTCTTCCAAAGGTCTTGAGTTCAATTCCCAGCAACCACATATGGCTCACAGCACTCTTATAATGAGATCTGGTGCCCTCTTCTGGTGGGCAGGTTTACATGCAGGCAAAACACTACATACATAAATCAATCTTTAAAAAAAAGAATATTTAGAATGTAGTTGGAGATTATGTTGGTTTAGTAAAGTGGTGGTTGTAGATTCTCTTCACGATCTGTGACTTCTCTAGCAGCAAATTAGTTGACTATGATTCCAGTACTAGACATTATGTTCCACTTGTTGAGCGAGTCTTAAGTCCAACTAGAGACCTGTTGGTTACCGCGGAGGTATGTGTGCCACTACTGCACCCTGAGGGTTATTTGTTATGCTGGTCATTGTTGTTGTCCATAGGTGTCACAGGTGGGTAGGACTATTGGTTGCTTCCCTCCTTTGGAAGGTTGCAGGGTGCCTCCTGGTATCCTGAGAGCTAGTCCTCAGGGAGGACGCTTTGGGGTCCTCTGGGCAGTGTGTCTGAAGTATATGTTTTGGGGGTCTTAGACAACTCTAACAACACAGAAGGGGCCTTCTCATGCCCCGTGTTGGGGTCTTTGTTAGTCTGGCTTTTGAAGAGAATATTGCCAGCCAAGATGGGGTCATTTCATTTAAAATATACTTGTTTTTGTTATTCACTGACTTAAATGTATTATAGGTATTTTTAGGCAGGTAGTTAATAGCATTCTTTCTTACGGTCTTTTCAGACATCTTTACTCTTATTTTGCCCTCCTCCCTCCCTCATCTGTATTTATCTTTCCCCTCCTGCCAGTTAAAGCCCTCCTCCATTTTCCCCATTTCCCCATCAGATCACATGTACCCTGCTGTTCCCTATCTATTTCCCAACCCGACCCTCCCCGACACTGGCCTCTTTACTTACCTGGTTTCGGCAGTGTTTCTACATTATGTGCTCACATGTGAAGATTTGGGGCTAGAGCCTCCCTTTATGTTATCTTTCCATTTTTACGTGTCACTTAAGAGCTGAGTGGACTCCCTCTAGTGGTCAAGTGAGCGAGTGTCATGATCCTCGTTTTTACTTCTGAAGGATCTAGAGACCCCTGGGTGCTGCCCTGAGGTCAGAAGACTGACACATCAGACCTCGGCCTAACAGTCCTCCCACTTGAGCTAGGTATGGATGAGACCTCACGTCCTGCCGCTACGTCCTCTCCACTCACTGAGAGACCAGCTAGGAGTTGGGGAGATAACGTAGTTGGTAGAGTACTTGCCTTGCAGACAGGCAGACCTCAAACAAGCAAACAAACAAAGCAGGGAAAATAGCCACGCATGATGGTGAGTGCTTATTGTCACAGTGCTGGGGAAGCCGAGATGGGCTCGCTAGTTAGCCAACCTAGCCTGGCCTAACTTGGCAACTCCAAGCCAGTGAGAGAAGTTGTCTCAAAAAACAAGGTAAATAGCCCCTGAAGAATGACCCCCCCGCCCCAAGGTTGTCCTCTGGCCTCTACATGTAGGTGTACCCTCAGCGCGCACGCGCGGACACACACACACACACACACACACACACACACACACACGATTAAATAGTGCACCGGATATTGCAATTGTCTACATGTGGTTGGTGGGAACCGAACTCAGGACCATTAGAAGAGCAGCCGGTGCTCTCAACCTCTGAGCCATCTCTCCAGCCCCCTTTCTTTTTCCTTTTAGCTCCATATACATGTACTCTGTATATGCCAGGAGAGTCCTGAGAAAGATGCTTTGGAGGTTGGCATCATAAGATTTCAGACATCTGTAAGTGGGGTCTCTTGCCATTGTACCTGACAGTATAGCAGACAGACTTCTACTAGGCTGGAAATAACTAATATAGGCAATCTTTCAGATGCTTATTTGCCATTTGTATGTATCATTTACTGATAAACTTGTCCATTTCTTGCCCATATTTCTCAGTAGGCTGTGTATTATTGCCAACTTTTGAGAGTTGGCATTCTTGAGGGCCACCATAGATTTGGATGTTATTTATGTCATAGATGTAGCTTTTTTGGTAAACAAAGCCCAATTGGTACTGCCATGGTGTCTTCTCCTGTGCAGTCACTGAATATTCCTGGCCTAGGACTAAGTGGGCAGGACAGTGACTTATGAATCTCAGGAGTGTTTTTTCCTAATAAACACTTCGTGTGCACACATTTTCTCATTGCACGAATCTTTTAGTTCTTTATTGTCTTTTAAGAAGTTTCATTCATGTGTGTATGTGTGCTACATGTGCCATGTGTGGAGGCCAGAGGACAACTTTCAGGAGTTGTGTTTTGCCTTCCACCCTGTGCTTCCTGGTGATCAAGCTTAGATCATCACACTTGGCCTCAAGTACCTTTACCTACTGAGCCACAATGCCAACCCCTTTAATGTATTTTTTTTCCTTTAATGTATTTTTAAAAGCGGAGGGTTTCCTTTTTATAAAGTCTCATTTTTAAATCTTCAGTAGTAAGTGGATTAGAGTTTTGGTGAATCTTTCCCTCAATCATATCACAAAGATTTTTTCTTCCTATATTTTTTCTAGTAGTTCTATTATTTTGGATTTTACGTTTACTTTTTTATGCTCTACATTTGATTAATTTTTACAAATAGCTCGAAGTACCAATTGCAGGTTCTCCCCCAACCCCCACAACTATCCAGTTGGTCTAGCACCCTTTGTTAACCGTGTTGCTTACTCAGTCACTTTTGTATCTTGGTCAAAAACTAATTGTCCATAAATCTGTGGGTCTATTTCTGGCCTCTCTCCTGTGTCCCAGCTATCTCTTTCAGGACCTCAGTGCTGTATTGCATTGATTATTGTGGTCTTACAATGAACCTCAAAAAGAGACACTGCTGTCCTTCCAGTCTCATTCTTTTCCCAAAATTTGGCTATTTCTGAGTCATCACCACTTAAATATCTGTTTGAGAATAAAGTTATCAACTTCTGCAGAAATGCCTGCTGAGATTTTAAACTGGGATTATGCAATGGATAATTAAAGCCTTCAGAGCGCTGCCTCCCCCTAAACAGGGTGAGCTTCTCATTTATTTGATGAGCTGTTTAGTTTTAACTGTCAACTTGACACAACTGAGAGTCACCTGAGATGAGAGTCTTGATGGGGAATTATCTGGGTCAGATTAGCTTGTGGGCATGTCTGTGGGGAATCCTCTTGACTCTTCGCTGAGGTGGGAAGGCACACCCTGAATCATTCGGTGGCTGGGCCCTGGGTATACGGACGTAAAGGAAGCTAGCTAGCTGAGCTACCGAAAGCAAGGGGCCATGCATTTACTCTCTCTGCTCAACTGTGGGTGCAGCACTTTTAGCTCCTGCCTGGAATTCTGAGCCAGTTCTGACCCTTTCTCCCCCAAGTTGCCTTTGATCAGCATATTTCACCGCAGCAACAGAAATGAAACTAGGACATTTGGGTCTCCCTTAGTTTCTCTTCACAGATCTGTATTTACTTGTTCATGTATATCGTCTGTCATATTTATTTATCAGAATTTCATGCTTTTGTTGTTGTTTTGTTTTGCTTTTGTGTTTTGAGACAGTGTTTATCTGGGTAGCCTCAGCTAACCTGGAACTTGCTCTGTAGACCAGGCTGGCTTCAAATTCAGAAACTTAGAGATCTGCCTGCCTCTGCCTACTAAGTGCTGGGATTAAAGGCGCCCCACTGCCGCCGCCACCATCACCTCTACCCCAGCTGCAGTTCATATTTTTAAACTATTATAAATAGTATTTCAAAAATCTTTCCTTCCAGCTAATTATTTCTAGTATAAAAATTGGATTGAATTTTGTAAACTGTTCTTATATTTTGAAACTTTGCTAAACTCATCCTCTCTAGTAG
This sequence comes from Acomys percivali, assembly GCA_907169655.1. Classification (NCBI taxonomy): domain Eukaryota; kingdom Metazoa; phylum Chordata; class Mammalia; order Rodentia; family Muridae; genus Acomys; species Acomys percivali. Next base: position 42,601,276 of record OU015745.1, read on the forward strand.
CCCTATAGGGTTTACTACATATAGATTGTTGTCTGTGACTGAAGGTAATTTCAACTTCTTTTCCAATCTAGGAATTCTTTTTCTTTTTCATAATCTTATTGCCTTGGTGATAGGCTCCAAAATTATGCTAAACGAGTGATGAGAGCAGAGCTCAGTGGTCTCTCTCTTATATAAATGGGAAAGTGTTTGGTATGTCATGTCACAACTTAGCATAATATTAACTGAGTTTTTGTAAATGCCTATGTGTGAGGAAGTTTCCTTCCACTCTGACTTTGGTGGGAAGGTTCTCCATTTTTAAAAGTTTGTGTATAAAAGTTGGGTTTTAAAGATGTCTCTTTGCATTTATTAATTGTGTTGTGGATTTACTTTAAGGATCCAATGTGTTTATTTTATGTGCGTGAGTGTTTTGCCTGCGTGTATCCATGAGCACAATATGAAGAGGTCAGAAGATGCAGTCTGATCCCCTACAACTGGAGTCATGGGCGTTTGTGACTCAGCATGTGGATGCTAGGAATAGAACCCCAGTCCTACTGCAAAAGCAACAGGCACTCTAAACCACTGAGCCATCTCACTAGCCCCACACTTACATTCTTAGTTTGTTGTGACGTGAAGTCACATGCTATAGCAACCTTGCATTTTTAGGATAAACTCCACTTGTGATGTACTGCCACTTAAGACATATGGGGTGGGCCTGGGAGGCCTGGGAAGTGATTGTGATCAGGGTGCACTGTGTGAAATTCCAAAATAATCAATGAAAGTATTAGGTTGGAAAAGACAGATATGCATGTGTTACACTTGTTAACATTTTGTTTAGAATATTTGCATTTATATTCATGAGAGTTCTTGTTTGTTTGTTTTTGTTTTTGTTTTCTTTTCAGGGTAAATCAGACCTAATAGGGAAGTACTCACACAATCTCTCTCTCTCTCTCTCTCTCTCTCTCTCTCTCTCTCTCTCTCTCTCTCTCTCTCTCCTTCCCTCCCTCCCTCCCTCCCTCTGTCATTCACATGAAGTTAGTATTTTTTCCTTATGCATTGTGTAGAATAATAAGCCTGTGAAGTTACATTGATTTGTAGCTTGCTTTTATGATCATATCCTGAGCATGTCTTGCAATAAAATTATTTTACAATAAATAAGGCTGGGAAAGACTCCCATCTATATAGTTGGAAACTATAGTAATTAATTTTTTAACACTGTCTTTTTGAAGTGATGTCTGGTGGGTAGTTTTCTGCTTGAGGCTTTGTTATTATGCAGTTTAGCAATCACTAACATGCAGTTGGAAAATAGTCTGTTTACGTATAATGAGAATATTGATATCATAACATTTAAACCCATCTTGCAGTTTGCTTTCTGCTTGTTTTTTTCTGCTCTCTTGAAGCTCAATATTTTGGATTATTCTATGCTTCATTGCAACTTTGGAGTTTTTCTGAGGTTCACAGCACACATCTGGAACTTACCACGATCTACCCTCAGGTGCTCTTCTGAGTCCTCATGCACAACACAAGAAAGCACCACAGCATCCTCAAGCATCTCCTGTGTGGCTATCACAGCTTTCTGTTATGTCCATTGTGAAACTCGCATGTCCTAGCAATGTTAGCAATCCACTGGGTACTGGCTGTGGGCTTTTGTTTGCCGTTCTTCAGAAGGGCTCTGTGACGTTTCTAACAGCACTCCTCCTCTAAGCGTGATACTTTCTAAGCTTTGTGTGCTTCAAAGTATCTTTCTCTCTCTTGTGTTTTTCTTTGATTTTTCTCTATTTTAATTTAATTTATTTATAAATGCCACATTAAGTAAGTTTTGTTGATTTTTCTCTCTTCTTTTTATGCTCTTGATTTCATTTCTTTATCCTTTCCTCTGTCTGCCTTGGCTTGACTCCCCTCCCTCTCTTCTCTTCCTTCCTTCCTTCCATCCTTATTTTAATGAGGTGGGTCTGAGATTACTCTGTGGTCATCTCCCTGCCTATTGGCCTTCTCAGTGAGAGGACTATACGTGTGAGCCACCATGCCCAGGTCCTTGCTGTAAGGGTTCATGCTGTTGATGGAGACCTTTTCTTTTTTCCTAGTATAGGCACCTAGTACTATGAATACCCCGCCCCCCTCCAGGCAGCAATTTGGCTGCTTTGACAGATATTTTCGTCTTACATCAATTCATGTATTTGTACATTTTAAATTTATTTGCTATTTTTCTCCATATGAATACTGTTTTCAATCATATGGAAATACACTCCTTCTGTATGTGACATATGTACGTGTTGATGTGCTTCATACACATGTGTGTAGGGTTGCATATGCATGTGTGCACCTGAAGGCTGGGAGTTGACAACCAGTATCTTTCTCAATTGTTCTCTACTATTTGTGGAGTCAGGGTCTCTTGGTGAGCCTGGAGTTCTCCAATTTGGTTAGGCCTAGGGATCAGTTAGGGTTTCAATGGTCTGAACTTTTTTTTCACTTTTTTTTTATTATTTATTAATTCATTCATATTAGATCTCAATTGTTATCCCATCCCTTGTATCCTCCCTCCCTCCCACTTTCACCCTATTCCTCTCCCCTATGACTGTGACTGAGGGGGACTTCTGCCCCCTGTATATGATTATAGGGTATAAAGTCTCTTCTTGGTAGCCTGCTATCCTTCCCCTGAGTGCCACCGGGCCCCCCTATCAGGGGATGTAGTCAAATATGGGGCACCAGAGTTCATGTGAAAGTCAGTCCCTACTCTTCACTCATCTGTGGAGAATGTCCTGTCCATTGGTTAAGGACATGTCCCATGAAAGTCTTCACCTACCAGGAAAGTGGGATAGATGTGAGGACATCCTATTGGGACTCTAGATGAGAGAAGTATGGGAGAATGGGGGAAAAAGAAGGATCTAGAGGGTCCTAGAAACCTACAAGAAGAACATTATGTTGGGAAGATCTGGGCCCAGGGGTTCTGCTCAAGCTATGGCACCAACCGAGGACAATACATGCAGTAAACTTCAAACCCCTACCCAGATCTAGCCAATGGACTGAACCCTGCTTTTATGCTAGCCATCAGCCCCTTTTGCCTGCACATCAGGCACTGATGAGCTGTCTCCCCAGCCCCCCCCCCAAATTTTCTTACTATCTTTCTGTTAGTGGTTTCTTTTAAATATTTTAAGGTTTGTTCTACTGTTTAGTGCATACTTATCTTAGTGAGCTATTAGAAATATTGTCTATTCTGTGAAAATGCTATATATGTCAGCTAGGCTGTACTAGCTACTTTTGTTGTTCCTTCCTTCTATGCTTGATTTCCTACCTATTACCAGGAGGGGGAGGATCAACTCCCCAAGTGTAGTTGTAGGTGGTCTGCTTCTTTTCATGCCCACCAGGCATAGCTCCATGTGTCTTAAGGCTTTGAAGCCCAGGGTTTTAGGGCACGAGTATTGAGGATGTATTCAGGATGAGACATCTTCCAGGATAGGGATGTTTCCCCGTGTGCTGTTCCCTTCCTTGTTGCCAATAAGCTTTGCTCTTCTTTCGCTGACATTAATACAGTCACTTTCATTGCTTACACAGCGTCTTTTTTCATTATTTTCCTTTCAGTTTATTCACATTGTTGTATTTGAAATATCTCTTTTAAATAGCATTTTGTTGTGTGTGTTGCATGTGTGTGTATGTGTGTGTGCACGCACACGTGCGCACGCATGAATGCATGCCATTACTCCTCAGGTTGTTGGGCTGGAGAGATGGCTCAGAGGTTAAGAGCACTGTCTGCTCTTCCAGGGGCCCTGAGTTCAATTCCCAGCAACCACATGGTGGCTCACAACCATCTATAATGAGATTTGGTGCCCTCTTCTGATGTGCAGGTGTATATGGAGGCAGAACACTGTGTATGTAATAAATAAATAATTTTTAAAAAAAACCTCTCTCCCATGGAGAACCTTGTTGGCCTGGAACTTACCAAGTAGGCTTAGCTGGCTAGTGCTTATCTGTCTCCATCTCTAGACCGCTTGGCAGAGGTAGTCCAGATATCTGCCCACACACGCCTCCCCGCACTGGAATTACAAGCATAGGCCATCGCTCCTTCCTTTTTTCTACCTGGGTGCTGGGAATTGAACTCACACTTGCATGACAAGCTCATTACCACTTTGCAGACTGCAATTTCCTCAGCTCTCGGTTTGTTTAACTCATGTTACTGCTTGCTGGGTTTCACTGTCTGAGCTCCCTCCTGGTGCTGCTGGCTTGGGTAGCTGCACAGTGACAGCTGTGTCCTTTGTGTTTGGCTGCTGCTGTCTGTGAGCTTCCTCGCTTGCCAGCTCCTCCCTTCCTGTTCCTCTGTCTAGAGAAAGGCCTTTCTTACAGCTCTTCTTTCTGTGCTCATAGGCATTTCTTGGAGCCAGTGTCTCCAGCTCCAAGTGTGGACAGTAAAGGGGCAAGGGGAGACAGCAGCAGCAGCATCCCTGTATAGCAAGGCCCCAGCTGGTGCCTGCCCTCTGCCCCTCCTCACTCTCATCCTGTGGTTTATTTATGATCGTTAGGGGCTCTCAGTGTGCTGAATGGGAGGAATCAGGAAAGCGTGCCCACTCTGTCTTCCTGGCAGAGGTTTCATTGCTTTTGTAACTGAACAGTGTTGTACGTGATGTGAAGTCCAAGACATACAGTCTTGCTTTGTCTTCTCACTAAGTAGCAGACATTCTACTATCCCACTGTCTTTGTACCCGGATTATTGTCTACTGAAAGAACTCTCTAACTTTGCTCTTTTCTTTTCCACATAGTTTTTGTCTGGTATTGAGCAACTTGATTATACTCTGCCTTGATTTAATTTTTCCTTCCTTTGTTTGTGCTTGGGCTTCATTGAGATTTTTAAAAAATTAATTGATTGATTTTTTTTAATATGCTGAAAACATAATGCAATTTTCATACAAGTCTGTAAATGAATTTTGAGTATATTTTCCCATTTCCCCTTTTTATGCCAGGCAAGCACTGAGCCATACCATCAAATCCTAATCGAGATTCTATCTGTGGGCTTATGACATGTAAACAATTCTTCTCCTACAGCAGATGACTCAACTGAGTTTATGATAAATACCAACTTGCTTTCTACTGCTCACTCAGTGGGGTAGGCATCCACATACACTAGACACAGAGGTGCTTTCCCCTGCCATGCTCTTTCAGATGCTTGGAGACATGATTAGAATACATGCCCAAGTCAAGAGCCCAGCTCATTTCTCAGAAGACATGGAGATGCTGGCATATTGAGGAATGGGCAAGTGTTGGGAGGTCAGGCTTGGGAGCAGGGAGTTGGGTTTGGCGTCCATACTTGTTGCTATATGTTGAGAATGCTATTAAAATCTGCAGAGTCCAGAGTATTAAAAGGGGAAAGGTGATATGTGGATTAGATAAGTGAGTGTGGGAGATGTTTATGTACTGATGGAAAAGGAGGTGTGTGTGTGTGTGTGTGTGTGTGTGTGTGTGTGTGTGTGTGTGTTCATACACCTGTGCACACTCCTGTGAATGCAGGAAGAGGACATATTCCCTTGAAATTGGGTCTCTCACGGAACCATGATTTTGGGGGGCCGCTAGGCTTCTTAGCCAACATGCTCCCAGGTGCCACTTGTTTGCCCCTCTCGGTGCTTGGGTAACAAGTGCCCAAGCTACCCCAGAATTGACGTGGGACTCCAAACTCAGGTTTTCATGCTTGTGCTAAGTCACCAGCACCATTGAGGGCATAGACCAGGCCTCCAACTCATGATCCTGCAGCCTTTGCTTCCTCAGTATATCCTTCTGGCATGCACTGAGATGCTAGCTGTTTTACTTATTAAAATAGTTTGAGATTCGCAGCAAAATTGGGTAGAAAATTCAGGGATCCCTAACAGGCTTCCGACCCCTTCCTTCGATGATGCCATGTCTCCCACCAGAGTGCATCCTTTGAAATGGATCCTGGGAGCATGTTGGCTAAGAAGCCTAGCTCCCCCCAAAATCAAGGTTCAGTAAGAGACCCAATTTCAAGGGAATATGGCAAGATATGTTCTCTTCTTATATTCACAGGAGTGTGCATAGGTGTGTGAACACACACACACACACACACACACACACAATATTACAGCATTGCCACACATCATCACTTTAAGCTTTGCTCTTGGTTTTAACTTCTGCTTGTTTATGAAGATATGTAATGACACATGTCCACCATCACGGTAGCCTAGTTTCACTGCCATGAAAGTCCCCATGCTTTACTTGTCCATCTCTCTCTTTCTTTCTTTCTTTCTTTCTTTCTTTCTTTCTTTCTTTCTTTCTTTCTTTCTTTCTTCCATGAGCCTCCAGGACACTGATATTTAACTGTCTCCACAGTTGTCATTTCCAGAGTGTTGTAGGTTTGGGTTCGTATGTTATGTGACCCCTCCAGATTGGTTTATTTCAACTAATAAAGTGCACCTAATATTCGCCCATGTCTTTTAATGGTTTAATAATAACAGACACATGTCTCTTTACTAGTCAGTACCGTTCCACTGTGAACTCACCTGCTAAAGGCCACCTTGGTTTCATCTGGATTATCACCCTTATGAGTATAACTGCTGTAAACATTTGTCTATAAGCTTGTAACGCAAAGAACTGGAGTGATATTTACTGGTCTTCTGGAAAGACGGCACCTTGCTTTGTAGGGTGCGGCTGGGCTCTACCAAAGGTTCTGTACCATTTGGCATTCCCAGCAGTGAATATGAGTTCCCACCGCTCCACAGCTTTGCCAGCGTTTGTTTGTGTCAAGTCTTAGGTTTTAGCCATTCTGATAAGTTAGGCCATTGTTGTTTTAATTTTCAATTTTCCCAATGATGTAGAATGTTGAGCATATTTCCATATTCTGTTTGCTGCCTGTATGTCTTCAGTGAGGTGTCCAGATTTTTTGTTCTTTTTCTAGTCAGGTCATTCATTTTCTTGTGCAGTTTAAAGTGTTCTTCATATATGTTGGAGCTGTTCCTATTTTTAGTGTAACATATTACTGTCCTAAGTGCCTGCCTAAGGGATTTGTTGATAACCTCTGCATAGCTGGAAAGAAAACACATACAAGTTTTTTTCTTCCTTTTTTTGTGTGGAAGAGATGAAGAAATTTTTTTTTTTAACCTGGAAAAAGGAAAAGGAAAAAAAGATTATTTTTCTAGGTTGCTTTGATCCAGAAGGATCTTCAGGCTGTCTCTCACAAATAGCCTGCATGTCATGCTTCTCAGCTACCAATGAGGAGTGGCAGCTGCCACTCAGCTCAGCATCCCCTCCCCTTCTTGGATCCACTAGGAATCCAGGGATAACATCAAACCTGTCAACAAGTCACCTTAACTTCCAGGCAGCTATTCTGGCCTGAGTCATTCTATTAAAACTAGTTGCTACTGAGGAAAAGCTTGCCCTGCAGTGGGTAAAGGAACTTTATATTCTTCTGTCTGGCTCCCACTTTCCCAGCCCTTCACGGTGCATGGATGGGTTTATATTACAGGACTCATTTTCATTTTATGTCTTTTTATTTACACACCAATTCTTTCACAAGTAATTTTAATTCCCTGTTTTATGAGAGAGGGGCTCTGTGTCTGAGCATTCCTGTATAAAAGAAAGAAAATGATTGTTTTTAATGCAGATTTTTGAAGGAAATATAATGGATTTCAGCTATAACAATTTCTCCCCATTTAGAAGAGATGAACACCTAGTTAGATGAACAATGTCATTCCTCCTATAATCAGAATACATCCGGTTTCCATGACAACCTGTACTTACCAGATTGCCTAGTAAAAGAAGTATTTTGATTCTGTCTTTGATAAAGGACTTGACCACTTTCTTCATTCCAACAATATAATTCTATTCAGGGCTTCCCCCCCCCCTGCCCGTCCTTTAGCAGGGCCACTTTTGAGAGTTAGCGTACCCGAAGCCCATGTTAGCAGTAAATTTCCTTTACCGTGAAAGGAGGGGCCTCCCTAGTCAAACACAAATGCGCACAGGAAACCAGGACATTGCAACAGGTCAGGTCACCATCATTTTCTGGTTTCTTCCTATTAAATTAAATCAACAGCCACATGCCTAACTTATGAAGACGCTGTTTGATCTGTGGGAGGATGATTCCACTGTTGGTTTTCGTTTGGACTTTCTACAGAGGAGGCATCTCTCTCCACTGCTAATTTATGACTTGTCTTTATGGATGGGCTGTGTCCTCTTACAGTTAAATTCTGTTCTTTCAAGGAGAGTGCTGTTAATGATTTTCTCTCAAAATGAAAAATAGGGAATCACTTGCATCATTAACTATGCCTTTTCAAATTTTTGAAAAATAACGGTACTACATTTTATCGACAAGATTATGTTTAATGTAACATAAAATATTTAAGTCCAATATGATAAGAAAACACAACCCTTGGGCATTTTAGGAATGATGGAGGGAGTTGAACAAAAATGTGGGAGAATTCAGTTTAGTTCTGAAGGGCCCAGTGAGTTTAGGAAGAACAAAATGATTCTTTGTTATGCCCAAATCATTGTCAATTATAGCGTTAATTTATAGCTTGAACACTCGATGCAAAATCAGCAGAGGGCCTCCAGGTATCTCATTGTCTATCAGGACTTACGTTTGTAACAGACCCCCAACCACCCCTGGGTCAGTAAGTACATAGCCCTTGAGAGTGAGGTAGTCACCAAAATACTTAGAAAAATTTAAAGCAATAACACACAATGCAACAGTATGTATATGCTGTGTAACACGTGAAAATAAGAACAAGTGAGACACCACCAGACCTCCAGACTTCTCTAGATTTATCACTCCTGCTGATAATTTGTCCCAAGTCAGGAGAGTTAATAACTATAGAGGCTCCCTCTCCTGACTCTGTCAGCCAGCATCTTCATAGTTCTTAATTGGTGCTTACCATGAAAATTACAGTCCTGAAAATGTTACACAAATGTGTGTGTCTGTCTCCATTTTAAATCTTGCTTTGTGTTTTTTTTTTACTTACTGACTGTTCATCAGTTGATAATGAATTCTCAAGCATTAATGTGCTTAGCTCTTTAGAAGTAAATGGCTCATCTGGAGAGATATGTCAGTTGGTTAAATTCTTGCCCGCACAAGTATAAGTTCTGAGTCCTTAGCATCCACATAAAACTCTGGGCACAGAGTTGTGCTCCCTGGATTGCTCTGGCCTCCCAGCCTAGCTGAGTCAGTGATACTAGGGCCAGTGAGAGACTTTATCTCAAAAAGTAAAGTGAGCTGGACTGAGGAAGGTACCTGTTGATCCATGGCCTATACTCACATCCACATTTACATATTCACACTCATACACCACACACGCATGCACACACACACATTGCCACAGAGAGGGGGAAAAAAGATGTGTGATTTGACAGACTATTTCAACAGGTGCTTTGATGAGGGCATCTTCCTCCTGCAGGGGTCACTATTCAGACATTTGCCAAGTACCCACTTTATAAACATTACATTATAGTTTTTGTTTTGCTTTTGAGGCCTTCAGAGACAAACTCTTACCTCAGAGGCTTTGGCTGGCTGTGGCTTTGAGAAACATGGATCAGCTGGCCATTTCCTAATACATCATGTCACTTCCTGATATGTTTGCTTAGCACGTTTATATTTTTTGAATCAAGATGTATATTGTCATGCTGTGAAATCAGGTGGAACTGGTGGTGACCTGCAGGCCTGCTTCTAGCTGACCAACCACTCCAGTTTGCCATGCTTTTTGGAACCTACCAATCAGAGCTCAAACCAGAACAGTCCTAGGCAAATAAGAAGGTTGTTCATGCTATGCAGCCTTTACACCCCCCCCCAACACACATATCCCATCAGCCAAGTCCATGGAAGATTGGCCCCAGCAGGAACTGTCCCCTTGGACAGAAGGGAACAGTGACAGACCACTGTGCAGTCACAGCAAAGGTCCTTCCCTTACTTGGAGTTCCTAAGGCTAGACACATGACCATTATGTCTGAAAGTATCAGGGCTCTGTTTTCAAACAACAACAACAAAAGCAGAGTTAATTCCTAGCATCCCTTTCACCAGAGTAAGCGTCCCTAAGTCAGGCACTTTGTGTCTCTGCTTGGCAGTACTCTGCATATCTTTGTACCTCATCTCCCACAGTGGGACTTTTCCTGACCCCAGGAGGATGGTTAGAGATTGTGAATGGCAGAAAGGAAAAGTCTCAGGTAGTACGGAGGATATGTAAGTACCACAGTGTAGAGTAGGCAGACAGGATCAGTAGCTCTGATTCTCCCATGAGCCAGACAGGTGCTGAGAACTGGCATGCTAGAGTGGGAAGGGGCCAGGCCTGTCTCCAGGAGCTCATGGTAAGGCTAAGCTTAGACACACTGAGGGAATGGGCAGGTTTGCTTGGATTACATATATTTTCAAATATATTCAATATATATTTATATATTTCCAAGAATATGCAAATAAAGGTATGTTTATACACCCCTATTTATATACACACGTGTATATATCCACATACATTTGGAAATAGACTTGCAACTGAATTTGGAAAGGTGGGAGGAGGTGTGAAGGATTCAGATGCTAGACTGGAGAATTCAGACCTCAGCCTGTGAGAGACAGCCATTTGGAGCCTTAAATAAAGAAGGACTAAAGCAAAGCATATTGTAGGAGACCAACATGCTGTCCATGGCCCATGGACAAGTGGAAGGGTGGACAGTCAAAGTCAGGCAGTCAGCACACTTTGTGAACCTTTTTCAGTTCCTTAGCCAACTCTTGGTGATGCCAGGAGGTGGCAGACCTGTGCAGGGTGCTGGGACATAGACAGGAGGAGGGTCCCAGTTTTCCCCTCTAGGAACATATATTCCAGTGGGGGAGGGGAGTGCACTGTAGATTCCCGAAGCCTGTGACATGGGCTCTTAAAGAAACATTCTAGCCGGCCGTGGTGGCGCACGCCTTTAATCCCAGCACTCGGGAGGCAGAGGCAGGCAGATCGCTGTGAGTTTGAGGCCAGCCTGGTCTACAAAGTGAGTCCAGGAAAGCCAAGGCTACACAGAGAAACCCTGTCTCAAAAACAAACAAAAAGAAAAAAAGAAAAAAGAGAAAGAAAGAAAAGAAAAGAAAAAAAAGAAACATTCTACATTTAAGTGAAGGCTTGGGGTGAGAGACAAGGCCAGCTAGGAGGAGCAGAGGGACTGGTGGGTCAAGAGAGGGACAGGTGTACAGATGTCCTGTGGCCCTAGGGCAGTTCTGGGGACAGGAAATAAGGCAGCTCTGTGATGAACAGGCACTAAGAACTTAGGTCCTCTTGGGTCCTAAGCAGAGTGTAGTCTGTCCTGAGAATGATAAGGAGTCTGGAGAGCTCTACGGTATGATAGGATCAGTGTTTGGAGGCTTGGCTCTGGGTTGCTGTGTCAGCTGTTCCAACAGGGGTTAAAGGTAGGGAGGCTGGCTAAGGGGGTGTAGTATCAGCCCATGACGTCCTATGATGACAGTCAAAAAAATACAGAGCAGGAGTGAGTGGCATCCTAGAGAAAAAAGGAAGACCAAATACACAGATGTGGGGAAGACAGGGCAAGGCCCACAGCTGGCAGGTGAGTGGCTGTGGAGTTCAAAATGCACTGGCTTCGATGCCACATTTTCTGCTCTCAGTGACCAATAATCTGTACACTTCATGGCAAATGCTTCTTGAGGCTCCACAGGGCAAATGCTTGCTTGGTACAATTTCCTTTACCTCTCTTTTCATTTGCAGCTCAGAATCAGACCCTCAGGAGCCTTTAGAACCTGGATAGGTAACACTGGTTGAGATCTTACTGAGTGCAGCTTATAAAAGATGGCAGTCATGCCAAAGGGCGCTCATGTTACCACCTACTTGTCTTGGGTGAGGAATATGCGGCTCAGCAAGTTTAACGTCCATGGATTGTAGTTAAAGCCTGGTTCGGACTTAGGCAAAGCAAGAGCCGTTAAAGCACATTACAGTCTCCCCTCACCCCACTAGAGTCCTAGACTAGTTTCATGTCCACCTCCCCACCACAGTCCCGACTCTTCCAAGCCATGGCTTCAGGACTGAGCAACTGTAAACAGTGGTTTTGTTGGAGGCATATTCAGGTACGTGCCCCAGGCTTGTGCCTTCTAGCACCCTGAACTAGAGAGTCTGGGCTCTGCCACCTAGTGGCCACAGACATACTTTTTCCTTGGAGTTCCTAGGTGGAAGACAGGCAGGCTGGTGTATTTATAGCACCACTAGCTGTAAACAGGAAACTTCTCAGCCTCAGAGAAGGAGCCCAGCAATGTAAACAGCATATTGCCAGTGAGGGCCTGCATCCATCCAACAAACTAGCATGTGACTCCAGATCTAGGCGTATCTTACACACTCCCTGGTTTCTGCAGCACAGATTCCTTCTATCTATGTTGTTCACTGGTGATTTCAATTTGGTGGCATTTGCAGAGCGGATATGCAAGCATGCACTGGATGGAACATTGGCAGCATCTTTGTGACATGTGCACTTTTTCTCAATTGATGATAGCTTGTGGGATCTGGGCTGCCAGGGTGCCCATTGCTCACGTGTGGAACCTTGGCACCTGTGACTGGACTTTAGAGACTCAAAGTTTAACTGCTGGGATCGACTCTGTGCTGAGTTTCAAATGTAGCATTCCCACTATGTAGACACATGGTAGAACCATCTCCTCCCAAAGAAACCACCAGACATTTATACCCATGTTCTGACTTTAGAGTAAAAGGTTTGCTTCCCTGTGCTGTAAGAGTGCTTAAACGAAGGGAATGGCAGTAGCTCATGCTGAACTATATGACTGGCATAGTCTTTTCATGCATCATTCATTATTTAAAGGAGGGGACTGAGTTAGCATCCTTGCCTTCCCTTCCAACTCCAACATTCTACTGTTTCTGTGCCTCCCAGGGAGCTGGATATGAGTGGAAGAGAGAGGACCACTTGTTACTAGGCAACCAGCACCCGCCTCACCCATGTTGCCATGGTGATGATGAAAGTTGGGCTGATGGGATTACCAGCTCCTGCTAATTGCACATGAGCACTCAAGGTCTCTGTCTCTTGCTTGCTTGCTCACTGGCTTTGACTCTCTTGTTCTTCTAGGAACCATAGAGAGAGCTTCTCTCTCATCTGTAGTCCTCCTGGGGCATCCCTGGTACACTAATGAAAGGCGAGTGGAAATGGAGCCCGGCTGCACCTCTGAGTAGCTGTGTGACCTTGGGCAAGTTACCCAGCTTCTCTGGGCCTCCATTTCCTCATTTGGAAAATGAAGGGGTTGGAAAGCTGGTCCCTGTTGAAGGTTCTTCCCCGTTTTCAAATCCTTTGATGCCTAGGGGAGCATGTCAGGGGAACAGACCACACTGTTACCAGGCAACCAGCAGGCACCCTGCCCAAGTTGCCTTGGTGACTGGATACTGGAGGGGAGGGGAGTCACTGCTGCAGCTAATTGCTTAATTATTTATGAGTGCCTCAAGTCCTTTCTGTTGTTTTTGTTGCTAGGGGCTGTGGGGTCACCTTCTTCTCTCTCCTGCCACCCCAAGGCACCTGCATTGTGTGTTATGCAATGAGAGAGCACCTTGGCCTGGACCTCAAGCGACCCACGTCCTAGTTCTGCCTCTGTCATATCCTAGAGCAGTGGCCTCAGGTAAGTCAACTCACCTTTCTGGACCTTGAGTTTCCTCTTTGAACTTCCTCTGTAGCCGTGTGCTTGTTTAGGGAGCACTAAGGGCCCTGTCTACCCAGAGGTTCTGGCTCCTGCCATCTACGTGCAAAGTGGGGAATACAAGTGAAATGTTCCTAATTTGCTTTCACTGAAGTCTAATTTTTAAGCATAATGAGAATCAACATGTGTTCAGTGGGAAGGGGGCAGAAGCGCTCACCGTCGCCTCTCCTCACCTCAGCCAGGTTGCCTGAGCTCTTTATTACGCTAAGGTCATTTATATTTTACTCAGCATGTATCACCAACTTCCAAAATAGATTCCAGGCCTTCACAGCATAGGATGCAGACACGCAGTTAGGCCATTAAAAGATAAATAGAAGTAAACATAAAGATACAGGAGCTCCTTCGTCATTGATTAATATCCATGTTACGATCCTGTGGCACACGTAATGTTGAGCACCTTGGAAGCCAAAGCAAAGGGGTGATAGACAGTGCTGGAAAACTCTCAAACTCCTTCCGCTCCTAAGTCCTAGAAGGAGATTCTTGTGTGGCTGTTTGTTTTATAGGAGCTGCGGATAGAAACGTAAAGCTAGTCCTTCCTGGCCGCGTGATTATTCCAGGGTTTGAGGAAGAGTCACACTGCGACAGCTTGACTAGTTGGGATCATTAGAGAGCAGCCATCCTCTCTACTGATGCCTTAGAATTCCATACAGATAAATGTCACTTAGTGAGTCTGAGTCTTCAGAGTCAGATGCTATTTATAACTCACATACATGGATATGTGCTTATCTTGTACAACTTGGCAACATGGATCAGGGTTTTAAATGCAGGCAGCTGTTCTCATCCTCCACACTCACTCTGAAGGGAGCCTGTATGGATGAGGATGTAATTATGAAGATGCCCAGGGTGGATTTACTTATAAAAGAACGTGGATAGGAAGTACGCCCTGTTAGGGGCTGCTTCTTTACAACGAGTGCTCATCACACACCCCTGTGAAGTAGACTTGTGTGTCTTGATATGGAAGATGGTCAGAGACATAGTGTCAAAGAAGAGAAGAAAGTGCAGGGTCGGTGTTAAATGTGTCTGTTTCTTCTATAAAAAGTGTTGGAGATCCAGTTTATAAATTGAGATGTGTGCTTGTGTGCACAGATGTGTGTTTTTCCAGAAGCTGTTAGCAGCAGTTTCTCCTAAGATACAGATTGGTTGTCTTGGGGGAGAGTGGGACCTCCCATTTATGGCTTATTTTTACTCCCTGGGTCTTCGTTTTCATTCAGATGGGCAGGAGGGTCTGTCAGTGGAAACCCTCAACTCTAGAGTCTTAACACACCTGTTCAAATCCCAGCTCTGCCATGGACTAGTCATGTGACCTTGGGGTTAACCTAACTACCTATTCTGCCCCCTTATCTGTAAGAATCACATTATTTAAGGGGTGTGCAAACTAACAGGACAAAGCTCTCAGAATGGTACCATAAACCCACTTTTTCGAAATGGTTAAAGAAAGAGTAAACAACAAAGGCATGTGACCAGATGGGCCCTGGTATCTCAGTGACAGAAGACTTGCTCAAAGAGACACATTCCAGAGCCTTGTGCTGTGTGGAAGCTACATTCCAAGAAAGGCTCGCAAAGCACACAGACTGTGTTGTTGTCGTTTTGTCTTGCCTTGGCTAGCTCGTGGGGAGGACACCTGCCCTGGGCTCCTGAAGCTGTAAAGGCCCTCTCCCGCAGTGTCCTTCCTCAAGCAGACAGCAAAGTGAATGCTGTCAGGTAGAAAATGAACTAGACCACCAACTCCATGCCCCCAGCTTTTGGAGGCCGGAAAGGTACTATGCGGAAACTCAGGTTAAACAGGATGTCCAGGGCCGGGCTGTGGTGGCGCACGCCTTTAATCCCAGCACTCAGGAGGCAGAGGCAGGTAGGTGGATTGCTGAGAGTTCAAGGCCAGCGTGGTCTACAAAGTGAGTCCAGGACAGTCAAGGCTACACAGAAAGACCCTGTCTCGAAAAACCAAAAAAAAAAAAACAAACAACAAACAAACAAACAAACAAAAAAGGCTGTCCAGGGCTTCCAGCATGCCTCCAGGCCTTTACCTTTCTCATGAAAAAGAGAGTAACAGAGGCGAAGCCTCGCCTGATGGTTCCTCTTACTGTGAACTCAGGAGTCTCAAGGCTACACTGACTTCCTTTTCACAACTGTAGGCTGTGTGTGCAGCTCCTTCCCCTGTCCTCTGCCATGCTTGGAGACAGACCTAGAGAACTTTAGCTGACTCTAAGGATTCTCTTGGAAGCTGGGCATTCTGTGGGCACATAGTGGCTACAGAGATGGAAGAAAGATAACCCTGGTCCCTTCTTATAATATACCCTGTTAGGCAACTTTATCCTCACCACTAGCTTCCATAAAACTCCACAGCCTCAGTTAGTGTTGCCCGATTCTATCTTCTGTCTAATACCTTGTTTCTGCACTCTCAGACATTGGAGTCTCTTTATCTGTTTGGCCATTGGTCCCCTCTCCATCTATTTGTCACATCCAACTGTGCTTCCATCTGCCCTTCCATCCCTCTGTCCCTCCTCCAGCCATCTGCCAGCCTTCCCATCCAGCCTTCAGATTGCTGGTATGTCAATCCATCTCTTCCTTCCTCCCTTGCACTGTTGGACTCAGAGACTCCATCCACACTGATCCATTTGGCCGGACCTTCCATCTGTCCTTGGCTCCAGCTGTGGGGCCAGCCGGGTGACTGTTCCTCTGCCCTTCTCCCAAGGGTCCCCTGCTCCAGGCAGGCGCGGGCCCCACTGGCCTTTGTTGGGCTAGGGCAGGGCCGAGGCCGGCCGGGGCGGGGCGGGGCGCGGGGCGGGGCAGGGCTGGCGCCGGGAGACTACTAGGCTCTCGGGTCCCGCTGTTCGCGGCCTGGCTGGCGGCGGAGAACATGGCGCTGCCCCCGGCTGCCGCGCCCCCCGGGACTAGCGAGCCTCTCGGCCTGCCGCTTTCGGCGCTGCAGCTGGAGCCGGGTGGTGTCCCGCTGCACTCTCCCTGGACCTTCTGGCTGGACAGGTGAGGGCCGCGCCCCGCCGCTTTGTCTCGGCCGCGTCCCTGCCCCACGCGCGGCGGTGCCGAGGGCCTCGCTCGGGCGCAGCAAGAGTTCCGTGCGTCCCCAGAGAGCAGCCAGCCAGCCGGGCAGGGAGTTGCGGTCTTCCGGGGAAGGCTGCCCCGAGTATTACTGTGGTGCTGGGCTTGCTCCGGACGCGACCTTCGCGGTGACAACAGTAGGGGAAAGTCGGCCCAAGGCAGGGAAGCGTTCGGCCCGCCTGGGACCTCGCCAGGGGCACCTGCGTCCCCCGGCCCCGGCAGGGGGTCGGGAGTAAACTAAGGCTTGTGTGCACAGGATAGCTTTGTGGTCACAGCTCAGGTACCCTCGCCTCTGAGAGGCCTCAGTGGTATCTCTGTCTAAGATAGAAACTTCTCACACCCTCCTGTATCTCCATCCTGCCTTGTTTTTTTTTTTTTTTTTTCCCCTCACCATACTCAATGCCACCGCATTCTTCCAGTGTGAACTTATTTTCAGTTTGTCATCTGGTCCTCCATCGCTTGCCCTGAGCGAGATTCACAGAGCAGGGGCTGGCTTTGGATGCATGCAGAGTCCCAGGACCTAGAATTGTGCCTTAGTGGTAGTAGTTTTATTGCGTGGAGATGCGTGGATAGCCACTGGTTCTTAACACATGCTCTCACGCGTTAACACGTGATATGCGGAGTGATAGCTCAAGTTGTTTACAAAATGTGTGGGAATTTTGATAAAACTGTGTTTAACATGGTTTAAGAGTTAGGAGGAAATGTCTGTGAGTTTCCGGAGATACTTAATTATTACACTGCACACTGCTGTCTTTTTTTTTTTTTTTTTTTTAAGCTTTGCACCAATGCCTGTTTTGTAAAACAGTTTTGTTTTGTTTTGGTTTTCCTGGTGGATTAGCCCCTATGAATTGATATCTAAAGCCAGTTTGTTCTCTGGAGATGCAGAGAAGTTGGGGGTGGGAGAGATTTGTAAAACATTTTCACTTTCATTCTGAGTTTCCAGAATTTGAGTGTCTTAACAGGAGTGGCTTTGGGTTTTGGCAGTCATTAGCAGAGCGAAGTCATGTCTGTGTTTTCGAAGGTGTCCTCTAACTGTAGAGTTGTTACCTGGCATCTGTTTTCAAGGTGGTTCAACCTGTGGACATGCTGACCAGTAGAAACAGGATTGAGAGAGCTCCACTCTCAGCAGATTAAAATTTAGTCTACTTAGAACGGCATGTTTGATGGCTATTAAGGTATCAGTGCTGTATGCCCAAAACGTTTTTTGACATAAGAATATGTAGGCTGGTGGTGTAGTTCAGTGGTAGAGCACATGTGTATCATGAATCAGACCCCTGGGTTCAATTCCCAGCCCTGGGTGGAGAGAGGACAGACCTGAGAATAGGCTGCTTTAGTAAAAGCACAAATTATGTATTTCTTATATTGATTTGCACTTTTTTCCCCATCCAAAAAGTCAATAAGTGAAACGTGTTATTTCTGTAGTGTCCAAACCGTTAATAGAAACACTGTGTTACTTTAGAAATTATAACTGGGTTCAACATTGTGCCTGATCCATCATCTCATAATTTTTATTGAACTTTATTTTTATTCTCTGAGAATCTACCATACTTATTTTTAGAGGCTCTACCCACCCCCTGGTACACTCGGGATGAACACCTCAGGTTCCCACAGTTAACTTGGAATTTCCAGGCGCAGCATTGCAGAGAGTAGTGAGATTCTCATGAGAGCCCTGCAGGGCAGCCTTCCCTCAGTCTGGAGATGCACAGCATCCAAAGGCCCCCTGCCACCTGGAGCTTCTTTCTGGCACCTGTCTCTTAGGCAGTGCCACCTTACAGCTGACTATGTAATGATGATGATGATGAACACCGTTCCCAGGTTCACCCCGCTGCACTTCATTGTTAAGTGAACACAACTGTGGCATTTATTGCACAGGGCTGTTGTAAGCTATGGATGTAAAATACCAAGCAGGTGCCTGGCATAGAGTAAGAGCTTAATAAGTTTCAACCGATGGGGGAGAGGAGCAAACTGGGTTGGTAAATTGCTGTGCAGACATGAGCACCTGCATTCCCCTGCCCCTCCCCAGGACCCAAGTACAAAGCCAGGCGTAGTGATGTATTACTCATAAGTACGCATGCTATGTTTATAGTCTCAGGATTAGGGAGGCAGAGGCAGGTGGATCGCTGACACCCACTGGCCACCCAGCCTGTATCCTCACTTGGCCTATGTTTCAGCCTAGTGAGAGACCCTGTCTAGAAAGAACCAAAGCAGACGGCATTCCTGAGCAACTAGATCTGAGGTTGAACCCTGGCCTCCACATGTGTATGCGCAGATCACTGTCTGAGAGCAGCTGAATTCAGTAGTAGGAAGCCAGCATACTAAGCTCATTTCCCCATTAGGCGGACTGGAGAACCATTCAGAAATTATTTGCATTTTAAGTAGTCAACTGCAAAAGAAAACAAAAAACTTTATTTGTCTGAAAATAAGTGGGCTCAGTGGCTAAGAGTATAAGCATATGGATCAGTGCACAGGATGAAGAGGCCTCTTTCCCTTCGCTGGGTGTTTCACTCTGTCTGCTTGCCTTTTCTTTCCACTCCCACTAGTGTCTCTGCATGCTTCCTGGTCATTGTGTGGTGACCTCCTTCCCTCTGGTTCTCACAGGACCCAGCCCTTGGGCCTGTCCTACACAAAACTGTCACCCAGGCACAAGGAAGGCTTGTAGCACCAGCTGAAGCAGGAAATGACAGGTCACCATAGGCAGAGCCTGCCACCCCTGTCTCCACTGCATATGTCCCATGCCACCTTCTCAGCTGCCCTCACAGCTGTCACTCCCCCCCCCCCGCCCCATGTCTTCTGAGCTTAGATAAGAACAGTTAACAGTTCCTGCCACCTCTATCCTTCCAGTTTTACGGTCTCCAAACCCTGGAATCATCTCTAACCATCCTTGGCCAGAGCAGAAACTGCAGAATACCTGGGAGACTACAATCAGAAGAATGCTCCATTGCATTCCCTCCGTCCCCCTTGCTCCTTTGCCAGTGTCCTAAGCATGGGCCTCTTCCCATGCTGCTGCTGCTGTCGTCGTCTGGACTGCCTTCCCAAGTCTGTAGTCTGCTCTTTGCGTCCTTCCAGTTTCTGCTCCTACGTCACCTTCCAAGCGAGACCTTCCCTGACCACTGATGTAGACGGGTACACATGCCTTCACATGTACACTCGGAGCCCCCAGTGTGTTTTATCTTTAGAATCTCCATCATGAGGGCAGAGCGCTGATGCTGACCACTCACTTCTCACCTCCTAGACCTGGCATAGTGTTCATGGTGGTGGTGAATTCTCTCCATAGCAACTGCACTTTCCTGTGGTGGCTCATTTCACTCTGGCACGTGTCTGTCAGTAACCCTTAGCTCTCTTCTCAAGTCTAGACCTGCACAGCCAAGAGCCAGGAGGTCCGCAGCCTGGGTGCCTTCCTAGATACTCCAAAGTGGGGCTGATTTCTTTCCAGCGCCTTCCTTTTCTGCTTACCGGTGTTGCTTCACATCCCTACCATATTATCAGCTTTTCAAAGTTGTCATTTCTCTCTGACCCTTAACATCTTCTTTCCTACCCTGCTCTATCCGTATCTGTGCCTTTGTAGTCTTAGTGACCCTCAGCAAACTCACCAAACTCTAAGATACCCCTTGCTCCTCACAAGCCCCTCTCCGTCTTTCTGCTGGCTCTGGTCACCTGTAGCTCCAGGAACATAGCAGCTTGCTGTGATACCAGCCTATTTCCAGACTCCTCCCTCTCTAGGGCAGGCATGCCCTGTCTGGGAGGTAACCCTTCTGAGCATACACCTACCTCATCTGGCTCCTTACCCGTCATGGCTTCTATCATACCATGCATGCAGCAGAGTTTACTTATGTCTCTCACACTTCTGCTGAGGTGCATGTGGTCCAGATAAAGTGAGGTTCTAGATTTCTATCTGCACTTCTACCAAAGAGCCCCTAAGTAGTGAGGTGTGTGTGTTTGGTTGGGGAGGGCGTTAGATGTCAGTCATAGTGGGTTTTGTTTCATTTTGTTTTTCAAGATGAGGTCTTACCATGCAGCCCAGGCTAGTCTTGACCTCACCATCCTCCTGCCTAACCCTCTGGAGTGCTGGAATTCCAGGCATGTACTGCCACAGCTGGCTTTAGACATGAGCTATATTTGAATAAAACAAAATGAAATTTAGTTGTTTTATTTTTAAGGAAAACACTAAACTTACAGGTTATGGTACCAATTTACCGTATTTTCCAATGTATAAGACAACTGGGCATATAAGATGACTCTCAACTTCTCCAGTTAAAATACAGGGTTTGGAATATATTCGCTGTATAAGACTACCCCTCTTCCAATGCACACCCTGTGCAGCAGCAGACTCAGGCATGTGTCTATTTGCAGGCAGGGCACAGACAGCCAAGCACTTTATTAAATACCAGCAGACAGCCAATGCCAGCCCACACTACCCCTTTAAGGCATGTGCCACACTTAACCCGAAGATGCTGCAGCCCTCTGGGTCAAATGGGCGGGTTCTGGTGGAGAGCCAATCCACGTTCATGTTCTCCTCTGCCAGGTACAGGAAGATGTGTGCAGCTTGTTCCTCCCTGCTTCATATTCCTTGCACAGAGCGGGGCTGGGGTGGTGGTGGGGAAGAGACCTGCTGTGGCATTCCCCCACTATATGCACCGAACATATGAAGCAAGGGGAAACAAGCTGCAGGTAAGTACCTGGTATATAAGATGACCCCCGACTTTGGCACGGATTTTTTCATGGTTAAAAGTCATCTTATTCTCTGGAAAGATAATACATTGCCATTTTTAGTTCGAAACTCTCCTTTTGACATGGCTATTACCTTCTCCAGTTTCAAAGCATACTGCCATTCCCACTCCCCAACCCCAGTAACAGAGCAAACTTCTGATGCTTGCTTTGGGTTAACTAGGGACTTCACTGCCAGTGAACTTTGTCTCATGAGCTCCTGCCATTTGGGATGCAGGATGATTTCTAGTCTACCTTGAGGATCAGGCTAACCAGCATTATTTCTGGGTCATGATGCTTACAGCCTGCTACCCTTTGGTTCCTTCACAGAGTTTCTTTCTAGGCAAGCATCCTGTTACACGTAGTTGATCATTTGTCTCTTACTCTTGATGGTGAGATGATAATGTCTCAGGTTTGTGACCTAAGGGAAAGCCAGGCACATAGCAGGCACTTTGTATTTGTGAGCTTCTGTTGTTGTTGCTACTATTATTATGTGTGTGAGTGTTTTACTTACATGTATATCTGTGGACCTCATGTATGTCTGGCGCCCACAGGGATCAGAAGAGGTTATCAGATCACCTGGTGCTGGAGTTAAAGACAGTTGTAAGCTGTGATGTGGGTGCTGGGAATTGAACCCTGGTCCTCTAGAAGAGCAGCCGGTACTCTTAACTACTGAGCCATCTCTTCAGCCCTGAATTTCTGTTTTGATCACAAAAGTGGGCCATCATTAACGCCTACTACCAACTCCACCCCATCCAGCTTAGCTGCCCCACGTTTGGGTGTCAGAAAGCATACCTCTCTAATCTTACATCGGAATGACCAGACTGTGCTGTTAAAATACTAGCTCCCACCCCACCCAGGACCCACTCAGTAAGACCTCTGGGCACAGAAGATGAACCTGTCATAAATGCCCTTTGTTTCTAAACTGGAATGTCACTGCTGTATGCATTGATTCTATGAACCGAACACATTGAAGTGAATCACTTATAATTAGAGAGATGAGAGTGCAGCCGTTGCCAGTGTGGCCTTACCCCTTCCCCAGAAGGCCACCTCAAGAGCAACTCAAGTGTGAGAATTCTGGGGGATCCACCCTACAGGATGTGATGCATCATAATGCACTCTTGTGGTGTACTCCATAACCACAACTTTGATGCACAGAGGTGAGGCCAGGATTGCAAGAGGAGAACCCCCCACATAATCTCTCCTCACTGAGTAGATTGCAAGGATGAGGTCAGCAGAGGACATGGGAAGAGACTGACTGACTGACATTGAACTCCTCCCCCACTCTTGCTCTTATATGTGTACGAACTCTCTGAGTGGCTGAGGGTTTTTATCTCCGTAAAAGGGTTCGCTATTGATCTGTTTGGCAGTCAGTGCCCTTCCCTGGGGGATGGAGGCACACCCTCTCCACGTGTGGGCCAGTGAGTGCTTCTTGCAGAATGTCCCAGAGCCTTCAGCATTCTCACTCTGAAAAGTTACACATACATGGCTGGTAGTGACCGCTTTAAAAAAAAAAAAAAAAAAAGCTATCTTCCCACTCTTTATAATACAGATGCTTTGAGACAGGGTTTCTCTGTGTAGCCCTGTCTGTCCTGGAACTCACTCTGTACACCACGCTAGCCAGCAAGAATAGCAACGTGGCAGGAGGATGATTCAGGGGTCAGTCTGTCTTAGTGGGGTCTGTGAACTTGTGTTATTCCTTTCTACTCGACTTCTGTAAAGTCAAGATGAAAAGAACCCCATGGCTACTGCAGAACAGGCGTGGCAATATTTGGAAGCAGGGAGAAAGCAAAGCCAATAAACACATAGAATGCCTAGGTAATGCGGACAGCTTCAGCAGACATATTGCTAACTGTCAGCAACAAGCTCAGCCTCCTTTTCTGTGTGACTCTCAAACAGGAAACTGGTGTAGCCGCAAGCCACAGATCTATCTAAAAGTGATTAAAATGAAATCATCTTTAATGGAGTGAATGATGTGTGAGGGGCGTACTTAATCACGGTACTGGGCCTGTGTGTGTTTTCCCTCTGACAGCTGAGCCCGATGTTGATGCAAATTGCTTGGGAAGGCTGGATTTCGGCAGACACATCCCTGGCTTTGAAGTCTTTCCCCTTCGGATTTGTTCTCTTGGCTAAAATGAAATCATCTCCTATAGGATGTTTGAATATTGTCATCATTCATGTTTTTTCACAAAGTGTATGCACACTGAGCATATCATTGGAGACATTGTATTATATAAAGTTATAAACTGTCTTTTCCCATCTTTGCTTCTTAATGTGACATACACAGTACTTCTGTGTGTTAAACAGTGACCCAAGTGCCATATAAACTCAAGCGCAAAATCCTCAAGATATTGCAATGGATGTCCCAGTGACATTTTATAGATGAAAGTGTTGGGGTCCAGAGAAGCGCATTCTTGGGGTCACATAGCTGTGCAGGACAGAAGCAGGGTGGAAACATAGGGCTGGGTGACCACAGGCTCCGGATTCCCGAGCCCCTGACAGACACTGCTTCCCCGGGAATAGGAACAGCGAACAGGGCTTCATTCTCTTGTGTGTCATATCATGCAGTGGTGTGGACTTAGAGGTGATCTCTTAATCTCACAAATGGGGACACTGAGGCGTGCATCAGATGATTCAGCCAAGGACCCCCTGCATTACAGTTTGCAGAGATAACTAGAGAGATGGCTCAGTGGGTAAAACACTTGCTGTGCATTAGGCTGTGAGTTTGAATCTCCAGAACTCACTTCATGACAACTTTGAGAGCATGCCTTTGTGACCCCAACACCTCCACAGGGTGATAGGAGGCAGACACAGAATTCCCAGAAACTTTCGGGCCAGCTAGCCTCAAAGTGGAAGGTAAAGAGCAGCCCCTGAGCGTCTCCTAAGCATGACACCTCTGGCATGGCACCTCTGAGTCCATACTCATGCGTGCTTACATGTACATAGTCACAGGGGAGGGAGAGAATGAGTTAAGTTTTGTTTTGTTTTGTTTTTTAATGTAGAGAATAAAGAGAATCCTTTCTGAAACCACACATCTAAGCCCCTGAATAGGACCGTCCTCCATGACTAGTAATACCATTCATTGCCTTGGTGGTGTGTTTGGGCGATGTTGAAGGCTCTGTAAGAACAGTAGCTTTTGCATTTTTGCGTATGATACTGCTACTTGCTGGGCTTTACTGTGCAAGGTGTTTGCATTTTTGGCGGCGGGGGGGGGGGTGTGACTTTATTTAGATGAAACAGGGCCAGCATGACTAGAAGTAGTATTGGAAACCCCAGGGGCTTAGCATGTCTGGGACCTAGAGACCGTACCCTGCCTCTAACAAGCTCCCAGGTGCTGCTGCCTGTGGACTGATCACACCTCAGGTAACCAAGGTGCAGTTGGAGTGTGGGAAACCTTTATATCCCTTCTGCTTTGCGAGAAGCCTCACCAAGTATCTAGATGGCTAGGGAGTGGTGCCATGGCCATGGGTAAGATTGTTTTGGTAGGAACTGACTCCAAGCTCCACCTGCAGTGGCCATTTCTTTAAAGACACACCTTTATGGAGAGTGCACTTGAGGACTCCAAGGTGTGGTGATTAGGTCCATATTCCATGTAGGGTGAGTCCCTTCAAGGGTTACTACTGACACAAGATGTCAGCCAACTGTAGCTCTGCTACTTGCAGCTGTGTGTCAGTTAGTGAGTTCCTGTACCAGCCTGGTCTTAGTGATCTTATCTGCCAAATGGAGGCAGAACATGACATGTGCACGTGCAGAAGACATGTAATCTTGTCAGTCATTGGCACACTGTACCTCCAAAAGAAAGAAAGAAAGAAACAAAGACAGACAGGAAGGAAGGAGAGGAAGGAAGATGGTAATATGCTATCAGACAGTTGAGATGTCAGTGAAGACAGTATGTGAAGAGTCTTAATGAGTAAATGTGGTTTGTAAATAGCAGATTAAAGTTTTGTGTGAAAATGGTGCTTTTGTGCTTAGGAACCATTTAAGTAGAACACTTGGTCCAGTATTACTAGATTCCCTGCCTCCTCCTGATGCTCTAAATGAGGAGAAATTTGCATCAATTTTATAAAGAAAATCTTATGAGTCATTCTGTAATATGAAAAGAGAGCTTAAGGAGGAGACTGGAGAGATGGCTCCATGCTTAAGAGCACTGGCTGCTTGTCCAGAGGACCTGGGTTCAATCCCAGACCCAAATGGCAGCTCATAATTGTGTGTAACTCCTGTTCCAGGAGGTCTGACACCGTCATACAGAATATGTACAGTCAAAACACCAATATACATAAAATAAAAATAAATTATTTTTTAAGTTCCTTAAGAAAAGAAGGAAGGGGCTGGAGAGATGGCTTAGAGATTAAGAGCACCACCAGCTCTTACAAAGGTCCTGAGTTCAATTCCCAGAAACCACAAGGTGGCTAACAACCACCTATAATGTGATCTGATGCCCTCTTCTGGACTGCAGGTGTACGTGTAGGCAGGACACATAATAATAAATAATAAATCTTTTTAAAAAAAAAAAAAAGGAAGGAAGGAAGAAGGAAAAGGAGCTTGGAATTTGGTCTTAGGTAACATAAATAGCTCTCTGACATCACATTAATCACTGATTTGGCAGGTCCCAGATCCTTTCTGCCTTAACCAATGGTTTCTTAATTAACAAATTTCATGCAGAGAAAGCCTCCACCATGGCTGCAGCCTAAGGCTTAGAGAGTCTGGTGGGTGTCCTCTCTGCAGGTGGACACAAGAGGCTCTCAGCTATTTGTGTGGCCTTTTATCTGTTTTTGGTTGGTGTGTGTCTGTATCAGGGCTTTCAAATTATCTGTGTCTTGTTCTTTCTGTCTGTCTGTCTGTCTGCAAAGGGTAACATCAGTAACTACTGCTGACTAGATGCATTTACATGCACTGCATAAGAGGGACTTCTACCCAGCACTAGCTCACGTGTCTAGGCAGCAAAGCAGAGGGTGAGGCTGGCAGCAGAACTGGGCTTGACATGGGAGCTGCTGATTATGGAGGCTAATTAGTCTCCATAGCTTTCCTACTCCTTCTCCTCAGTGGCCTTTGTTGGGTCTGTTATCTTCCTCCAATGTCTACTCCTCAGCACCAATCTAGGATGTTCTGGTTCCCAAGCATGGAGAATGTACAAGACGGTGGGTGGGCCCTAGCAGAGCAGGTGGTATAAGAGGGAGGAGGGAGGGAATTTCCTATAATCCTTGCTCTGTGGGCCACCATGCCAACAGCGATGCCTCAGTTTTCATTGAGAGGTATTATAGCCCTGGGAGGAAGTCAAGAAAGCTGTGGCATCAGAGGTGGCTGATGAAGAATAATCTGGTTCTACTACTTTAAAATGAACATGCAGGGTCCCTGCCTCCTGATTTGTGAAGTGTAGGTTATGATATCAACCTGACTGAATTGCTTCGAGAATCAGAGCTGATATATGCTCAGTACAAGGAGACTGTGATCGCATTACAGGTAGACGTGGATAGGACAACTCAGGAGCTAGACTCTCATCCCCCAATGGCTGTGTTCTCCGCACTGCCTTTGCAGGGAGGGTTGTATAGATCCCAGGGGACTGGAGTGATGCAGGCCTGATCCTAGGTTGCGTGATGGCAACATCTGTGGTCCTCTGGAAATGGCCACAGTTGGCACGTGTACTCCTTAGTCAGCTTTCTTTCCCATATCTTCTCTTCTGGGAAAATGACACAGGTCCAAATTTTGTTTCTTTGCCTCCAAGAGCTTGGGACAGGAGGGGGAGATTCAGAAAGCAGAGGTGTCATGTGGAGAACACATACCCCACAGGATAAGGGCTTTGCCTTAGAGTATCGTCACTGTGCTCTCAGCTCCAAAAGAGGCAGCAATGAATGTTTGTTGTAGTATGATTAAGTGTTAAATCCTCCAAGGCACTCTCATTCACCAGGGCTTTCTGCACTGTGGATTTTGAACCCAAAGCCTCTGTATTGTGGGCCACTGTGTCTTGTGCATTATGGGAGGTTCACCCACTTACTTATAGCAGCACAAAATGCCTCCCAATATTGCCTTTGGTCATGCGGGTCACTGCCATTCCAGATGAGCACCTTGCACTGCAGGCAGAGGGCTCTGGCTAGTATTCTGTGTGTTGGATGAGATGTCTGATATTGGTAAGGTAAAAAGATATAATAAAGATGCGTTGCATGTGTGGTTTTAGTAAGAATGTCTGCTGCTTTAAATCTATTATACATCTAGTCCCATCTATTTAGGAGGCTGAGGCAGAAGGATTTCAAGTTCAAGATTAACCTGAACAACATAGTGAGACTCTACCTCAAAATAATTTTTTTTTGATGCTAATGACATAGCCCAGATGTCTAGTATGTGTTAGGGTCTGGGTCTAGTCCTCAGTACTGAAGAAAAAAGTCACAGTAGATGACAACAGATGAGATGATTTGAATCAGCAAATCCAGTGCACACTGGCCTGTTTACAAGGCAGGTCACTTGAAAATCTTGGCTGTTTGCCTTTCTAAAATGGGCTCTGCGGCCGTGTCCCAGTTGTGCTTGTTAAGGAAGCCTGAGGTTCAGGGGTGAGGTTGAGACATAGCAGAGTGTTTTAGTGACCAAACTTGCACTGGCCAGCCAAGCCAGCATAGTTCTGACAATGTTGTTGTATCAATCTGCAAGACAGATGTCTACAAAACTGCCCAAGCAGCACCTAGATGAGACCACCGAGGTCAGAGTCACAGCTCCCTTCATGAAGTCACTGGTAAACTGTCCACTTTACAGCTGCTGAGATCAAACACCATGACCAAATATAACCTTAAGAAGTGACAGTGAATGAGGCTGAGATGCCCAGCAGCTAAAGTGCTTGCCGTGCAAGCATGAGGATTTGAGTTTGGATCCTCACACCTGCGCTTGTAACCAACT
This sequence comes from Acomys percivali, assembly GCA_907169655.1. Lineage (NCBI taxonomy): Eukaryota > Metazoa > Chordata > Mammalia > Rodentia > Muridae > Acomys > Acomys percivali. The sequence continues at coordinate 42,629,549 of OU015745.1, forward strand.
CCATCCCGCCCCAACACTGGGGTATGGAGACAGGTAAACCCTGGAGATTTGCTGCCAGAGGAAGATGTCTGACCTCAGCTTCTGACCTCCACATGTGCACGTATGGGTGAGCGTAGTACACACACATGCACACACATACACAGAGAGAGACAGAGAGAGAGAGAGAACAAGGTAAGTTATTGTTTTATACTTCTGGAAATACAAATGTGGGCTGTGGGCTGTAGAGCTAGTGCTCGCTACGCGGGCATGAGGACCTAAGTGTTGATCCTATGGGTGCTGAGCATGCCTGTAATCCCAGAGTGGTGCAGCAGAACACAGGAGCATCCCAGGCACTTGTTGAGAGTGATTGATAGGTAACCTGGTGCACACACGCATACACCAGTGCACACACAGAAATGAAAGTGTAGAACTCTGTGAAGCTCAATTGTCCCGCACGTGCTTAACATAGATGAGACGCAGGTTTTGTAATCGCTGTACCTTGACTGGGCAGCTCTTCAGTATGGGAAAAGGAGCAACCATCACAAGTACATCATCTGGTGGTGGTAAATGTTTATGTCCTTTGGGAAGTTGCCATGCCTCTCTGAGCCCCAGAGTGCTCACTGTAAAATAGTCTTAAGCACAAGTGCAGGCTACAGTGGCCCCTGCAGGAGTGTGTCAGTCAGCAGCAGCAGGAGCCTGGCACCGCCCACTGCCTTCCACTACCTTATACTACTGACTCCCCTGTCTTCCACTGGTGAGTGCATCTTGTTACTTCCTTCCAGATGCTTCTCCTGAGTGCTGGAAACTCAGCATCTTAAACACTGGGACAGTGAAACAGAGACCTTAAGAGACCTGTGCAGTTGTCTCTTACCCTGGAGTATTAGGAAGAGCAGGAACAGGGGCCTTAAATAGAGCCTCAGAGGCCGAGCACTCACCAGTGACGTTGGAAAGTTAAATAGTAACTGCCACCTGCATGCTGGATTTGTGTAATTTGACATGATGGTGTCTGAAGAGAACATTCACGTAATGCTCACTCTAAGCTATCCTAAATTGAAGAGGGGCTTTAAAAATCAGTAGAAAAATCAAATATATAATTTTATTCCATAGATTAAAAAACACTGCAGAATTCATTTCCCTGCCTTAGGTTCTTACCTGCCCCCTTTCTGAGTGCAGTTAGGGCCAGAGTCCTGTCTCTAGTGTTTGTAGGATCTAGGAATTTATTTGCTGGGCAATTTGGCAGAGCAGTCAAATAGAGGGTACAAAGAAAGAGAAATTAGTTGGAATAAGTGTCAGTTGATTTTCATGTGAAAGGTACAGAATTTCCAACAGTTTGTGCCATGCAAATTAAAAAGAGGATGAGTACTTTCAGTTTTTTTTCCTAATGTCTTTATAATCTGCAAGCATAACAGCCTGCTTTATGAAGATATTTGTCTTTGTCCAAGTCCAGACCATCCGTGCTGCCTGAGGGGTTTCTTTGAGGTCCAGGCAACTGCTGTTATCACCAGGGTTTGGTCCCTATGTGTCTGTCGCCACCGCTCACTCAGGTCAGCTTAGGTAATATCTGACACAAAAAGGCAGCCATGTTTGTGGTTGTGGTTTTGCTTTTTAAACATAAAGGCCATAAAATTTGCAAACATCTAGGAAATAGTTATAAACTCATGGCTTATGTATTAGATTTAACCTGTCTAGTGGGTGGCTAAGCATCTTTGCCCCCAAACTACTCTATACTTGCTTCCTTACTGACCTCTAGATGAAGGAACTATATTCAAAAATGCATTTAGATATTTTGACTTGGGCACGTGTGATGTGTGTATGTGTAGCCATTGTGCAAGCCCACATGTGCACATGTGAAAGCCAGAGACTGATGTCATGCATCTGTCCCAGTTGCGCTCTACCATATGTTTTGAGACAGGGTGGTCTCTCACTGAACCTGGGGTTTGCCATTTTAGCAAAATGGCTGAGCAGCAAGTCCTTGGCACCCACATGTCTCCTCTCCCCCAGCACTGGGGTCACAGATGTCTGTCACGACCCCTGGCTTTTACATGGGTGCCAAGGGATCTGAACACAGGTCTTTGTGCTTACACAGCAAGCATTTCCCCCAGGAAGCCATCTCCCCAGCTCTGATGTTTTATTGGTCCGTGGTTCCAGAAGGTAGGCAGTGGAGTCATGTCCCTAGGGCCTTTGCCAGGTCCTCATCTGGGTTTTCTCTACATCTCCAGAAAGTGTCCCATGTTGATGACCCCTGGGACTCCTAGGATCACTTGGGTCAGTGGCTGGTGAAGAGTATTCTTAACATGGACTCCAGATCCTAGTGTGTCAGCTGTGAGCGGGGTGTTTTCCCTCTTAGCAAGCCCTTGGTTCCTCACCCACAGCCGACAAGGGCTTCTGAGCCGTGTTTGTGGGGTGACGTGTCACTAAACCTGCTACTTACGAAGATCCCATTGCCTTTGAGTACAGACTGCTGAGTCAGCAGGAAGAGAGAGAGAAACAGTATAGTGGTAACAGGGTGTCCACATACCTAGAGATTGACTCAGCCCAGTCCCAGGAACTCTGCTTGGAAAGCCAGTCAAAGCGTGATCTTTTTGGTTTTTTTTTTTTTTTTTTTCTCAGAGAATAAACCTGTAGTGTGTTGCCATCTAGTGGAACATATAGAAACTAGAGATTAATACATTCCGGCCATACAGTTCACAAAAGCTATTTGCATGAGTTCAGGAGAAACTACTGACAATATTTTGTTTTAAGGCAAAGAATTTAAAGAGGAAACCAAGACTGAGTGTTAATAGTAGTTGCTAAAATAGCTGAATGGTCCTTTGTTTCTCAGGGGTGTGTGGGTATTTACCAGCAAGGTGTTATGGAGTTTTAAACTGTTCACCCAAAGGAGAAGCCTGCATCTAAATTGCCATAGGCGCAGCAGTTTCTTATCTGAGCAATGCCTGCATGTGACTATGTGATTTTAAAGTTTCCGATCCCTTTCTTGTGCACTTTACCCTTTTTATCTGTTAAATTCCCACAGAATAACTATTTCTGCCTAACAGGAGGAGCAAACTCAGGCCCTCACTGAAAAGGATTTAAATTCTAGCCTGCATCTCCACATGCCCCATTCTGAGGCTTTGGCCCTGCACACTGTCAAAACCCGCATAGTTACATGGTGGACTATCTTACGATCACTGACTGGATTTGTTTGCTTGTTATTTTCCTGATGTTAGATCACTCCCTGGTGCCACAGCAGCCGAGTGTGCCTCGAATCTGAAGAAAATCTACACAGTGCAAACAGTGCAGGTAAGAGCGGAAAGGAGAGATACATGTGAGACAATCACCCAACTTGACATTTTTCTACTGCCTGGGCAGCCCTTGCTCAGGGCTCTGCCCTGGAGCTGTCTTTTAGGTCCATCTCCATAGCAACTGTTCATCCATCTACCCCAGAGGCAGGCGTTCTCTAGCCCTAGCTAAAACTTCGACCAAAATATATCACTGATCTACAGGGGAAGCAAGAGGATACACAGCTAAGAGTGAAGGTTTTAAAGACCTGCATCCGTGCTCCCTGGAAGCTTCCGTGTGTCAACCACACCCTGCCTCTCTGTTCCCTGAGTTTCTGAGTAACCGGTGTAACAGTGGTATCTATCTCCACGGCTCACTGAGTATGACCATGTTTGCACTGTAGCTGGCAGGCTACTTGATGCTCCAGAGACCACCAACAAGTCCTTGGTTCTATTTGACTTCTCTCTGTCTCTGTGTGTGTGTCTCTTTCTGTCTTTCTCCCTCTGCCTCCCTCCTTTCTAGTGTGGGATGCGTGCGTGCGTGCGTGCGTGTGTGTGTGTCCGTCCGTCCATCCATCTGTGCATATGAAGGTCAGGGTCTAACTTCAAGTGTCATTCCTCAAGCACATGGTCTCTCACTGGCCTAGAGCTTGCCAAGTAGGCTAGGCCACCTGGCAGGGATCCAATAGTCTCTACCCTCAGCTCAGCATTAGTGGGAGTAGAGGTGACACCACCTTTTAAAACATTAATTCACTTATTTTTATTATAATTTGTTTACATCTCAATTGTAATCCCCTCTCTCTTGCTCTTACCTCCCTCTCCCCACCTGCCCTCCCTCTTCTGCCCTATTCCCCTCCCATAGACCTCTGACCAGTGGGGTCCTCCTCCCCCACCATCTGACCACGGTCTATCAGGTCTCATCTGGAGAGCCTGCATCCCATTCCTCTGTGTTCTCACAGGGCCTCTCCACCAAGAGACAGTAATCAAATGGCAGGTACCAGAGTTCATGTCAGAGGCAGACCTCCCCCCACCCTGTCCCTCACCCCCCCACCCCCTGCTTCTCCATGTGAAGAATGAGCTGTCTATCAGCTACATCTGAACAGGGGGACTAGGGTCTCTGCTTGCAAAGTCCTTGGTTGGTGCATTAGTTTGTGCAGGCCTCCCACCTCACCACCCCCCCCTACAGATTGCACATGCCTTTTTAACTACCAGTGCTTTAAATAATAACTTTTATAAGGTGAATACTTCATTGGTTGAGCCATTTCCCACAAGGCAGACAGTTTCCAAAAACTAATTTACTTCATCAATTGCATTTCTCATTTCTTCCTAAGCAAACTCCACCAACTGTCTCTCCCATGGTGTTCTGTCTAGCTGCAGATACAAGGCTTTTGAGGCTGCATCAAAGGACATGCCAGTGACATATCCTGGCTTATAAGCATTTTTCTTCTTGCACCCTTAAATTTTGTTACATCTTGGTAATTCTATTAGATAGGCATCCTTATTGTGTCCTGTGTGGAGGTAGCACAGACTTCCTCCCTCCTCTCCCCCCAGACTCCCATCCCTCACCCTCTCCACCCCCTATCCCCACCCCTGCTTCCAACACAGCCCCAGGAACCTAGGTGGTAGGCAGCCATGAGTGGCCCTGTGGACACAGTAAATGGTATGAGCACAGGCCCAACCACAGGCCATTTCTTATCTTCTTGGGAAAGTGACATAAACACGTGAAAAGCAAACTAACAGTGTTGCTCTAGGGTCACCACCATTCAGGTCTAAGTACAGTAATGTGGAGCAGCACAAGAGCTGCTGCTGACAGAACCAGAGTCCTCCAAGCTGGGAGCGCTTCCTCTTTGCTTCTGTTTGGTGAATTTGTAATCTTCCCAGAAGTCATTTTACAAACCACAAAGCACTTGATGTTAAGGCCTGGCTGGCTGAGGAAGCTCTGTGACCCTATGGGGATTTTGAGCTATTCCTCCTTTCTCCACTCTCTTGTGACAGTGACATGAGAGCCTCAGAATGGGGTGTGAGGATCCCAGGACAGACACTAGAAGGTCATCTCCCACCCCAGCATGCATCAGGGTTTCCATTCAGCAGTGTGTATGTTAGGATCTTTAGGAGCCAATTTAGAGACCCCAGGCTGACACTCAGGAGAGCGTGGCTCTGTTGTATTGACATACAATTAGTAGGATGCGGGGTCTCCACGGTTTAAAACCCAGCCAGCATGCGCCCCTCACCAGCGCCTCTTCACATCCCCTTTCCCATCAGCCTCTCCTCCTCCGCTTGCAAGCACTCTTCCTGTTCTGCTAGTCTGTCCCTCCACCTGAGACTGAACTTGAGTCAAGTGGAAGCATGCAGCACGGCCCTCTGGTGTTTCTGACCTCTTTTCACCCAGTCAGTACTGGAGGATGGAATGAATGTCTGAGAAATGAACGCATTGCACAGATTCCCTGACCCTCCCTCCGCACACTGGTCTCAGGAAGCTGTAGCCAGTGGCGGCTGCACATGCCCAGTGGGGCAAAACTTCGGTTCTTGGGAGGCGCATGGCCAGAGCTTAGTCTTTGTGAGTCCGAGGCACAGATAGATATGCAGCCTGTAGATAAACACGGGGCTTCCCTGTGATTTGAAATTGTTTTTTCGTGGCCGATTTAGAAGGGGCTCCTTCAAGATGTCAGGGTGGGACAATGATGAAAAAGAGGTTGTGAAACACCTCAGGTTCCTTATTTATACAACTCAGATGAGAATAGCACTGTTCCAGGAGGCTGACTGAGGGTAGTGAGACCAGATGCAGCTCTCTGTGTGGCAGCATGTTGCTGCTAGGTGGTACTGGGGTACTGGAATCTGCCCCTCTGCTGGCTAGGGTATGGGCTGGGATGAACCATAGTCACACTGAGTGCCATAGGTGGCGCTCAGTAGCATGTGCACACTTTTTAAAGTCTCTATATGTTGCCTTTGCTCGTCTTCAAAGCAAGAATAATCACAGCAGAGATTTTTATCATGCTGAGGTGAGGACGAGGTAGTACACTAAAGTAAAAGTGCACAGTAAGTGGCCAGCGCCAGTAGTCTGCTTGCCTTTCATCACCTGGCTCCTTGTGCAGGTCATTGCAAACACCCCTAAGTCATATTTCGTGTAAGACTGTTATATACCACAGCTTCACAATTACTCATGCCAAGAGGATACCCACCAGGCGACACCACTAACACCTTTCATTTACAGAAGCAAATTTGACTTGTCTATAGCTTTTGGTTACTCGCCTGTGATTGTCTTAGGCACCCCAGGAACGGTCCTTAAAAGTTAAGAGCTAGCAGGGCAAGAGCATTTGAGCACGCGAGGACAGGCTTTGCTCTGGTGTCTTTATTCCCTGGCTGTAGGTTGATGCTAATTCACTCTGCTGCCATAGCGTTTCTTGAAACGCTTGCCTAGTGGTATCTGTGCCCCGGCTCCGTGCATATGTTTTGATAAAGTTTAAGAACCATGTGCTGTGAACAGATGTACTCTCTTTTGTCTCCGTGAGGACTTTTCTGCACACCCAAGTTTCACAGGTGGTGGGTAGTAGAGGGCGTTATCCTCTTGTATGAGCTAGAGAAATAGGCTGGGTGGCACATGACCCAAACAGCAGATCATGGAGACACTCTAAGGCCAGAAATGTCTTTGCTTCTGTGTCAGCTCTGTTTGACTTCCCCTGTGTCAAGAGGAATGGAGCAGGCGAGGCCTCCAGAGGATCCCGTGACCTCTGCTGGGAACCCGTGCTGCAGACACAGCAGTTCTCTGCCAAGAGCTAAATGTGTCGGCTGCCTCCCGTCTCCCTTAAACATCCCACTTTTCACTTGAGTGTGTTTTCCACTCTTTGGACATATGCAGGCTTTGTCCATTTCTTTCATGTCTCTGCATCCTCAATGAGCAAAGTCCAGAACAGAATGGTTTCTGAGCATGCCCAGTCTACCCTGGGGATCAATCAAGAGATACCAGTCTGGTGTGATTTGCAGAGAGGGTTGGCTTATAGCACATTCTTTTCAGCGTTGCCTGCCTGTTGACTTTTAATTCCACCCCTTTACAGAATTCCATCAGAGATCTCTCTAGTTCGTGCTGTCACCTTCAGGAATTGCCCCTCAGGTCTTGCCTCTCCCGTGTTCTACCCAGGACACCCCATAGGCAACTTAGTACTGAGAGAACAGAAATTTTGTGTTTCTTCTGTGAGTGGAATTTCTTTCTGCATCATTCTTCAAAACAAGAACATCTTCATAAACAATATGTAAAACTCACTAAAGCTGAAAAAACCATGAACATTCTGTGTGACTGCAGTAATAGAAGAGGTGGGCCCAGGTGATGCCTCTGTAGGTAAAGGCATTTGCCACCAAGCCTGGGTTCAGACCCCAGAGGTCACATGATGGAAGGAGAGAACTGACTCCCACAAGTTGCCCTCTGACCTAAATATGTGCATCACACACACGCACACACATACACACACACACATGCAGGCCTGCACATGCGCACACATGCATACATGTGCACAAATACGTGCAATAATGGATTTTTATTAATTTTAAAAAATAGCAGTGTATATCCCTTTATCTGGAGGTCAGCCTCCCTGCTGTGCTGTGCTGTTAAAGGCCATTAAGCCAGGGCAGCAGATTACTCTCCAAAGCCCGAGGAACAAGGACTGTTCCCTTGCAGAGGTTAAGACAGGGTTGATAGGGATGACTAGGAGATGGAGTCACCAGATTCACCGCCCTGGTCATAACAGAGTGGCCAATGGTGCCTGGCATCCTGTCACAGAAGGGTGTGGAGCCCCCTCAAGGGAAGAAAGAGAGAAAACTACCAGGAAAAACGGGGCAAAGACTTGAAGCCAATTCTGCTATGGTACCGTTCATACAAATGTAATGTCATGCATAAGAGGATTCCTCAACCATCATTTAATATAGATACTGTGTGTAAAATTAAATCAACATTTATAGTCAAACACAGTTATAGAGAACTAGAATAAAGTAAAATTGCTCATGGTCCGTGTCTGTGGCACTAGAGGTCATTGTGTATGTTTAGGGGATAGGAAATAAATGAGATTTTATTTACAAACTACAAATAATTTAGACATGTCTAATGTAAAGCTTAGAGTCTTCCAATGTTGTCTTTTGAGTGTCCTTTTCTCTTTTACCCATGAACCGCAGAAGCACACCTGGCACGTGTGAGCTGCCCACCACCTTCGGCCCTGCCATGACCTCAGATCATGATGGGTACATGTACATCCAGACTTCATGTCCCACTGCCCACATGCTTCCTGTCGATCTTATGCTCCAGCGTGGGGGAGAGGTGGGGGTTAGGAAGGTTGTCTGCCTTTGCTTTACCTTCCTTCCCAGAGTAAGAGGAGCATTGTGGCTGTGGCAAACTCCTGAAGCAAGACTACCCACTGGGCTGGAGAGGTGGCTCAGTGGTTAAGATCACTGGCTGATCTTTCAGAGGTCCTGGGTTTGAGTCATAGCATCTCCATGGCAGCTCACAACCATCTGTAACTCTAGTTCCAAGGGGATCTGATGCCCTCCTCTGGCTTCTGTGGTCTGTGCACTCACATGGTACACAGACATACATATTGACAAAACACCAGTACATGTAAAAACAAATTTTAAAAATTATTTTAAAAAGAATACTGCCTCCCCAGCTGGTGTATCATCGTCCCCTGTCTTTTACACGTTCAGCGGGAACCTCAGCCTTAGGGGCTGCATCCAGGAAGCAGGTGTATACTGTTTTGCTCAAGGTTTCCCCAGACCTTTGCCCTTCCCCCTACCTTCTCAAGGTTCGGACTCAACTCTCCTCTCTGGGCTGTAACTCCTCAACTCAGACTAAATCAACAAAGTTTTCCGTGTGGTCATTTGCAAACTAGTAGATCTCTGCTCTCAGCCTGGGTTCTGCTGTGAGTTAAAAAAACGTCCAACCAAAGAGGCTGCCTGCTGCCTTCTTAGCTCTGTTTCTCCCTGTAAGTTTCTTGAACTCAGGAAGCTCAAAACTGTGTCTATACATGCTGCAGCGCTGAAGAAAATCTGACCGATTCCCCTCTTTCCTCCCTCTCTCATTCTTTCCTTCTCTTTCCTTTTTCTGCCTTCCTTTCTTCCCCCTTCCTCTTCCTCTCCTCTCTCCCTTGCTCCCTTCCCTCCTGACCTTTCCCCTTCTCTTTTCCTCCCTTCTTCCTCCATCTCTTCTTCTCTATTTCTTCCTTTCCTTTTCTCTTCGTTTCCTCATTCCCTCTTGTATTAGCCAGGGCTCTCTAGAGTAACAGATCTTATAGTCATACATTGGAATGACTGTCAGGCTGCAGTACAGCTAATCTGACCGGGCCCTGCTGTGAATGGGAAAGTCTGGGAATCCAGGATTTGCTCACTCCACAACGCTGGTTGCCTTAGCTGCTCTTCAGTATCTACTGGCATCCCAGAGAAGTAGACCCCAGTGCCAGCGAGGAAGGGATGGACTCACAAGGCGAGGGCAAGCAGGCAAAGAGAAAAACCCTTCCTTCTTCTCTCTGTCCTTAAATAGACTTCAGCAGAAGGTACGGGTCTGGTTAGAGATCAGGATCAAGGATGTGTATTTTCAGGGCGGTGGTGGCCCACACCTTTGACCCAGCACTTGGGAGACAGAGACAGGCGGATCTCTGTGAGTTTGAGGTCAGCCTAGTATACAGAGTGAGTTTCAGGACAGCCAAGGCTACCTTGTCTCAAAACAACCAACCAAACAACCAAAAATAGATATACCTACCTCTATGGTCTGGACTAGAAATGGGCACACCCACTTCAAACCAAGAAAAAAAAAAAAAAGAATCTCTCCCAGTTGTGCCCTCCTTTTTTGGATTTTAGTTCATTCCAGATGTGGTCATATTGACAACAACAGGCACCAAACTTCCTTCCCTTCCTTCTCCACTTCCTTTTTTCCAGATTCACTTGCTTTATCTTTCTTTTGCTTTATTAAACAAACACCGCATTCTTTTCCGTCAATGAGTATCATCTTTCTAAGACTTCTTAAGCATTTCCTTTCTCACTTCTCAGAACATTTCAGGTGGAAACTGAGAAGGGAGTTTGTGAACCTCA
>OU015745.1:42641697-42656270 GCA_907169655.1 Acomys percivali
GTGTGTGTGTGTGTGTGTGTGTGTGTGTGTGTGTGTGTGTGTGTGTGTGTAGGCCTTGGCAAAGACATGGAACCTGAAGTCCATGTGTATTGCATCATGGTGCCTCACAGCCTGGCTGCTGAGCTGTTCTCTGACCCTTCTAGGAAGAGCAAGAGAGAGGGGCAGAAACTAATGTGCTCCCTCTCCGCCTTCCCTCTCCACTCTCAACCTGAGGCAAAACACCACAGACCTCTTCCTGGCAGAGTCCGTTACAAGGAAATGCCGCTTAGTGGTCACAGTGAAGGCTTTACTCCCTACACACCTGTCTGTTAAAAAAGACCCTTTCCCTTGAGAATGTATGTGTGTTAGAGCAGGGCTTCTGGAACTGTCTCCACTCCTGAACCTTTACATCTCAAAGTTTACATGGCCCTGGGTATATGGGAACATAAAGTAGGTATGCACATTTAAAAACTTATTGATAATGGACCATAAGAATATTTATTTTAAAACAACTACTTGGCACACATACACACACACACACGCTCTTACACACACGCTTTCACACACACACACACACACACACACATATACAGGACAAAAGCAAATGTGCATACCAATGAGATGGGCATGCTTAATTTTTATCTAAAAGAATGTGTCTTAGCTGGATATTTGGTATCACAGGGCATAAGAGTGCATTCAATATGTTCAGAGTTGATAGACATTTGATTTTATAATTCCAAGAATGCCACTTTACATAAACATGTACTACAAAATGGCAAAAGTGTTTGTACAGCCATTTCAAAAGCCAGTGGAAATTCTGTCCTAATATCAAGCCAAAATTTCACTTAATGATTTTTTTTTCAGTGAAATGCAAACAAGCAATTGAAACATCAATTTTTAAAAATTAAACATTCTAAATTTTTTTATATTCGTGTGTATTCATGTTTTGTCTTCATGTATATCATGTGTGTACCTGGTACCCACAGAGGTCAGAGGAGGGCATAGAATCCCCTGAAACTGGAGTTCTGGATGGTTGTGAACTGTCATGTGTGTGCTGGGAATTGAATCTGCCTCCTCTGTAGAAGCAACAAGTGCTTTTAACTCCTTATCTATCTCTGTAGCCCTCAAACCACACATTCTAGTGCAGTACAGTCCAAATAGAAACTGGCTTGATACTTAAATGCTGAGGAATGATGGTTGGAAAGTGTTAAAAGTGATGGTTCTCCATAATTAAACATTATGCATCTATGAAAACAGAAGATGAAATATGTACAGTACATAACAATGCTGCAGTGATGGTGTATGGTCTTCTCTGACCTGAGGGGAGGTGTTCCAGGCATGATCATTAGTGCTTCATTCTGTGACCGAAAGCACAGTGCACACATGTTGTGTTGTGTTCAGAAACAAGACTGTAGTGAACCTACATGAGTAACACAGGCAAATGCTCCAGGAGACATTCCAGATTCATTACGTAGTTAGCACTTAATTTTGAACTAATTTTGTTGCTGCCTGCTAGAAACCTTGCCCTGCCACCAGCTTCTTTCCAACCCCTATGAGATTGTGACCTACAGCTTCCAGAAGCTGAGTATTACAGGGTCAACTTACTTATGGCCAGTGGCCACTCCTGATGAAATTAAAACTGATGAGGATATTTACTTTTTATTTCTATTTTTAAAATTTACGTGTATATGTGTGTTCCTGCCCATCTGGATATATACTATGTGTGTTCACATGCTCACAGAGGTAAGAAGAGGGTGTCAGAATCCCAGGAACTAGAATCACAGGTAGCTGGAAGGCACCTGATGTGCGTTTTGGAAACAGAACCCAGGTCCTGTGCAGGAGTAGCAAGTGTTCTGTACCACTGAGCTGTCTCTCCAACCCACTGATGGAGGGTCTTTAGATAAAATTATATTGAAATGTAGAATACAGAGAATGTGCTTTTTCTGTAAGTGTTCAAATCTTACAAAAGAGCTAAGCTCCATACATATTAAGGTTATGGATTAACATACACATCTTACATTCTCTTGTGACAAGAGCAGCTGAAATCTACATATTTAATAAAATTTCCTAGTGAAATTTTTTTAATATCAGACTTTGGGACTGGAGAGCTGGCTCAGTTGTTAAGATCATTTGTTGCTCCTGAAGAGGACCCAAGTTTGTTTCTCAGCACCCAGATGATGACTCACAACCATTCATAACTTCAGTTTCAGGGGATCTGGCACCTACTTCTGATCTCTGAAGGCACCAGGCATGCACATGGTGCACATACGTGCATGCAAGCAGATGAGTCATAACACATATAATAAATCTAAAACAGTTAACTCCAGTCTGGTACTGAGCATTTTTACCTTTCTGGTTTTATGTGTACACATTGCTTAGGAGTACATCCTTCTGAAAAATAGAACCTAGGAACATTAGCTCTCAGGAGCTAATGAGAAAAATACTTTCTGTGTGGCTAGGAATTAATGAGAATCAATTTTTTTCTTTAACACATTAATTTTATAATGTCCTGGCATAGTTAATCAATAGTAGGCATATTAAACAAAGTGGGGTTTTTTTCTTTTATAGATATTCTGGAGTGTATACAATAACATCCCTCCTGTGACCAGCCTGCCTTTGAGATGTAGTTATCACTTAATGAGAGGAGAGAGGCGACCGCTTTGGTAAGTGTGTATGGTTCACTTGGAGGTCAAGGTGGGAGGGAGATAGCCGTGAACCTCATGAGGACTCTTTTCACCTGTGGTGTGCCTCTTAGCAGAAAGTATGCCCTGCTCCTCAAGGGCTAGGTCTCAGAGGAGCCTGCTGTGGCTTCCTTAATCACTTGATGTACTACTGAGGGCATTGGACAGCTAGTTTGGCCAGGTTGGAGCCTCTAATGCCAGTAAACCCTTATCTCTTTGAACCTTTCACAGTTATTTACTGATAAGTAAAATGAAATTCTTTCTAGGCTCACTCCTAGTGAGAGGTAGAAAGCTAAATTGAACAGAAACAAAGTAGCATTTTGTTGGACCCTGTAGCTGAGTACTTTTTACAGGTAAGGCTGGTGTCCCACACATCTGGTTTCCCAGGTTCTATCCCGACCCAGTGTTTCCTTTGCTTTCTCAATGTTGGCTAAGTTTTCAGTCACTTTCCTGTTTGTGGAAAGATAGATCTCCCAAATTCCAGTCTTTTTTTTTTTTTTTTTAACACTGGGATTAAATCTAAAGTCTTGCACCATGTGCTAAGGCAAACACCCTACATCTACATTCTTGCCCCCCCACACCCCATTTTTTGAGACAAGGTCTGACAGAGTTACCCAAGCTGGCCTGGAACTCACTTTGTAACCATGATAAGCCTCGAACTTGCGCGTCTCTACTTCAGCCTCCTAAACAGCTGGGATGGCAGAGCAATGCAACCAGTGCTGCTAGCTGTGAGCTGTGATTTATGCTTCCAGTTTGTCAGTGTCAGCATTCTCCAAGCTCAATAAAATCTAGGGCTCATCACTTCTGGCTCACTGTGGGTCAACTGTTCATCCCTAGCCAATCATGCAGATGTGGAAGAAACAACTGCCTTAAAAAAAAAAAAAAGATGTATTTATTTATAAGAGGGCACCAGATCTCATTATAGATGGTTGTAAGCTACTACGTGGTTGCTGGGAATTGAACTCAGGACCTTTGGAAGAGTATCCAGTGCTCTTAACCTCTGAGCCCCAAAAACAATAGTCTTATAAGCAAAACTAGGATACAAGCTTGTCTTTACCCCTAGGGTATGGAATCATCCCTACCAGAATGCCTCTTACAGGGAAATTGAGGTGCTTTTCCTAGACAGGCTGTGGCTGTTATACCCTAGCCTATCACTGGAACACTGTGACCCCAAGTTTACATGTGAATTAAATGAAACAATATCATGAATATGCCTTGTGATGTGTAGGTCTTTACACCTGCAAATCAGTTGCATCAATTGTCCTTTCCCAGAGAGTCAGGGGGCCCCTGGGACCTTGTATCCCGCACCCACCCTCGTCCCCATCCCAGCTAATTCCATGTTGCTCTCTCTCTCATCTCCATTGCCAAACTTTTGCATCCTTCTGCCTTTGTTCCTAATCACTGGGCTGGGGAATGTTTACTGAAAAATATCTGTGCACTTTCGCTTTTTCACAACAGCTAGTGTTAAACTAAATGGAAATAGAAATACTCCTTCGTCATGGAGTGCAACTTTAAATGTTGTTCTTTGATGTAGGGAGGAAGAGAGTAATGCAAAGGGTGGCGTGTGGAAGATGAAAGTTCCCAAGGACAGCACGGTATGTCTCTGCTGATCATCTCCCAGAACTGGCAGCCCTAGGTAGAGGAAGTCATTTTCTCACATTGGTGATGATCACTTAATGCTATCACCTTGAAAATGTGTAATTGGAAAAGCCAGGTGTTGTGGGGCCCAGCTTTAGTCCCAGCACTCAGGAGGCAGAGGCAGGTAGACCTATGAGTTAAAAGTCAGCTAGATCTTCAAAGTGAGTTCCAGGACAGCCAAGGCTACACAGAGAAACCTTGTCTCAAAAAAGAGGGGAGAGAGAGAGAGAGAGAGAGAGAGAGAGAGAGAGAGAGAGAGAGAGAGAGAGAGAGAGAGAGAGAATAAGGAAATGTGTAATTGTGACTCTACAGAAATGGTGCAGTGGCATCCCAGCCTGCACACCTTAGAGCAAAGCTACATCTTTATGTTAGCTGTTTCCTCATCATGCCTAACACATGCAAACTGACCTCCCACAGGAGATCAGGGTCCTTTCTGCCAAAGGCTCTGCAATCCCGGCTAAAGACACAAGTACCTCCTTAGTATCATTACATAGAAAATAGGGACACTTAGGGGGCTCCCCATTTATTGGGGTTCATGGATTTGGGCATGCCTCAGCAAGATTCCCCAGGAGTAGACCCAGTACTATAACATGAACATAATAAGCCTTAAAAAATCAGCATGCATTAAGCCCTGGGGAAACAGACATTTTCTTAGACAAAAACAAACAGAATGGTCTGGGCATGGGAGCATGCCCCTCTGATCCCAGAAGGTGTAGAGGCCGGAGAATCATGAGTTCAAATCTTAATACGTATTCAGTGAGACCCTGGGTAAAATATCAAAAATAGGGGTTGGGAGACGGCTCATTTGGTAAACTGCTGGCCATGGAAGCATAAGGACTTGAGTTCCAAACCCCAGGACCCATGTGAAAAAGCTGTGTGTGGCTGTGAATACCTGCTACCCAGTGATGGGGAGGCAGAGAAAGGAGGATCTTTGGGACTTGGCAACCAGCTGGTCTAGGCAAAACTGTGAGCTCCAGTTCAGTGAAAGATCCTCACTTTCAAAAATAAGATGGATAAATGACGGAGAAAGACATCAGAGATCAACCTCTGGCCACCACATGTCTCTACACACACATACACAAACATGTATGCACACCCCACTAACTACATGAGTAATAAAATCATTAGAAATAAAATGGACAGAAGGGCATTTTTTCCAGATTCTTTTCATGCAGTTATGCTCAAAGAATTAAAATGCTTCTGGGAAGCCACACACATGGGGCAGGAGTCATTTCCCTGTGAGCACACACTTGAGGTTACAACCAGATGCTCTTGTCAGGGCTGCAAATCTGATTGTTAGCTTGCAAACATGGAAAACACTGGAGGAGCTAAATGAGAGTCAGGCAAGGTGTATGAAACCCTCTGCCCTGCTAAGAGAGCAGCCAGAAAAGAAGAGAGAGCAAGATGCCCTTAAGTTGTCTTAGATTTCACCCAGTGCTTCCCCGCTTTCATGTGTGTTACTTCACTTATTTGCTTGTTTATTTTTGAGGTGATGGGGAGCCACCTCGGGACCTTGCGTATTTATGTGCTTTATTTACTTACCCTAGACTTGGAATTCCAGTGGAAGTTATCATGATGCCCATACCCATAGAAAACTGCTCAAGGCAGGGTTGTCCTGGCCCACCTTGCCAGCTCTAGGCCAAATTCAGGCACCAATACACTTTCTTGTCTAGCCTAGCCAGGGTCCTGGGCTCTTATGTCTCAGCCCGCCTTTAGAGGTCTGGAAGGCTGGAACTGCCTGTGTTCCAGACAGAGCATGTTTGGAACGCATGCCATGCTCTCCGCTCCCATCTTAGCTTCATTACCTATGGAACTCAAGATCAAAACTGGACAGATGGGAGAAGGGGTCTAGGAAACATAAGCCTTTTGGGGAGTTACAGGTTCACCTTGGCTCTCTAGTTAGATGCTGTTGCCTTGGTTAAAAGATAAGCAGCTGCTGCAAGCTCATTAGAATGTAATAATAAGCATTGTTACAGTTAATGTATACTGAGTGCCTGGCATATGGATGCATGCCGCTATTTATGGTGCAATCTTAAATGTTGAGCCCCCTTGGTGCAGTAACTACGCAAAGCAGTTATTAACAAACGTTATTCTTGAAACAACCCTGTGAGGTCAGTTGTGTTGTTATTCCTTCTCAGAGGCAGGCTGGAAGGCACTCACGGCCACGGCCTGCCTGGTCACAAAGAATAAAGTGAGCCCCTTCTCAGAACTCAGACCAGGCTCTGGGAGGCCTGAAATCCTGGGAACCAAGGCAAGGAGAAACCTAACCCTTTTCCAGGGGAAAAACTGGGAGAGCCATTGAACTTCCAGTGTCCGATGAGTGGATTTTATTTACTCGACAGCATTAGTACATGTTTCATAGAAGGAGCTCTGGTGCTTCTCACTGGCAGGAGGCAGAGTGCAATGAATGCAGGCCAATCATTACTTCAAGGGAAATTGTGTGTGTTCAGTAGTACATAAAGTTATCACTCAGCGCAAACAACCTGTCAGCAGCAAATGGAATTTTGCCAGTCTCTAGCATTCAGTAAATAACAGTGTTTCTTAACATTCTTGACTTGAGTAACATCTTGCTGGTAACATTTTAAGTATTGTATCAATTGCAAGAGAAAAACAAAGAAGGATTTTCCTAATGGCACTCAGATGTAATGGGTTGGTACACTTTAAGAGTTACAAGACATAGGAGAATAGAGTTGAAGGCATGCTCGCCCCCAGTTCTTCTGGAGTTCATGGGAGCTTTACTGGCAGTTAAGGCTCTGGATCACGTGTGTCTGTGTGGGCACAGTCATTTGCAAGCTGCACCTATACCTGTAAGATTGTACATGTTCACGTCTGTGATTTGGAAGCACCTGATGATAATTGCCTAAACATCACCTTGTTTTTATTTTTATTCTCTCCTACGTCAGTCCACAGTTTGGAAAGAACTGTTGTTAGCGACCATTGGGGAGCAGTTCACAGACTGCGCGGCAGCAGGTAAGGAGGCCACCGCCCACTTGTCCATACCTGGTATGCCTGCCTCGTGTTTGTTACTCACGGACCGTTGTGTTCACATGTAGTCCTTCTACCTGCCTGCAAGGTGTTGATTTTGTAGCTGTGGCGTATTTTAGACGTGTTTCTGGGGTTTGGGTTTTGGTCTGAGATTGGCATATGTAAGCACATGTGCATATGTACACGTGTGTACGGTCAGCCCTTCCCGTCTTCAGATCCTGCACCCGTGGATTCGCAGATCAAAAACAGTAGAAAACGTGACCAGTATCTGAACTAAGCACGCACATGCGTTTCCCTTGTTATTCAAGAAGCAACGCAATGCAGATGACTTGCACATCATTTGCATTAAATAGTATAAGTAAAAAAAGAGATGATTCAAAATAAGTTTGGCCTGGCAATATAGTGCTGTGGTACAGCGCCCACCTGGTGTGCAAAAATAAACTGCTCCAAAATAAATACCTAAATAAACATTATGTGCAAATGATCTTTTATATAAAGGACTTAAGCATCCATGGTACGGACGGGATCTAGAACTTATTCTTCATAAATATCAAGGGCTGGCTATATATCACATCTATAAAAACATACGTGAATGTATGTATATGTATACATATGTATATGCTTATATTATTTCCTCTCATGACAGTTATTCATGAAGTATAAATCGGCAAAAAGGAAAGGAAAGTCTTCATCAGTGGGCTAGAGTGGTTTGTAGTAGGTTTCCTGTAGCCGCCTCATCTTCGGCAAGGGACAGTGCCTGGCATGCCTACTGGGGTCTGTGGGTGGAAAGGAACAGTTTCTTCCTTCAATCTCGGTTCATCTTCTTCTTCCTGTTCTTCTGTCTCTGCTCAGAGAGGTAGACACAGGGAGACAAAGATGGGACCTCTCAGGCAAGGTTCTTCAGCTTCTAGCTTCAGGCCTTGCCTTTTTGACTTTGACAGGCCCAGTGGCTTTCAGAGAGCCAGGACAGGAACCATGGCTCTTACTCAAGCCATGAACGCTGCCACAGTCACACCTCTTCCCCCCGGGAGCCCTTTTTGTTTACCTTGAGTTTATCGCAGAAGCATCCAGAGAGGTGTTTATAACTACATCATATTCAAACACAAGTGAAAAGAAAAGACTGCATCCGCTCATGGCCAACCTCAGAATCTGTCATCTCACCAAGATGAAATGAGATGATAAATTTCATGTAAAAATAAAATAATTATGTAATGCGAATATGATGTTGCTGGCCGATTCTCCATGTAAACATTATGTATTTCACCACAGACATACCTTCTCATAAGAGCTCTGGGCTTCTTACAATGCTGTCTGCTTGTGTTGAGATCTCTTTTCTTCTTGGGGCACTCCTTTCCTGAGGATACACATAAGTAAAGTTTTGTGGGGTGTTTTTTGTTTGTTTTTGTTTTCTTCTATTCTGCTTTTGGTTCAGGGTTTTATCTGCTTTCCTTTGCTGTTTTGATACTGTTTTTTGTGAGCCAGCGTGAATCAGTTGGCACCCAGATTTAGGCTGTCTCTGAGAGCTCTTGTCGCAGAACTCTTGCCTGAGAGCTCTTGACAGTCCCATGATCAATCTCACAGTCACCTCACTGGGGATGGTGTTGGGGGGTGCTCTGCCATTCAGCCTTTCTGTACTGCCTTCCACATCACTTTTACTCACTTCAGACAAAGTGTGTGTTAAGATAAAACGGTCTTACAAGTGCAGATTTCTTCTGTTCCAATGGAAAGAAGCTAACAACTTTATACTGCCCAGCCCAAAGTGCACCCTCTGTGTAGTTATAAACACAGAAGTCCCGGAATAGTTATAAGTAATAGAAAAGACCCAGTAGTGAGCAGAGAGGCACAATTCTTCTATGGCTGAATAGAAAGGAAGTTACTATTGACATTAACCTTCAGTATTTCCTTTAACCAGCTCTGTCACTTGAGGCAATCACCTAGTCTTTCTCAGTCTCACTTACAGAACGTTTGAAACAATGGCTCCTCCTGGCCCCACTGTCTCCTACTCTCAGGGCTCTGCCAAAGCCCAGGTGTTGCTGGCCGATTCAGCATGGATGTGCCTTCTCATAAGAGCTGTGGGCTTTTTACAACACTGTTTGCGAAAGGGCTGCACTCAGCTATTCCTGCCAAGCCAAACTGAAATAATGACCATGTGCACTGTTTGGCATCTGTTGGTGACCTCCCCATTACCAGTAGTGTGTGAAAGGATAATCCCAAAGGACCGGGAAACACTCACATCTCCCCCAAATCTGGGTCATTGGTGTCCCGGCCCTTCTTGAGAGTGGACCACTGGGTCACTTCTTTCTTTATGTAGTAATTTTATTTTTACATGAAATTTATCATCTCATCTCATCTTGGTGAGATGACAGATTCTGGGGTTGGACACAAGCAGATGCAGTCTTGCTTTTCTTTTAACTTGTGTTTGAATATGATGTATGGGCAGAAAAGTCCCCACGTTATAGGCTGTGGAGCCAAGCAGCAAGTCACGAAATAATCACGTCCTTGTCACGAGTCTACATATTAAAAAGTGGACATTGATGTCCTTTGCCCTTCAATCTATCCTCATCTTTCCCTCCTGGGTGCCATCAGTCCAACCTTCAACACTATAGTCCGGTCTTGCCTGGTCTTGAACACTTGCATACATGTTCATAAGGTGTCAGACCCTCTACCATAGCCTTGATCAAATTCATTTATAAAGAAAAACAGGCTGAGAGGAAGGAAGGGAAGAGGGCAATGGAGGGGAAAGGGAAGTATTTCACAGAAAATGGTTTCTCTGAATAGACGGGTGTGCCACTGAATAAATCATATTAAATGCCCAACATGCTCACATGTCCAGGAGTCAGGTAGAAAAACTGATGACATGAATCCCTCAGACTGCAGTCGATGGCAAATCAGGCAGTATGTGTCAGGTAACATCAAAGTCCCTAATTGTGTTAATGCCTCTCTCTCTCTCGTGTGCTACTCGTTGGCACAGAGCATGCAGGTACAGGGGGCTGTCTCTACTTCATGGATGTGCCATGAACGTGCAAAGCTTCAAGTCAGAAGCCTCCACTTCTACCTATTGCTTCCAGTTAGGGTGGACAAAGTGGCTGCACAGGAGCATGCTGGGACAGTAGGTTCATTGTCCAGCTGCCATGCTCAAGTGCCTCTGTGCTAACCCCATATTGGAAAAAGGCCACATTACCGGTGTAGGTAAATGTCTAATGACTTTCCGCTGGACAGCAATGGTAGAGTGTCACTCAGAAGACACTTCATCTTCTTTTACCCATAATGCTAACGGGTGGCTATGAGCTCTTTAACGGTCCATAGTTCGACACAGTCAGAAGGGTAATTGCTAGAAGGAAGCACCAGAGGGCAGAGTGACCAGGAAAAGGGCAGACAAAGCACACAACAGAGGAGCCACAGGACACAGAGTCTGGGTCCAGCGAGGTTCGGGGCAGATAGTGCTACCAGCCCCAAAACCTCTAGAGGCTTAGCAGGAAGTCACAGAAAGCCTTACTGCTCATAACACAGAAGACTAGGCTTCAAGCAAAAAGTTCATCTGAGTTCACTTGGCTCTCAGAGGGCAGGGAATTATGCAACCTATTTTAGAAAGCCTCATCAAAACAGAGTCAGAAAGTGACAGAGAGCTTTGGATAATGTGTTGAAAAGGGTAAAATTACTTATCTGGAAGATTCCCTTGGCTTGAACACTCTGTTTATTGAGTCCCTGGCTGGATGCGATGTGGCTCTTGCAGCGTCTGTCTGTACTGAGTTTAACGTCCCCCTGCAGTCCCCCACAGAAGCGACGCGTCCCCATCTCGTCTGTAACTCACAGCTAAAGGCGCAGCTGTGTGCCTGGATGTGCGTGAGCTGCCTGGTCGTTGTCTCCTAACTTCTTGCCTTTTCCTCCTCTTCCCCTCAGATGACGAGGTAATAGGAGTCAGTGTGAGTGTCCGGGACCGAGAGGATGTCATTCAGGTCTGGAACGTCAACGCCTCAGTAGTGGGCGAAGCGACTGTGCTGGAGAAGATCCATGAGCTCCTGCCCCACGTACCCTTTAAAGCTGTGTTTTATAAACGTAAGTGCCTCATTTCCCGTCACTATTTTCAAGATTCTTCCACCAGACTTCTAGAGATAGAAGCACATGGCAAACGAGGTGAAGGCAGAACCACTCAAGACTCTGTTAATGCAGAAAACAGTTCAGCGCAATGCTCTTTGTTTCTTTTTTTTTTTAATCAAGTTTAGTTGCAAAACTTAAAATGAGATTTTGTACATGCCTAAATCCATGAATTGGAAAAGCAGATATACATTGTACTCATTATTTCATATAGTTAGTTAAACCTGATCTTAAATTTGTCAGAGGAAAGTATATTCTATTGGAAATAATAACAACAACAAACAAGTCATTCAGTGAGCCGGCAGGCAGACGGTCAATCATCCCTTCCGACACAGGAATTTTACCATGTCAAACATCTCTACTTATGGGGGACTCTCAGGTGTGATTGGCCGTTCTGTTGAAATGCTACCACTTCCTCATTATGGTGACTGTGGCAGAGTCACCCAGAATTCACCTGCGGTGGTGCAGACTGCTCTTGGTGTGAACAGTGTGTGGACCCATTGTTTCCATCGTGCTCTGTGTCCATTGCTTCTGTGTGCTCCTTACAGTCATCTTTCTCATAATGAAAGCATCCTAGCATGCCCGAACCAGTGTTCAGTAGGTCAAATGGTGGGCTACACTTTCAATAGCAAGTTAGAGGAAATGACAGACAGTCCCACACACATCCATGATAGATTTTTCTATGTCCCAAACCGTTCTGGAAGTCACTAACCCATTTTTTTTCTTACTATTATATTTCATTGACTCTAAGGTGCTCTTGAACGTAACACACCCTATTATTTTAGTACTTAAAGAAGAAAACAATAAAAGGTTTTCAGCTAAACCAGGATGCACTCTTGATTCTAGAGGTTTTTTAATTTGCAGGGGACAGAGAAGGGGCATCTTAGAATCTCTGAAATATACTTTATCATTGTCACACTAGCCCTTGTCAAGAGGCTAAGCAAATTAAAACTGTGTCACTGCCCTAGTGTGAAAACTCAGGCCTCCCTGGGAGGACTCCTGTAGCCACTCTCAAAGGATCAGGATCCGCACGGGGAAAATTTAAAATAAAAGACAGAGAAATGCATACTGAAGAATTGCTCTTGGCTGTGCAATATGGAGACAGGACAGGCACACGGACACCATTCCTGTTCCATAGGGACATATCAACTCTAGTTCACCTCAGATACCCAAAGGTCTCCAGTGTGTTCTATGGTTTCCAGTCTGTAAGACTAACTAGCAGAAACTGCAAAAGGAAATATGAGTTAGCTCCAAGTTCAAGTGGGGCCCACACTTGAGTCTGCCCAACACTTGACTCAGTAGTGGAGGAGGAAGAGGTTGGGAGTCATTGGATTTTTGCTATACTTCAACAGTGTGACCCTAAGCGGTCAAAATTGACCCTGCTTTCACTTCCTCACCTGAGCATCCAGAAGGTTGGTCTCAGATGATCTCCAAGGTTCCTTCTACTTTACAATTCTGTGAAGAAATTGACAGGTAACCAACTGGTCAGCACCTCAGCATGAAGTCAATATCTCCCTAGATAACTAGGCCCCAGCTTTAGCACCAAGGCATAGTCACATAAGAATAGCCAAGGGCAGGCGGTTCCCTGCTTAGCTGGGGGGGAGGCTGACAGGAGTTGTTGGGGTGTGTGGTGGGGTGGACACCAAGCAAGGAGAAAGGGAGTTGTACCCAGGCCAGATGAATCAAAGCTGAACAGACACCTGAAAGTAGTTAACATTGTCAGGTGTGTGAGTCAGAAGGAGCTAGCTGCAGGTCTAAGCAAAAAAAAAAAAAAAACACACTTTTTAATGACACCCATTAACATTTAAAAGCTCAGACTGTGCAAATAAAAAATTGAAATTCCCTACATTATTTGACATGAAGCAGACTGTCCTTTACTTGGCACGGTGGCCAGCACATGTTGTAGAAGTGATCTGGAAAAATGAGATCTGGACAGAAACTGGTTCACAGGGTGAGGGACAGTCCTGGGTGAGCTAGGCTGGAAGTGGCCGGCCAATTCATGTCACCTTTGTCTGGTTAATGGGATCCTGGTGCTCTGGAGTTTGTAGAAGCTAGCTGGCTAGCTGACTGGACTGCCAGGAGAAGCCTAGTATATCTAGTCCTGGCTTCCAGTGGGCAGATGAGGAACTGGACATTGGCATTTAGTATGAGGGTTTTTTTTTCCCCCATCCAGATTGGTAATTTGAGTGAGCAACTCACAATTTACACACACCCTTCCTAGTTCCATTAAGTTCCCTGGAGAGCTAAAAGACAAAGGCCTTTATCTGGTGTCAACACTGTGTAGGGCAGGCATGGGAGAGCCCAGAAGTGAAGCTGAGCCAGCCTCTCTGCTCTCTCCACCCTGGGTCATTCCATATGGGTGCAGCAGAGAGCGGTCTCTACATTTTCATGTGATTGGTGGGGGGGAGGGGAGAAGCAAAACTGTTTTTGTGACACATGAAAATGATGTCACTATTAAGTTCTAGTACCTATCAGTACCTGGTTACATAAAGAAGCACTCATTTGTGTTCATATTTTCTATGGCTTCTTCAGCAAACAGGAATTGCGTGGATTACTACTAAAATGTCTGCTGGCTCTTGGATCTGAGAACAGTTCTCTTAATTGCTTCCCCAGTTTCCCCAGGGATGACAAATGGCACTCCATGCCCAGATGCTCAGAGTACTGCAGTGTACCCGCTGCTGTTCTGACTACTGGCACTTCAGTGTTCAGCTGTGGCTATCCTGACCCTGCACAGCTAAAGATAAGGGAAACCTTTGCATCATCACTGCCTTTGGATTTATAATCTGTAAATCAGCATTGCTGTCATCTTAGGATTCCTCAAATTGGCCCTGAAACATAGTATATTTCACTGAAGACCAGTCTATGTTTTATTTAGTGTCTGCCCTAAAACATCTTTCTTAAAGACAGAATTAGGGTAGAGGAGCTAGCTCTGCAAGGGGGACCTGAGTTCAATCCCGGGAACCCACATTTAAAAATATCCAGGGCTAGGGCCTGAGAAGATGGCCCAGCAGTCAGGATTATATACTGCCCTTGCAAATGACCTGAGTTCAGTTCCCAGCACCCATGACAGTCTGAAACTCTAAGTTCACATCCTAGCATCCATGTGAAAGGCTGAGCATTGCTACACACACCAGGACAGACACAGGAGGCTCACCCGTGCTCTTTGGTCCTAATCCTGCCCAAGTTCAGTGAAAA
>OU015745.1:42656670-42675104 GCA_907169655.1 Acomys percivali
CGTTTCCTGGCCAGGCTAGCCTTTAGCAAGTTCCAGGGCACTGAGAGATCCTTTCTCAAAACTTAAGATGGCCAGCATCTGAGAAACAGCCGCCAGGATTATTCTCTGCCTCCCCTGTTCTCTCAGTCTCCCTCCATCCCACCCCATACTATGCCCTTCACATGCAAGTGTACCTGTGCATGCAGAAACATACCCAAGTAAAGAAAATAATTTTAAACGTTAGATACTTAAAAATCGTAATTGTGAGAGATCTGCAGTTAAACTTGGGCGAATGTTAGGTCACAACCCTAGTCACCCTGGGAGTTCCAAGGTGCTCTTTCCCAGTGGCTTATCCAGATGAGTTGCTGCCTGGAGTCACTGCCTGAGATGATCTTGAAGGACAGCAGCTGTCACTCTCCTTGGTAGTCTATATTAAAAACAGGAATGAGGAGCTGCAGAGATGGCTCAGTGGTTAAGAGCACTGTCTGCTCTTCCAGAGGTCCTGAGTTCAATTCCCAGCAACCACATGGTGGTTCACAACCATCTGTAATGTGATCTGGTGCCCTCTTCTGGCCTGCAGGTGAACATTCAGATACAGCACTCATATACATACATTAAATAAATAAATCTTTAAAACAAACAAATAAAACAAACCAAGAACGGGAGGAGCTATGGAGGTGAAGTGAGCACTCGGACTTACCAGCCCCGGCTGTATCAGACCTTGCCGTATAGTGACAGTTAGACACCGCGCACTCAAACTTGGCCCTCTGCGTGACAGCTAATATTGGGTATCTCAGGGGTCTCCCATTTCTTATCTCCCAGTTTAAAGAAGTTGTAAGTCTTTGAAAAGCATATTTTTTTATTGTCAGCTTCCTTATTAGTAATTCCACGAGACAAACTATGAAAATCCCTGAGGTTCAGGTTCAAGGTTTGGGGACAATAGTAGATCCATCAATTCCATGAAACTTCCCACAGAAGGTGATGAGAAGCCAGGGGGCGCATAATATAATTCCCACGCCCTCTTGTATGGTTCTGTTTTGTTTTTGTGTTATTTTATTCTTTAAGATAGGCTTGTGAATGGCTCTGTCTTGGGTCACAGGCTCCCCTCCCCCCTTCCCATGCATTTTTGTGGGGCTCCTTTTCCTTGTAGTGTTTGCCTAGAGCCCAACATACTCTCCTCATCAGCTTGTGTGGATGAGTCATCCCCCCAGGCACAGCAAGAAGAAACAGGCAGCATGCCCATAGCTTGTTTATTCCTTGTTTTAATTTTCATTATTACGTTTCTCAGGAAATGCACGCCTTAGCTAACAGTTACTGGCAAAAAAAAAAAAAAAAAAAAGGAAAAAAATGTATTTGAATTCTTGCCAACATCTGGGGAAGCTGAATGAGATGCCGAGAGAAGGGTTGGCCCATCCTTTGCTTAAAGTTTTCTTTCCTTCTTTTCTTTTTTGTTTTTTTCTGTCCTTTAGCCCATGAAGAGCATCATGCTTTTGAAGGTGGACGTGGAAAACACTAATTGCACTCTGTAAAGAATTCTTTGTCCTTTGCTGATTGGTTTTGGAAACGGTCTTAACAGGAGGGAGAGTGAAGAGAAGACTTGCCGGAGCCCGATGCTGGTCCATTTAGAGTGGGTTTCTGTCCTTGCAGACTGGGCCATTAGGACTCAAAGTGGCAGGTGGGGTTGGGGGAGAGCGTGGGGGTTTCTGCCATCATATCACTTGCTTAAAAAAAAAAGAAAAGAAAAGAATTTTTTAAAGCTTTCTAAATTCTCTGTTCTTTGCACTCTTCCCCCTCCCCCATAAGACTCCTTCTTCAGGGTAATTATTGTTTTCTGCACACCCTTTCATTGAGGCATAAGAATTGGGTTTCCCCTTGGGTAACTCTACTGTACCTTGTTAAGGAACATCTGCATAATCGCCACAGGACTGCCTGCGAAGCCACAGGGGCACCAGGAGGGAGCCTAGCCTAGCAAAACCCCCTTTCTGATAAATTGTTGTGACACTTGCCTGCACACTGTGAGCTGGCATTGTTTCCTTTGTGTGTGCGTTCCGTGGAAAGCGTACTCACTGACAGCACACGCATCTTAAATCCCCTTTAAAGAGTAGTATAAGGCTCAAAAAAAATCAAACTCTAGGGTTTTGGGGACCACTGTGCAAGTAATTCTAAGCAGAATCCCAATCTGGCCTTTGCAACAAAAGCCCCGTGGTTTTTCCTGAGACTTCTGATTTATAGCGGAGGCGAAATGTATTGCTTGTGTGGCATGGAGCTGCTTCCCGGGCTGCAGCACGTTTTAACCACTTTACACTTTCCAAATCAGTTCTCACATCTTCTGTTAAGTGAGCCCTCTTTCCTGCCCTGTTATGCGTCCTCGCGGAAAACCGACGGCCTTTGAGCATCGACCTCTTCTCCCTGCAGTTGCACACTGTTGAAGGAAGCACCTTGGCGCTCACACAGTTGAACCTGAGTGCATCCCACTCCTATTAACTGTGTTGTTAGATACTGGATTATACTACCACAGAAACGCAGGTTCAGTAGAAGACCTTCCGCAGTATCGCAACTGCTCCCAAATGCTGCAGTTTCTCTCTCAGCTTTGCCTCCCCTGGTAATTTTCAGTGAGAAGGGGCCTCCCTCCTGCTGATTGGGGTTTAGATCCTCAAGACCAGGGCAGCTTCTAAATGTCTCAAAAGGGCTACTTTTTAATTCCCCTTGCACTGTGAGAAGGAGAGATGGGGCAGCTCTAAGCCTTCCACATGCATCTGTAAATAGCATTCCCCATACAGATGGGATGTTTTGAATGGCTCTCCATAGCATCTGTTTATAAAAGTCGTGGCCTGCACTCGCATTGCAGAATAACCAGAGTTTAGCAGGTTCTTCTTTCCTGAGCTTAAAGGTCTCTCAACAGTTCCATTCATTAGGGAATTGGATCCTTCTAGAAACACCCCATTGTCTAAATGACATGCATCTCTCTGAACACTTTCCAAACTTGCTTTAAAATTACAACTCAAGGATTTAAAATTTATTCTGGATATGAAATTCCCTTTTATAATATAGGTATTTTTCTGGTAGATTAGCAAAGAGGATATAATTGACTTCATTTATTATAATTGTCATATATATATATATTTCCATAAGTAAATAAATCTTGAGGAATTTTTATTTTTGAACTTTATTTAAAGCATTTGTGATGACATGTTCAATTTTTGCATGTATGTAGCTTTTGAAGTAAAAATAAAATAAAATAAATAGGAATGTTAGGCTCATGTTAATGCTTCGAGTTTCTATTGTCTATGAACACGAAACATGACAAACACACGAAATAGTTGTGTGTGTGGGTTTTTTTTTTTTTTTTTTTTTTTTTTGTCCCAGTGAACTTCTGCAACTGTTTGTATTTGGAAAACACTGACCATGGAAAGGATTTAACCTGCCTAGTGTTCAGAACCTGTCATCTGAATTACTTTGAGTGGATTTTTGTCAAATTTTACTTTGAAAATGGTTTTAATTGAATATTTAGCCATAATTGCCTTTGTGAGAACTGAGCTTACTTAAGCAGTTTAAGGCCTTTCGTTGCCTCTTTGAAGAAGATGATGCTCTGAGGACATAGAGGCAACACTTAGGGCATGTGACTTGGTGTCAGAGCAGTTCAGCCATGTTGGCCACTGCTGGGGTAAGTGTAGATTCCAGTAGAAGCTTGATCCTTCCGCCGAGTCCTACAGCCAGGTGCCGCCCTGTGTACTCTGCAGAGCGCCGCACAGAAGCCAGGGCCTTGCTTCCTTCTCCTGTAAGTCTACAGTCTATGAGGCAGAGCCAGGAAATCTGGCTGAACCCAGTGTGTTTTCCCCTCCATCCCATCGTCCCTTGACTCTTGCCTACATTGGGAGAGTTGCACGCACCGAATCGGGACAAGAAGTAGCCATGAAAGACTTATCCTTGAAGCATTTCTGTGACTTTTTTAAGCGCTTTCAGAATGTTTTTAAGATTTTCTCTTTCTCCCTAGCTGTCTCCTATTTCCGAATTGACCCACAAACCTGCCATGCTGTGATTTAATTCGTGAGCCCCTTGACAGAGAACAAACAGGAGAAGGAAAGCAAGACCCTGAGAAACTGTAAGGGTCAGTTCACTAGACCCTTCTGAGCTACCCCCCATCCCTCACTTTAGCATGTCTACACTGGAAATGCAGTCTTAAACATTAGGTAGCATCACGTCCAGTAGACACAGTATACAGTATAGCAGCTGAGCTTTGGCTGAACTTGTGGCTGGTTGAAGGGTGAAGCCTGAGCCATCAGGAGAGCTAGGCACTGAAGTCCGTGAACTGTAATCTACAAAGGCTTCTAAGCAGGAAAGACAGTGTGTCTGCCAGCCTCTGACCCACTCTGGCTGTAGTAACAACACACACGCGGGCATCCTCCTGTCAACAGCAGCTCATTCTTTCTCATTCCCTGACTGAATGGTGTTAGATTTGGGGTCTGGAGACCACTGTAGTGTGAGTGACAGGAGGAGGTAGATTTCTGCTGTCAGATAGATGCTCCACTCCCCCAAGAATCCCAACTTTCCTGTTCACAGGAAACTGACAGCCTTTGCAATGATCACATGGTGGCGCTGCCTTCCAGCTGACAGTCCTGGGCCAGTGGCGGAGTCCTGCTCTGTATGGGAGATTAGTTTAAGATCTCTCTGCATGCTTCTATAGGCCTTCACAAACCTTTCTTTAGGGGGCATACAAATTATGGACATTTAATCCTCATACGGGTAATAAAAACGAATCACAGACAGAATTCTCCACACACACTTTTAAACATCTCAGCTCCCAGCCACTCCTTGGTCTTTCAAGTATTATAAAGAGAAAAAAAAAATACACATAAGAATACAGGGAATGTGTTATCAATATTTGATTAGCTAATGATGACAAACTATTAGAATTCCTTTCTTTTTAGATAATTATAGAAGGCCTTTAAGAATGCAAATTTATGAGGTTAAAGTAGAGGGCTGCCTATGTGTGCTTTATATATCACCTCAAGTTACTTTAAGAGTTTGGAAGAGTCGCAGAATAAAAGGGGGGGGGCAGAGAACAAATAGAAAAATCATTTGGAAGGTGAGCTGCTAGAGCACCTAGATAGGCTTCCTCTCACCCTAGATAAGAAAAACCCAAGAAGAGACTTGATACCCTATGAGCATATATAAGGGGAGGAGGTCCCCCTCAGTCACAGTCTTAGGGGAGGGGAGTAAGGGGAAAATGGGAGGGAGGGAGGGATGGGAAGATACAAGGGATGGCATAACAATTGAGATGTAATATGAATAAATTAATAAAATATATTAAAAAGAAAAAAAAAGAAAAACCCCCAACTGATCCCTTAGCCATCTAAATAGACTGTTAGACGGTTAGTTTTTCTGTTTATTTGCTTATTTTGCATATGGATAAGCAGGAAGGCTTCTTCTATTTAATCTGCAGAAGCCGGAAGGCAGTCATCATCCTTCACGGTGCTAATGGGACTCAAGATTTAAAAGAGAACCCAAAGACATAGAATTCGAGAGTGGAAGGGACCTTCGAGATCATCCACCAGTGTGTCTGCCTGCTTAGCATGCAGAAGGACCACTAGGAGGCTAGCCTATCAGGCACATGCCCCAGCTACTCCCTGGAGCTTTGGGCATCTGCATTTTGAGCTAGCACCATGTGACTCTAATGCAAGTCTTTAGACCTTAAGATTTTGAGAACCTCTGATTATATCCAACCTCTTCATGTAACTGATGAGGACCACCCCTACACAACAAGCACACACACACACACACACACACACACACACACACACACACACACACACACCAAACTCTCCTGGTTACAGTGATATCAGGGTAGAGCACCAACAATCTTGGAAAAAAAACATTACTACTCAAAGGGAAGATATTCATAAATAAGAACTTTATGGCTAGGACCACAGCAATCATAAGTAACCCATTTCTGGAAGTCCATAATATAAACCTCTAATACAGAGCCACGGCTTTTCTCTTTTCTAAACATTTCAGCCTGTTAAGAGAAGAAAAATTAATGTTCAGAAAAAAGTAGCTACTCCATATGTGCAGTAACTACTTTTCTATAATGTCT
Source organism: Acomys percivali (assembly GCA_907169655.1). Lineage (NCBI taxonomy): Eukaryota > Metazoa > Chordata > Mammalia > Rodentia > Muridae > Acomys > Acomys percivali. The sequence continues at coordinate 42,662,744 of OU015745.1, forward strand.
TATGGCATCTGGGGTTCAGCATCATTGAACAAGATTAAATGAATGTTACAGAGCTATAAAAGCGCATGTAAAATACCGCAAAACTGTTCAGAGGACTATCAAAGTAGCCTGGGAATGAGTTTCCACTAAAATTAATTGTCACTTTCTAAACGTAGCTTAGCCAAGCTGTTACTAAACTAGAGGGAGTCTTTAATACATACAAGTGTTAAAAAGAATCAAATAGACACTCCCCAAAGCTTGTGGATGGTAAGCAAAGGTCATCATGAAGTCAATACTTTTTTTTGTCCATCATTGCTACTGAAATTTATAGTCTCATTGTATCTGTGTGTGTCAGATGTGCTTGTTAGAATATCCAATAAACTGACCTTTGGATATTCTATTGCTCTGTGTCCTTCCGAAATCATGGGTTTACAGGGATGTGTTACATGTTACTGTTTTGGTTGCTGCCTGAAAAAAGACTGAATAGTTTAATGAAACACAGTGTTTCCAGTTTCACCTTTGAACATTAAGGTTGGATTTTTTGTTGTTGTTTTATTTTTGTTATGTTTTTAACATCTGTTTGGGAAGAAGTGTTTATTTGGGATCTGTTAAACAGGCAACTTTATGTTACAAAAATGATCCTGAAACCAATGCTTCTGAGTTTCTGGTGGGAAATTAATGTATTACATGCAAAAAAAAAAAAAAAAAAAAAAAAAAAAAAGGCAGTTTTTACTAAAAGAGTAAAATGGAGTGTAGTTTTATCACTTTACATAATGAATGAGGACTATTGAAGACTTTAAATACATTAATGCACATGTAAGCTTGCTATTCTTAAGCAGGGATGTTTTGGGATGTATATTGAATTTCCTTCAAGTTTTGCAGGCTATAATCAGGCAATGAGGCTTTCAACCGCTGTATGTGTTCTTAAGCACTGTTGGTGCTGGCTCCTTGGTATTTGCTTATACTAAGTCACCATGACCCCTTACGCTTACCCTCTGGGGGCATTCCCCCCCCCCCTTTGAATCAGTAACAAGAGAATTTCAAATTTAAACGCATTGCACACACTTCAGCTGGAGGTATCTAGCAACATTTGTCTCACGTTTAAAAATCTTATCAGTTGGCTTGAAAGGGAGTCATTCTTTCAAGCCGTCTTACCTGTGTAAGCCAAACCAGGTTTGCTTGCCGCATGTTTCCGATGTGCTTACAGTCCTCCCCCCACCCTCCGCCACCCCATTTTATACCATCTGTGCCCTGTGCAGCCCCGGGACCCCTTCACATCTGGCGACAAGCTGGTGTAATGCCCTTCCTTTTGATCTGGTCTCATCTAGTGATTTGCTCAGTATTTTTAAGGTCAGACTGAAAACTTTTTCTGTTCTACTTGTTTTTGATTTTATATCTGTGAGTGTTTGATGTTCAGCTACGTGAAAGTTGCCTCTATAAGCCAGTAATTTTTATTCCAGCCTTTTGCAGCGATAAGGTAAGGCAAGCCTGTATTCTTCTCCCTCAAAAATGTAGTGATTTATATGTTTGATACAATGTTTATTCATACCAGAATCCTTGCTGTTTTTGCATCTGGGACTCTATCACTATGAATTTATTACATTCCTTTTTTTTTTTTTAAGAAAAATAATTTAGTGTGTGCTTAAGAGTTACTTTTTCTCAAGCCTTGATTTCAAAATCTTTGCTCATCTGTCACCACTAATTCTTAACTCTGGATTTGGGTTCTTATAGAAAGCTAAAAACTTATCTCCATGTTTAAAATCCCATGCAGTTTCATTATCTTAATTACATTCCAAATATCTATTATGGTGGTTGTCATAGCCCTGTTCATTACAGCACAGTGCACAGCACACCTTTCTACCAAAGGACTCCAGTGTGCACGGCTCCCTCACCGTGAGTGCTGCAGTGCAGTGGGTTCTGTGTGATCCCTGATTTTTTTGGTTTATGGAATGAATGCAGTTGCCATAGGATTCTTCTTGCTTGGCCTCGTGAAAAACATATTTTGTATATTCAGATTCTTTTTTTTTAAAACCTTTTATTTAGAATAACTTAAGTACTACATTAAGTCCATCCCCTTGTTTCTCTTTGGGTGCCACATGGCTCAGTTGTCCCACCGACCCACGCAAAATGAGTTGACTCTTCCTTTCTGGTTACACAATACATCCCTTCAAAGCAAACAGAAATGCCTGAAAACTCTCATGTCTTCCATTTGCCTCTGCAGGTTCCTGTCTCACTGTAGGGATAAGCAGTTCAAGATTATGTATGTGATGCCCAGTTAAATTTAACGTAGCGAAGTTAAAGAAATCTGTAAGGGGCAGGGCATGATATAGAAGAAAGCTTTAAAATGTCATGGTGCCTCCTCATGTTGGAATCCAATTACTGTGGCTGTGCATGCTCTGTTATGTAATAATCTAGTGGGCACTTTTTGGAGCTTGACTTTCATTGTTTTGTTAGCACAGGCTTTACCTTCCCAGCTCACATACAGTGTTTGAGACACCAAGACCATGTATGCATGCCTGCTTTTTCTCTCCCAGTGATTCTTTCAGTGTGGTAATTACCATAAAGAAAACAAAACAAAACAAAAGAAACTTTTAAAATGCTTTTACTAATGAATGCACTAAAAAAAAAAGTGTCTGGAATCCTACAGGTTCATAGGTCTTTTGTTATAGGAAGAAAAGAAAACAGTAGCTTTTTACAAGGATCAGCAAGTTCAAATATATATCATTGAAATATATTTCTATTTCCCATCATCTGGCTATGCTATGGCGCTGACTAGCTTATTCTTTGCCAGAGAAAATAAGTTTAAATCATAAGCATATTTAACTAGCAAACATAAATCATAAGCCTTTCTAACCGTAAGCATGTTGAACTCCACACAGTTTGTACAGATGGTGTGGCTGCCTCTGTACCCCTCCCCACAGCGAGGATGTGGACAGGCTCCTACTCCCCAATTTCCTGTGCCGCTCAGGGAACTGAAACCATTTGTTTTACTGAGCATACAGGGTTCTATAAAGTTTGGACCCAGAGCAAGGCTTAACATGATCCTTCTTTCCTGCTGAAGAATGATGGGGTGGAGGTGGATCCCCTTTGGAGCTACACCCCAAAAGTACCCCACTTACACAGGACAAGACGTTGGGTTTTTTAATGTGTCTTCTTTATTAAAAAAAAAAAAAAGCCAGCATCATAGGGTCAAAAATGCTAGCAGAGGTCTATGGGCTTCAAAGAGCAATTTCTGGGACATTGACTCTGTGGCAGCCCCTTCTGCCAATGAACACAAAATCTGCTTGTGTCTTGGAAGCCCTGGCAGACCCCATGAGTCAGTGCCTGGGCAAAGTACAACATGCTTTGGCGTTGGCTATGTTCAGATGCTCCTAAACATAGATAGTGTCAGGAATAATATTAACACATGTGGAGTGGCATGCCATGGAAGCACATACATGACTCCCCCATACTGTCACTCCCATTTTCTGTATGCGGAAGTGAAGGCTAAGGCAGGTGAAGGAACTCTCCCAGGGTCCTACAGTTGCGTTCCTTGCAGAGCCTAAATGTGGCTTCATTACTCTTCTGAGTTACTATGGCTCTAGCCTGTTTTAACGCTAGGGCCTTGATAGAAATTGAAGATTCCAAAAGTCAAGAAGTTTGATATTTCTAACGCCCCCCCCAACAATGATGTTGTTGTTTTAAAGAATCTATAGCTTTCAAAAAAAGAATGGAAGAGTTGCTGGCCTCATCCAAAATATGCATGGTACAGATGAGGCCATGACCCAGCTGCAGGGAGCATCTGTCTGCTGAAAGTCAAATAGTTTGTGGAAGGGTCACAACTGGATCCCCAAACTTTGTGCCTGAAAACCAGGGGCCCAACCAGGGGGTTCACTTTGATGCCTCACCCCGCCCCCCACCAAAAGTACACATTTTCTCACCTGCTTCTTACAGTAGATCCTTGTGAGCAGATCAGTCTCAAAAATAGTTTCCAGCTCAGGCCCCCGCCATGCATTTGCTTATTTTCTCAAGGTTTTAACGGGGAATTAAAAACACTTACATTTGAAGCTCCTCTGTCTCACTTATTGGGTGCCCAATCTGTAGACACACATGCCTAACACTCTTCTCTGAAGAATGTACAAGAATAACACGTTTGACTGCTGTGGATGGCAGGTGAAAAAGAATTACTGCTGTAGTGTGTAGGCCCTTAAACAGATTCACGGCCAACTCTGGATTATCCCAGCACAGATGGATCAGGCATAACTCCCTCTCCCACTGCTTTCTGGCGACCTTTAGCTGTTTGTGTTTGTGAATGCTTCTATCAGAGACCAGAAAGAAGAACAGAGAAGCTACGGCTTGATTTCTTGACCAGAGTACTAGTGTCCTTCCTGATTAAAGGTTTAGCAAAAACAAAAAAAAATTTTTTTTCCACTTAAGGCAACGGAATGACTATAGGAGACGCTCTGAATTGAACCCACCTGGGACTCACAACCTGGCTTTGGTTGTGAACAGTCAGAAAGTAAACTGGCTGTCATTGAGGGAGCTTAATTATTGGGTTGAAATCCTATTAGAGCAAGTTACTGTGCAGCTCTGAGTCACAGTTTCCTCATCCTTAGGAGGGAGATGTCAGCTTCTTCGAAACAAATAGCATAGGAAAGATGCAGGGGGCGAGGGTGCCTCTGCACTTGGGAGAAAGGTAGCAGAAGGCATTTCTCTGGGTCCATCCCTGTGGTACCAAGAGTGGCGGGTACCAAGAGACTAGCTGCTCACTTGGCTCTTGAGGTCTGGCCCAGCTTACCTGGTTAGGATCCCACGAGAGTCTTTGGTGGCAGTACTCTGGTCAAACCTACTGTTCTTCTCCGTTCGCTCTTATCTCCTGAGCACTGTGCCTTGTTATGCCAGAGAAAACATGCCAGGGAAAAAACAAATTGCCCCCTTCACTGGATTCTGTGAGCCCAAGTTGATTTGCCATGAGCAAATTTAAAACCTAAGTGAACTTTCCAATTAATTCTTTTCCAACAATATTATTGGCATTTCTTTGGAACGTGCAAAGGTGGTTTTGGTGTATGAAAATGTTTTCTCGGCTGAACAAATTCCTGGCGAAGTGTAAGCCCTTCACGTCCACTGTGACTGATAGGCACCCAAGGGTACAACTGAGGTAACTGTTGCGCAGTCTCGAGAGAGCTTTGGGTCATCTGAACGCCGTCATTACCGTCGTTCTGTATGAACATGTGGGATCACATGTGTGCAGAGGCTAGAGGCCAGGGGCGCATCACGTGCGTGCGGAGGTCAGAGGCCAGGGGCGCATCACGTGCGTGCGGAGGTCAGAGGCCAGGGGCCAGGGGCGCATCACGTGTGTGCGAAGGACAGAGGACAGGGGCGCATCACGTGCGCGCGGAGGCTAGAGGACAACCTCTGGTGCTTCTTAGGAGCTGCCCACCCTGTTCTCTGAGCCAAGGTTCTTCACTGGGACAAGAGGCTTACTAGTGAGTCCCCACATGTACTAGTACATGCGGCTTTTGGTTGTGTGCCCTGGAGATTGAACTGAGGTCAGAAAACGCACAGCACAAGCATTTCACTGACTGAGCCATCTGACCCCTAGGCTCCTGCATGCATTTATTTTAGTCACTGACAGCCGAAAGGAAAAGTCATGGGCATTTCTATAGCATATTCCCGTATGATGGCTCACTCTGTAATTTTTTTTAAAGACCCATATATATTACTATATGGACTCATCCCGTCATCAAGTGACTGCTGATCAGTGGTGGTGCTCTAGGCCCAGAAAGTGTAAACAGAAGCAGCATGTCCTCACTATGTCATGGAGCTTAGAATTTAGAGACTTGAGAAGTAGCATTAAAATAGAGCTGCTAACCAGGCAATGGTGGTGCACGCCTTTAACCCCAGCACTGGGAGGAAGAGGCATGTGGATCTCTTGAGTTAGAGGCCAGCCTGGTCTACAGAGTGAGTTCCAGGACAGCCAGGGCTACAGAGAGAAACCCTGTCTTGAAAAAACAAATAACAACAACAATAATAAATAGAGCCACTTGGGCTGGAGAGATGGCTCAGCAGTTAAGAGCACTGACTGCTCTTCCAGAGGTCATGAGTTCAATTCCCAGCAACCACATGGTGTCTCACAACCATCTATAATGAGACCTAGTGCCCTTTTCTAGCAGAGCACGGTATACATAATAATAAATAAATATTTTTAAAAAAAATAAATATAGCCACTTAACTCCAAGAAGAGGAAGAAATGAACTCACATTTTTGAGTTCCATATACCTGGTCTATAGTACAGACTCGCTGAAATGTCTAAATGGTGTCGTAAGCAAAGTCTGCTTTTGTTTTCAATTCAAAATACCCTTAGCTTTCTAAAGCTGAGTGTCTTCACTGAGCTCATTAGTATTTTAGAATTCTCTAATAACAGCTCTGACACTGGAGTCGGTAACCACAAAGGCTGTTTGTAATTCGTTGGCACTTCCCAGACCTCTTTAAAAAGCCAAGTGAGCCCCTGGCTTTTGCTCCCTAATTCACTGGATCTTTATGTATACACCTGAGGGGTAACAGTCATGAAGAGGCCCGTGCACCAGCATGTTAACTGTGGGCTTCTTATGCTGTGGAATGTATCAAGATGGCTCACTCTGTAATTTTTTTTAAAGACCCGTAACTCTTTATATATATAGCATCTGAACAAGAACCGTGACACGAAGTCCAGGCTTAGCTATCTCAGGGCCACTACCTTATGCATTTTGAGCAAACCAGGAACTCCACTAAGAACCGGTTAACAAGACCAGAGCATCCTAACTGAGCATCTGCCCTGTGACCGCGCGGAAGACCCCTTCCATATTCATTCCGGAAGCACCGGCTGACACCAGTTCAGCCCTATGGCTCTCCCACTCTCAGCAGGCTTTTAAGATTGGCCAAGGTCACCTCCTACCACTCCACAGCTTTGTGGAGCGGCTTAACAATTTACTAGGCCTTCCTTGCTCTGTAGCCTTAATCACGCCATTTTAATGAAGACAGCTAAAGGGAGCCCTCCCTTGCCAGGGAGGAGCCCACTCAGAACACTTGGGTGGAAAAGGTTTTTCCACGCAAAAAAAAAAAAAAAAAAAAAAAAAAAGCAGCATTTGTCAGCGTGAGCAGGCCGGTGTGCCTAGAAGTGCTTAATCCACGGGATACCACTGCTGATGCGCCTGCTGACCCGGGGCCTCCAGCCCGACTCCATCCTTCGACATCAAAGGCTTGGCTCTGAGTGAATCACACATTTTGCTTGATGACAAATTAATCAAACTTGATTTCTTGGATGAGATAGATACTAAAGAGCTACACCTCCCCAAGGGCCGAAAGTCAATACGGCCCTTCTGGCTCCGATTACAGTAACAAAAGGCTGTCTGAGAGCCATCTTCCTCCCTGCCTGGGCTGAGAGCTGGAGCTGAAAGGCAAAGGGGCTTGTAAAGAGGAGGGGCCTTATTAAAACACGTTTCAGCTGTGGCCAAGTGCATGGCAAGGCCTCCCGATGACTTTGAGAGATGCCCACCTCGGCTCAAGAGCAGCGTTTCCGCTTCGAGCAACCTAGAGGAAGCAGTATATTAAGAATCTGAAATGTTTATGGATCGCCCCCTTTTATGTTCCTGCCGAAGATGAGTTTAAAAAAAGAAAAGAAATCGGCCCGGGAGATCTGGCAAATGTTAGAGATAGCTCAAGTTTGGATAAGGAAATTTACTTCCATGGCGGGCGGGGTGGGGGTGGGGGTACGCGGTGGGGGGGGGGCGTTAAAAAAAGAAACTCCCGGAGTCCAGGGAATTATTTATGTACCTGTGAAGGCAGGCCTGGGTCAAGGTGAAGTGGCAAGCCTCAGAATGCGAACGCTGCAGGTCTGCTGCGCAGCCCACTCACGTGAGGGAGCAGAGGGAGCCTTCTGCTAAATCGGGGAGCACAGGATTTCAGCGCAAAACCCTCTTAGCAGCTTTGTCATCCGCCTGTTCTGTGGAGCATCCAAGGACATCTCTTGCCTCCTTCGTGTGATTGCTCTGTGTTCTATATTTAGAAGAATTGCTGCTGCGCAGAATATGGTCCCCTGACTGTTCTGGGGGTGCTTTATGCCCTTTCCCAAAAGACTTTCCAAAAAAAGGGGGTTCCTACCTTCATAGCACATCCCAGTGAAGGTTCTATAGATGTTCCCTTAAATAAGCAGGTAGAATGCACAAGTCTGTACAACAGTGAGTTCCTGTTGTATAGGATGGACTTGAGGGTAGCAGCCAAACCTTTGCCAGCAGCAGGCACAGGAGGGCACCACAGGGATCCATACTCCAGGGAGGGTTGAGACCCCTAAAGGAGGCAGTGAGGTCACAGGGACCCAATGCTTCCCATTCCTGACATTTTTCTTGAACATCCTTCCCCAAGTATCTTTCTACTCCTGCCAGCAGTGCCCAAAATGCTTGTGCCATTCCAGGATGCTTAATACCTTAAATCTGTGTTTCAGATTCCAACAGAGCAAAATCCGTGGCGTTCCACCTCCCTCTCCCTAGGAACTAACTCCAGCACCATCTTGCCTGGTTCTCTGACATGTGTGTTATGTACTGTGGCCATCCAGCCCCTGTGTCTCTCAGGAGCTCTGGCCTGGATCTCCACCTGTGTGACCTTAGGGAGATCCTGGGGAGGAGAGGCAAGAACCTCCCACAGCAAGCCTGTTCTGCACTCTGTAATGGGGAACATCCTTCCTTTCTTACAAAACCTTGGTACTATGGTACTACAGTTCTCTGGTCACAGTCCCGTTTAGGTGTTAGCTACTTAACTAGTTATTTTAAACTTATATTCTGGAGCAGAGTTCAGATAACCCCCATCCTACCCTGCTGGCACATACACTTATTTCTAAAAAAAAAAAAAAAAAAAATTTTAAAGGACAAAATCCATACATTTTTGTTTTCTCAATTAGAAACAACAACCATAACTAACATCTCACCTACTTCCACCAAAATATTAAAATCAATTCCTAGGCTGTTTGTGATGTATGTGGTTGGAATTCCAGTACCTGCCATACTAAGGCAGGAGGTTCAAAAATTCAAGGCCAACCTGGGTTATTTAGGAGATCGTGGCTCAAAAAATCTAATCTGGTTTTTAAAAATCTATTTACTTTTATTTTATGTGCATTACTGTTTTTGCCTCATGTATGTCTGTGTGATGGTGCTAGATCTTGGAGTTACAGACAGTTGCAAGCAGCCGTGTGGGTGCTGGGAATTGAACCCGGGGCCTCTGGAAGAGCAGTCAGTGTTCTTAACTGCTGAGTCATCTCTCCAACCCCCCCCCCCAGAATATTTTTTTTAATCCAAAGTTATATTCATAGGAAGCAAGAAGTCCTGTAAATATATAAAGGCATGAGAGGGTTAGGGTGAGGCAAAAAGACACAAGAAACACTAAAGGAAAATAAAAAAGGCTGGGCATGGTGGTGCACACTTTTAATCCCAGCACTTGGGAGGCAGAGGCTGGGGAATCACTGTGAGTTCAAGGCTAGCCTGGTCTACAAAGTGAGTCCCAGGCAGCCAGGGCTACATGAGTATGTGTCAGATTCCAAGGGTAGAAAAATAGGAGTTAATGGCTTTGATTTTTCTCTCCTGCCACCCCCCTTTTTTTTTTTTCTGCTAAATAGGCTGTTGTGTCTCTTTGCTCATGGGCTGGGGGAGGCTCAGTGGCCCTAGGATGTCAATAAAAAGGAAAGAACTAAGATTGATGTGCCTCAGGCCTGAGTCAGTGGGAGTGTTCTCTGGTGCTGGTGGCATCGATGACTTCTGACTGTGCCGTGACCTGTTTCTAACAAGTCTTCATCTCCCCTTTATGTGGATACTTTATTTAGTTTTAAACTTTTAAAATCTCCTGTGTTATAGACAAATACACATAATTAGTCCAAAGACTGAACTGCTGGAGAACAGAATGTATTTATCTGTGACAGTACAGGGTTTTAAAAGCAGATCCTGTTAGAAGTGACAGATTTCCTATCTCTGATTTTTCCCTACTTTCATTGTGAGGAGTTCACAATAGGTGAGGAGTGTCTATTTTTAGCAGCGGTGGCAATGCTCAGCTTCATTTTTAGAAGAATAGGTAAATAAAGCCCCAAGAACATCAGGTTCTTTGCAAGTCACCTCTCCTGTACCTCCTGTCAGTATCTGCAGGGATGACCTCAGCAGCATTGTGTACAAGTGTCCCTAGGGTCTGCCTGGCATTGCACTGGCTGGCATGGTCCTAGGAGCACCAAAGACAGTGGAGCTCTGGAGACACAAGGTTTGCATTGAGCAGTCCTGGGATGGCCAGGAGCGTTGCGGAGTGAGCAGACTCGGGACCCGAGCCTCTTCAGTCCTTTTCTGGCACCTTTTTTTCCCAGGGCTGCCGTGACAGGTTTCTAAGACTCAGCTGAAGTTGGTCTTCTGGAAGACCTGTGTTACAGGCGGGATCCCACAGCCCTAGGCACAGGGCCATCAAATGACCCTGGCACCTACAATGCCAGGCCACCCCTCACTTACCTTTGTTAGCCCAGGGCTTCCTGATTCTACCTTTGAGTTATTCAGTCAGCTTGGAAAGAGGTCAGAAGCCCAGAGTCACTTCTGCAGTTCAGGCCACAAAAAGGGAGGCCACTTGTTCAAGGCCACAAGCCAGAGGAGCCCAGAGCAGTGTTACCCTGTCTCTCAGCTACCTCCCCTCTCCCTACACAACTATAATTTTACCTCTGTCTAAGAAGCACATCTCTGTGTTCTGTGCTCTGCTTTTATTTTCAGAATTCAATTTATTCCATGGTTGAATTTTTCACTGGATTTTTTTTTATTATAAGAGTCTTGCAAATCACAAACTGCTAGCTTGTAACATTAGGGAAGGTCACTGTGAACATTATTACTGTAACAATACTTTGCTGCAAGTGGCAGCCCCAAACACAACTAAGGCTCTCATAAGAAACACAAAGGGGTTTTGACCCAAGGGTGAGGGTTCCACTCTGGGTGTCCCCAGGGTCATCACCCTCAGTTTGAGATCCCAGCCTTGGAGTTATTCTAATGCTGAACACAACTGTGCTGTACAGATGCATCCTTTAGACTGTCTTTGCCAGGTCCCCAGACTCCAATCCTCTTTGAGTGTGGTTTTTATAGACAGTGCTGTACACTTATATATATATTTGTGTATACACACACACATACACACACATGCATTTTTGAAAGGATGGGCTGATTTTGACGCAAAGAATCAATGTTTTAATCTATTTTTCCCCCTGTGCTTAAAAGCTGCACTCCTGCACTCCTAGGGAAAGAATCAGAAACATAAAAGAAACAAGTATGAGAATAGGGGGGCCGTGTGTATGTATGTGTGTATGTGTGTATGTGTGTGTATGTGTATGTGTGTGTGACTATATATGTGTGTGTGACTGTGTATGTGTGTGTGACTGTGTATGTATGAGTGTGAGTGAGTATGTGTGTGTGAGTGTGTGTATGTGTATGTGTGTGTGAGTGTGTATGTGTGTGTTTGTGTGTGTATGTATGAGTGTATGTGTTTGTGTGTGTATGTATGAGTGTGTGTGTATGTATGAGTGTGTGTGTGTGAGTATGTGTGTGTATGTGAGTGTGTGTATGTGTATGTGTGTGTGAGTGTGTATGTGTGTGTGTTTGTGTGTGTATGTATGAGTGTGAGTGTGTGTGTTTGTGTGTGTATGTATGAGTGTATGTGTACGTATGAGTGTGTGTGTGTGTGTGTGTGTGTGTGTGTGTATCCTGCCTCATCTGAGCCCCACCCCAGGGAGGGGCAGCAGTCTAAAGAAGAGGAAGGAGACAACTATCAGGGGACTGGCCTTCATGAACTCTCTAGTGTAGGGTTGTTGGGGGGTTTTTTGTAGGCACATTTGGTGTTGGCATTCACCAGCTAGACCTCAAGAAATGCTACCTTCCTATAAAGGGAGAGGGAGGGAGAGACTTAGAGCTGGGCTGGGAATGAGTTAGTATCTGAGAACTAGACAGCCAGTGTGCTTAGGGCTCAGATTTCAAGCCATCTTCCCCCACCTTCTGCCCCCCACTTTCCTTTCAAGGGACTGGCCCCTCTCACTGGCTTTTGCATGTGTTTGCTGGAGAGGGAAAACACCACCAAGACATCTGCAGTCTCCAGGCTTTGAAGTACCCACAGAAAACTGCAGCAGAGAGCAATCGAAGTTTCTGTGTTGTTGGAGGATGGGTTGTTTGTTTGGTTTAGGGTTACAGCAGCTGCTAGTGCAGCCGGAACTGTGGCCTGGCACTACCGGAAATTAAAATTCCTTCCTTTCTCTCTGTGTTTCTCTCCCCAAAATAAGAACGTTAAAAAAAATTTTCCCCTGCAATTCAAAGGAAAGACACACAACACACACACACACACACACACACACACACACACACACACACACACA
>OU015745.1:42693601-42712086 GCA_907169655.1 Acomys percivali
CAGTATGTTTCAGGGTCCCCGCGGTCACATGAGTGAGGTTTCACAGCCACCAAGGGCCTGGTGGAGCTGCCGTTACACACTGTGACAGCCCACTTACAAACATTATTTGTGATTTGCACCCTGCTATCAATCGAGATTGAGAGTATTGATCGTTAACTGATTGCCGAGGACCAAAATAAAGTGAAAGGGTAATTGGCTGCCATGTCCCCCATCGATCGGATGCCACAGTTCATCGCCACGGAAATTATTTTCAAGTGCTTTGGTTTATCATTCCTAATAAATATAGATATTGAGTAATCAAAATGACTTACATTCACATCGAACCAAAAGCTTTTAAGGAAGTGTCTGTGTTTAAGTGAGTCCCGTGGTCTTCTCTGGATTTCCAGTTGCGCCCCAGGGCGCTTCCCTCAGAGCTGGGTGGGAAAGCCTGCCTTAAGGAAGAAATACAGGAATCCGGGGCTCCAGCCCTCTTCCAGGGATTCTCCTGCAGCTGTGGCCCTTGGGCCTGGAAGGAAGACCCCTGCTTCCTAGTCCTCTCTGCTGTACACTAAACAGTTTCACACAGCAGCCAACTCGGTACTTAGCTCTTCCCCCGGCCTTGATTGCGGCTGTTCTGAGGCCATGGCCTCGTTTGAAGCCCCTACTTAAGCTCTGGCCCTGTCCATGGAGACTCTGTGGCATGCAGTCCACAGATGATTGTTTTGTTTGAAAGGTAATTGTGGGGTTTTGTTTGTGGTTTTGTTTTTGGGTGTTTGGGTCTTTTTTGGAGATGGGGGTCTCCCTGGCTGGCTTGGAATTTACTACATGAGACCAGGCTAGCCTAAAACTCACAGACATTTACCTGTCTCTGCTTATGGAGTGTGCTAGCATTAATGACCACACCAGACCTCACCATACTGGTTGTTGTTGCTGTTGTTGTTTTGTTTTTATTCTGTGTATAAGGGTGTCTGCCTGTATATATGTCTGTGCAACATATATGTGTGTTGCTTGCAGAGGTCAAAAGGGGTCAGACCCCATGGTGCTTGAGTTGCAGAGCTTATGATATGCCATGTGGGTGCTAGGAACACAACTAGGGTCCTTTGGAAGGGCAATCAGTCCTCTAAGACACTGGGTTCTCTCTCCAGCCCTGAAAATAATTGAAATAATTGTGGGGTTTTTGCTGTTATTGGTTTGGTTTGGTTTGGTTTTTAAAGACAGGGTCTCATTATGTAGCCCTGGTTGTCCTGGAACTCACTCTGTAGACCAGGCTGGCCTCAGATTCACAGAGATCCTCCTGCCTCTGCTGTCCTGGTACAGGAATTAAAGGTCTGTGCTCTTATACTCAGTAATTGTTGTTTTTGGTTTTTGGTTTTATTCACTTTTTTCTTTCTTTCTCTTTCTCCCCGTCTTTCCTCTTCCTCCCTCCTTTCTTTTCTTTCTTGTCCTTCCCTCTGTCCCTTCCACATTTCCTTCTTCCCTTCCCTTTCTTTTCCATCCCTCCCACTCTTTCCCTCCTTTCCTTCCTCTTCCCTCTGCTCTCTTCCCATTCTCCTACTGAACTTCTATCCCTCCCTCCTTTCTCTTTCTGTTATTCTTATTTTATTTCTTTCTTCTGAAGTTGGTTGTGTACCCCAGGCTACCCTCAAACTTACTTTATAGATCTGGCTACCCAAAGATTCTAACCCTCCAGGAATTCCTGCCTCAGCCTCTCCTGCTGCAATTGCAGGTATGTGATGCCATAGGATGATGTCAAAGGAAGACCTAAGCTCCTCTGAAGCAGGTGACAAGAGGAGGGTAAAGCGGCAGCTTTGGGAAGTGAGGCACTATCGCAGAGCACTATGCAGCAAGAACGTACTGCACTGTGTACCGTGTAGTAGAAGAGCTAGGAGTTTCTCACTGGTGCTAGTGATGTGCAAACTCTTACAATCAAAATGACCAGTTTTTATGTGGAAAGTGAGTTGGTACCATAACAACCAAAAGAAAAGAAAGTCGGAACCCAGAAAATGAGCAGCTGAGTTTTAGGCACATGACATGGTGCAGAAATGCATGAGAGGTAGAGTGGCACCTTTGCCTGGGAACATGTGTGTGTGTGTGTGTGTGTGTGTGTGTGTGAGAGAGAGAGAGAGAGAGAGAGAGAGAGAGAGAGAGAGAGAGAGAGAGAGAGAGAGAGAGTTCATGTCTGTATCTGTGTTTATGTCTGTGTGTATCTGTGTATGTTTGTGAGTGTGTGTGTGCATGTGTGTACATGCCTATAAGTAATTTCCGTAATGTTGCAACTATTGAGTGAGTGTAAAATGGTTTGAAGAGGGTCCTGGGAAGCTGTGTGGAAACCCATGACAGCAGGTTAGCATAACTGTGGAAAATGTCAGCAACTGACAGGTGTCTGCAGCGCACACACAGGAGAACTTGGTGTTGCTCTCATGCTGTCCCACCCTATATCTGTTGGGTTAGAACACAATTGCGTTTTCAAAACAAGCATGGTCTGCTGTATCATATGATTTGTATGTAGGAGGCTCGTGTGTAACTTTAAGCTTTCCAATATCCATGTCGAAAACATAAATAGATAAAATTAACTTAGACAATATATTTTTATTTAATCCACTATATTTAATGTACCATATCAAGGTACCATTTCATGTGCCATTTCAAAGATTATTGAGACGTTACACATTTCTTTAACTCTCTGAACTTGTATACTTCCTTTTGCCCATGGCATATCTTAATTTAAAGTGGTTGTACTTTGAAGGGTCCCTAATCACACATGGTTCACACTTGCATCCTGCACATCAGACAAGTAGAGATAAGAACACTGGGTAGTGAGATTAAAAAAACAACAAGAGAATGTACAGGTGGAAATAGAAATGTGCTCCAAGGACAGGTGTCCCAACTTTTGGTGACCAAAGGTGACCTTGGTGTGTCATATTTGGGGGGGATATGCAGCAACACCCCTATGGAGGAGATGGAGAGCGAGACTGTGCTCAGAGAGCAGACTCCAGTGAGAATCATGCACTTCATTTCTCTCTGACCCTGGGTACCAGTGAAGTGTGTCAAAGCTGGGCCAATCTTTGTGAGCCTCCCTGGGACAAGAGCTATGCCTGCAGAGCAACTTGTCCTTGGCCCTTGGTTAGCCCAGGCTAGCTCTATAGTAGGTTACAGGACAGTTTCCTTGGGCTAACTTTAGCTCCTTTATTGGACTGTCACAGTCTGGGTAGGTGAAGGTCTTGCTTTTGAAGCCTAGGCTGGCCTTGAACTCACTATGTAGACTAGACAAGCCCCGAATTCGCGGTAGGTCACCTATCTTACCCTTCCAAGTGCTGCAATCATGGGTGTGAGCCAGCATGCCCAACTTACGCTCTTGAATAGCAAGACCAGAAAAGTTAAGCTAGGCTGTTCTTTGGAACTGTTGTCAGTCAC
The DNA here is from genome assembly GCA_907169655.1 of Acomys percivali. NCBI lineage: Eukaryota > Metazoa > Chordata > Mammalia > Rodentia > Muridae > Acomys > Acomys percivali. Next base: position 42,696,995 of record OU015745.1, read on the forward strand.
TCACTGGTGTGAATCTATCAGTGGAGCGTCATTGCTTCTGCCTTCTCCTCCCCTCTATGCCATGTCCAGATCTGGATCTGTTTTCCATCCATCCATTCTCGTTCTCCTTCCTCCTGGGCACATGAGCTTGGATATTTTTCCAGTCTCTATTGCTCTCTCAAGACCTCAGGTTAGACATCCCCAAGAGAGTCCGCCTGGTCCTGCTAGCTTGAGCCCCCATCTTGCTCCACTTCTTACCAGGTCAGTCTCTAGCTTCCTTGCATTCCTTCATCATGACCTCTGTTCTGTAGGTGTCTGGTGGTTGACTAGAAGCTCTTAAAGACATCTCTTAGCTTCACCTGTAGAGTGCTCAGTTTGAAGATGACATTGTGGATGCTTTCATCACAGTATGAGCCAGGAACATTCAAGGGCCAGATTACAAGAACCTCTGAGCCTGAACTCCTGAGGTTTTCAACATGGTTTCCTGTTGATTTTTTTTTTATAAAACTGTGTTTGTTTCTATTAGTTTATTTCTTAACTCAACTATCACACAAATATCTGAAACTCTTTTATATTTGTTTATAAGGCTTTACAACATAATCTTGAGCAACTTAAGTCTCTTCTTAACCCTTTATGTTATTCTGACTCCATCTTTACCAAAAATCCCCAAGTTCCTTGGTTTTTGGTTCTTTCTTTGCTCCAGCTGAATTTTCTTCATCTCTCCTGCACCTCTGCTCATGACTGACTCCCCCTGGGTGAATCCCCCACTTCCTCTTATAACTCCTCCTCCCCCAGCTGGCAGGAAGTCCAGCCTTATTCTCTCCCCTGCTCAAGCAATTGGCTGTAAGCTGCTTTATTGGTGTATTAGGGGACAATTGGAGAGCAATGTTTATACAGCAATTAGACAGGAGATTCTTAGAACAAGGATTACAACCAGATTTTGGGGGCGGGGGTACAGAAATCAGCATGAATTACACAATAACCTGTGTTAACAGTTTCCAGAGCAGTCAATGGCTTGAAAACTGTCAGTTGTATCATAGCACACTGGTATTTAAGCCTTTTCAGTGGCTTCTCGTGGCTTTTAGAAGCCCCCTCCCCTTATAGGCAGGAAGCCTTCCCAGCCCCTCCAACCTATACTAGCCTTTAGAAGTCCTGAGCGTCCCCTGCTTAGAGCGCCTTCCCTGGCCTTGAATGTTGAACTCTTTCCACCTCATGGCCTTCGTCTTGGTGGTTCCCTTGGCCTCAACTATTCTCAGTCCACCTCCTGGTCTTCGGATGATTGACACACTCTCTACGTGATGTCTTATTGAAATGACCTCCCCTCACACCTTAGCTCACCATCTTCCTATGATTCCCTCAGCTGTATGAGCTATGATAAGCCTCAGCTGTATGGATAATCCCGGCGTCTGCTTTCCCATTTCCCCCTCCTTCCTTTCAGTGTGGATTCCCTGATGGCTGGGCCTCTGTCTGCCTATCCCCAGCTGTTGCCAGGCACCTAGCAGATACGGGATCTTGGTGAGATCCTCACACAAATGAGCAAAGGCCAACCTGTGCACTTGATCAGTTCAACTTGATGAGAGCGCGGGGTCCCTAGCTTACACTGGAGAGTCATTTTTGGCCCCAGGTTGGGACTCCACACAAGCAATGCCTTATTAACTGTCCCTACTGCTATGAGACAAGATCCTGACGAAAAGCAACATTATGGAAGAAATGCATTGTTTCAGCTTACTGATGGAGGATACAGGTCGTCATGGCAGGGGAGGGAGGCACGGGACCCAGGGGCTTGTGGAGGCAGCTGGCCACATAGAATCTGTACTCAGGAAGCAGAGAGAAATGAATAATGATGCTCAGCTTGCTTGCGCTTTAAATTCAGTACAAGATCCCAATCTATAACAACAGTGCCACCCACATTTAGGGTGTGAGTCCCATTTCGAGTTAATATAAGCTACAAAATCTCTCACAGGCATGCCAGAGGCTTGTCTTCTAGGTATTTCTAGATGCTGTCAAGCTAACAATATTAGCCATCACACATGGTTCCTGACATAAGAATTCTTGTGCATGTAGCTTGTTTGAGAGGTGTCACTATGAAACACTGGGAAGACTGTGGGAGGCAAGTCAGTCTGGGACCAGGAACCAAGCTTGATGCCTTGTAGGTAACTAAAGAGGCCACTTGGGAAGTCAGGAACTGCCACCCTCCCCACACCATTTCCTCCTGGATGACCCTGAGTCAGAGGCTGAGGAGGGATGACGATGTAGCAGAAATAAAGGCAAGAGGGAAAGATGATCCTGTGTCCTGGAAAAAATCAATAATTTGGGTCTATGAGTTTCTTTGCAGCCAGGACCAAATATACTCTCTTATATTTCAAAAGGCCTGAAGCGTTTGGTAACACAGGGGGAAAGCAAAAGGCCAGAAGAGAGTGTTGGGTTCCCTGGAGCTGCAGTTACAGGCTGTTGCGAGCTAGCTGATGTGGATGCTAAGAACCGGACTCAGGAGGAATAACAGTCTAGTCTCTTAACGGCTAAGGTCTGAGAGTTGACGGCGAGCAGGGCAGCGCAAGGGCTGCTCACCTCGCACTAGTGACTCTTTCCATAACTGTCAGAACCCAGAAGATTTCCTTGTAGGCTTTATCTTCACCAATAGCAGCAGGCACATGATCATGGCTGATGGAACCCAGAAGATTTCCTTTTAGGCTTTATCTTCACCAATAGCAGCAGGCACATGATCATGGCTGAAGGAACCCAGAAGATTTCCTTTTAGGCTTCATCTTCACCAACAGCAGCAGGCACATGATCATGGCTGATGCACATCATGAAATGGGTAAGCCATAAAATGGAAACAGAACAACCCACGGAGATAGTAAGAATAGGGATAAAACAGCATTTGAAAGAATCCTGAGTCTTAGAAAACCTTGCGTTTCCCCCACTTTAAATGGCATGTAAATTCAAGAATACCTGATTTTGTGCAGTGTAGGGACCATCAATATCTCCAGATGATACCTGTCTCAGTTTCTTTTCCTGTTGCTGTGATAAAAATACCATGACAAGAGCAGCTTATTGGAGAAAGTGTTTATTATGACCCACAGTCCGAGGGCACCGTCCATGTGGGAGGGACAGCAGCAGGCACTTGAGGGAGCCAATCATATTCTACCCAGTCAGGAACCAGAGAGAGATGAATGCTGGCACTCAGCTCACTACTTCCTCCCTGTACAATCCAGGGTACCAGCCAAGGGAGTAGTGACACCCACAGTGATGCCACACACAGTAGGTGGACCTTCCTACCTCAGTTTACCTAATCAGGGTAACCCTCCATGAGAATTCCCAGACGCCTATCATCCCAGGTGATTCTGAATCTCTTCAAGCTGACAACTGAGACCAACCCTCACACTATCGTTTTTTGTTTTTTTTTTTTATTCCCCCCTAAGATCTCAGATATAGAATTTTATAGATGACTCAAAACAGGATGCTCTGCACACAGGGAATTCTTGGATAGCCTTTCACTGATTGATAGCTAGGCTGATACCCAGGCCCATCACGGCTGAGAGAGGGCCAGTTAGCTCCCTAATTCTGTTTAGCATCCAGGTTTCTGTATCTATTGTAAACAGTTTTAATTTGTGTATGTGTACATGTTTATGTGTAAGTACATGTGTGTGAAGGCCAGAGATCAACCTTGGCTGTCACTATTCAGATACCACACCCTATTTTTTGTTTTGGGGTTTTGTTTTGTTTTGTGGGGGGGGGGTTGTTTTGTTTGGGTTTTTGTTTGTTTGTTTTTTGTTGTTTTGTTGGTTGGTTGGTTGGTTTTTCGAGACAAGGTTTCTCTGTGCAGCCTTGGCTTTCCTGGACTCACTTTGTAGACCAGGCTGGCCTCGAACTCACAGAGATCTGCCTGCCTCTGCCTCCCGAGTGCTGGGATTTTTTTTCCGAGACAGGGTTTCTCTATATAGCCTTGGCTGTCCTAGACTCGCTTTGTAGACCAGGCTAGCCTCGAACTCACAGTGATCTACCCGCCTCTGCCTCCTGAGTGCTGGAATAAAAGGCATATGCCACGACATCCAGCTCACACCTTGGGTTTTGAGACAGCCTGCCATTGGCCTGGTGCCAGCAAGTCCCAGAGGTTCTTCACAATACTGAGATAATAAATACATACCACCATGAGCCTTCTTCTTCTTCTTCCTCCTCCTCCTCTTCCTCCTCCTCCTTCTCCTCCTGTTCCTTCTCTTCCTCTTCTTCTTCTTTTTGTTTTTCCAGACAGGGTTTCTCTGTGTAGCCCTGAGTGTCCTAGGCTCCCTTTGTAGACCAGGCTGGCCTCAAACTCACAGAAATCCGCTTGCCTCTGCCTCCTGGGTGCTGGGATGAAAGGCGTGAGCCACCACATCTGGCTATTTTTTTTAAGTGCTTTCTAGAGAGGAATCTCAAGTCCTTATGTTTGCACAGCAAGTGCATTGCCACCTGAAGCATCTCCCCAGCCCTTTTTGGAGTTTTTGTGTGCTTTGTGTGTATTTCACTAGCTGCATCGAGTATAGTTTTTGTATTTATGCAAAGCTGCTAATGTGTTGCTGGCTACATCATGAGCAATGGGCTTCTGACAGCTCTGTTCATTAGTCAGCTTGGGGGAAAAATAAGAGAAAACACATTGATATAGAAACAGAGTGTGAGCCAGCAATTATCTTCAGAGAGCACAATTGAAACCACATTTTATTTAAATATTTATCTTGTGAATTGATTCAGACAAAACAAGGAGCTGGGCATTTTTTTCTTTTTCTTTCTTTCTTTCTTTCTTTCTTTCTTTCTTTCTTTCTTTCTTTTTTTTTAAATTTATGAATGACTTTGCCGCCAAACTGGGAAGAGTGAGATCGCTGCTTGAGTTGGGTCTGCTGCCGTCCGTGGCTCAGAGCAAAAGACAGTGAACCAACATCCAATTATTCATTGTGATGTGGCATTAGGATTGCCATGTGTGAAGGCATCGAGCTGATAACAAGTGCAGCTGTTCAGTTAGCAAGCCCAATGCTGTGCAGGAAAGAAGAGAGGAAGCCAGGAGAGAACTGTCAGCAGCAACAGTAACAAGGACCGTGAGCTCAGTACTGTTCCCATCCCAGTTTCCCCACCAACCCCCGCCCCCCGCCCCCCAGAGCTGAGCGTGATGATGGCAATCTGCCAGGCGGGCAGGCGGGCAGGCGGGCAGGTGGGCTGGCGGGCAGGCATTCAGCTGGCCTTTCTGCTTTCCATTTCCGGTTGCTATGTATGTCATAGTGACCGGCCACTAGGTTTTAGGTATTAATGGGGAACAATTTGGGGACCTATATCTTGACGGGGGCCTCTGGGAACAGCAATGCCAGGCAGTTTTCCAGTTTGTTGGCATGCGTGTCACTGCTCATTTAGGGAGGTGAGGCCAGGAGAGCCTCGATGGCCAGAACCTCTCATCCATTTGCGTTGACCCCCAATATTGTCGAGGCTGCTTGTACTGAGTCCCATCTCCAACACACAGAGAAAGAATGGACATGAACTCACCTTTGCCTGGCAACAGGACTGTAGACAGGAAGTGGAGGAGCAGCCGCATCCTGTGGGATCTTCTACAAATGTAGATCCTTACTGTTCCACAGTGAGTCGTTGTTGATGCTGTTGTTATTTTTGTTTGTTGGTTTGGTTTTTCTTATTCCTCTCTTATCAGACATTGAATCTTTTGCAGTTTTGTCAACTTTTTAACAGACCAACTACCTTTGCACAGACCGTTTCGAATGTTTACCTTACTTCTCTATTAGGGCACACTCGCTGGCTGTGCTACTCTTAGGTGAGGCTCTTTGTGGACCTGGGGTTTGCCCTGCAAAACGCTTGAGGCTGCTGTCGAGGAGGAATCTGGGAAGAAGTGCAGATGTGTGTTTCGACCTGGGTTGTCAGGAGCTGTAGGTAGCCTTCAGGAAGGCAGAACTTCGGGAAGGAATGGAAGCCATTCGGCAAGATGTAGATAGAAATACAAGAGAAAAGCTGGGGCGGGGTGGCGCACGCCTTCAATCCCAGCGCTGGGGAAGCAGAGGCAGGTGGATCTCTGTGAGTTTGAGGCTAGCCTGGTCTACAAAGTGATTCCAAGAGAGCCAGGACTACAAGAGAAACCATGTCTTGAAAACAACAACAACCACCACCAACAACAACAAACAGTAGGAAAAAAATACAAGAGAGAGGCAGATGGAGCGTTTCGGTTTATAATTTTACGCGAGCACAGAAGAGCCTCAACAAATCTTACAGAGAAATGGGTGCTCAGGAAAGAGCGCGTGGACAGAAAACAGTTGCCATAACTTCTCTATAAATTACAGAAAACCAGTTTACATTTGGTATAAACAAAGGAAGCTGTTAGTACTGGGAAGGAAGGTCAAGGTTTTTATTGCCTATGTTGGACGTGAGAGTGTATTTGGAGGTTCTAGCAGAGGAGCCCCACTATTCCAATGCCCTTGACCGAAGACCAGGTCTCCTCTATTTGGTGTTTAGCTTCTGGAGGGACATTCATTGTGCAGTGAGGGAGGAGGCAGACAGCAGCCTACCCAGCCAAATCAGCTGCATCAACCTTGGCGATCAATGGGGTGACAGATGTCGCAGCCAGACCGCCTTCACATCCCTGTTGCATATGTTGGCAGAAGCCTTCTAGAACAGCTGGGCTGTAAGGCTTCCATGTTTAAAGCTGTCCTGTTGGAATGTGGCGGGGTGTGGCTTCACTTCTTTTTTGGTGTGCTACTTTGGGTATTCAGTTTGTTAAGCCTTCTCAGAAACAGTATAACCCAGGCACTAGCTCACAGGAACCAAACTCAAAAGAGGCTAATGTATAAAGCCGGAAGGAGAGATTTTATATAATGCTAGTTAGAGAAAAAAAATAACAATTCACTGTATTCTCAATGTTCATCATATTTTTTCCCTGCCTCTATATGGAATGGAACTTCCTGTGGAGTTCAATAGAGGATTAGAAGTTGCTTCCTAAGGTTAGACATGGTGACCTTCTGGTGACCTTCAGAAGTGGGTGTGTTAGCAGAGACTCCTGGAGAGATGAGATGAGAAATCAAAGGTAGTTTGACTTACATAATGAAAGAATGTATTTGCTTGTGTGATGATGAAGTCGGAGTTCAGGTGCACTTGGCTCCAGGAATTCTGTGTTGGGAAGACCTTGCCCCTCACCCATGTAGTCCAATGAAGGATGTTGACTATGTGCTGAGGACAGGGGTGACTCTAATGGCCACATGTCCCTAAGCAAGGTGTCTCCTTGAGGATCTTTTAAATATCCAGAAACCAAGTTATTAATCCAAGATAATGTTAACCCAGGCAGCAGTAGGAAGTAACCACTGCGTTTGTCCTCTTGAAAAACAAAGCAAACACACACATGCCAGGGACTCTCAGACTATCCTGTGTAGAATTAAGAGTGATTCTTTCTACATTAACTAATATAGTAAATTATGACGGCAGTAGTTTTCTTTAACCAGCTAGTTTCCCAATGACTGACACAGAGAGACTGTGATTTTTTTTTAAGCCGTAAGCACTGTGCCGGGCAGATTCTGAGCTACTCTAATCCTAGTACCTTTAAAAACCACATCAAAGCCAATCGCTTGCCAATCTGATGCCTCCTGGGACAGCCTCTGCTCCATCAGTCTGTCCTTGCAGCCACAAGCTCATGGCCACCTTGCCTTGTCGCGACTCCTGTCTCTCTCAGGCTTCCTGTCCCCAGCTACCTCTTCTGATTTTCTCTCTATCCTCCCCTCTCTTGAACTCAAGCCCTGGCACCTAAAGCTCTGCCCTCCTCTCTTCTACCCAGTCATAGGCTTCAGCATCTTTATTTACCCAATCAGGAATAATTGGGGAATGTTCCTTATCATCACGTGTTACAGGAGTTAGTTCAACATTCATAACAATGCCCATGGCAGGGCAGTGACCACATCTCAAGGTACTGAAATTATGGTTGGGTTTTCCTCCTACAGTCCTGGTTAGAAGACTCACAGCAGGAGGTCTCTTCATGGCTTTTGTCTTAGGAAATCCACTTGACAGGTTTGCTGGATCCCAACCATGTCTGCAGTTAACCACTGCAGGCATACCTGTCTTGGAGGGCAAAGGACCAGTGCTGAAGGAGACCAGCATGTGAGTCCCTTAGGGCTTTTTGCAGAAATGCAAACTCTGATTAAGGGTATAAGAAGGGACTCCAACTCTGAATTTCCTACCAATTTCTAAATAGTAACCCTGCAGTGGGTCTGCAGCAAACACCCCAGGAAACATAGGCTTCTAGGCCTATGTTGACACTTGCAGCCAGCGTTGCCCTTCTGTGACTGCTGTGCTGGAACACTGTGTTAGTCACAGTGCGGGGAAAGCCACCCTAGTCTCTGAAGGCTGAGGAGATTGCTAAGCATGCTGCTGTGCCGATGACTCCAAAAAAATCACCATCCCAGGATGCCACCCCCATTCTGCCAGGCCACTCAGGCCACTCACTTGCCCTGTGCACACAAGTTGTGGGTACCTTTAGCATACCTGGGTCAGTGCAAACTTCTGGGTCCAGACCCCAGGGTAGAGCTTGGGGCTCCTTGTTTCATTTCTAGTTTCTGTTGATGGACTTTAATGACATGTTAGCCAGCTCATTCGCTCATCAAAACCCCTTCTTGCAGGAATTTGACATAGCATGTAACCTACTTCTATGCCCATTTTCCCAGATTCCTTAGTGTGGGGCTCTCTTAGGTCATATTTCAGCTTTTGGGGGAAAATCATCATTTAAAAATGGATGGGTTTTAAGTATTATTTTATATTTGGTATATGAAAATAATGTAGATGTATATACATGTTCCTGTGTGTGCATGCGAACATGTGTGTAAGGTGCTCATATATGTATGTGCACATGCATGTGGAGCGCAGGGGTTGGGTGTTTCTGCAGTAACTCTCCACCTTATTTTTTGAGAGTGAGGGTCTCTGATTTGAGTAGACTGGCTAGGCAGCAAGCCCCAGAGTGTCTGCTTCCCCAGTGCTGGAATTGTAAGTACATGCTATCACACACAGCTTTTATGTAGGTGCTGGGATTTGAATTTAGGTCCTCAGACTTGCACAGCAAGCACTTTGCTGGCTGAGCCATCTCCCTAGCCCCCAACTGTCAGTTCTATAGTACACAGCCCATGAATAATCACACAAGTTAAACAGTACAAAATAGTGTAGTGGGAAACAAACTTCCACGTTCCCTCCCCTTGCTCCCAACCACCCCCTCTTTTTCCACAGGCCATGTTGCTTCCCTCCCTCCCTCCCTCCTCCCCTTTTCTTTCTTTCTTTTCTTCTCTTTGTGTTTGTTTGCTTGTTGTTTTCAAGACAGAGTTCCTCTGTGTAGCCCTGGCTGACCTGGAACTTGCTCTGTAGACTGGGCTGGCCTCAAACTCAGAGATCTACCTGCCTCTGCTTCCCAAGTGCTGGGATTAAAGCCATGCGCCACGATGCCTGGCATTTCTGTTTCTTGAGTATCATTTCAAGATGAATCTCAGTATTACTAGAGCTCTATGAATGAATGGATGGATGATGGATGATTGATTCATGCATGCATAAGTGGTTTAATCAGCAATAGGGAATGTCTAGAATGACAGAGCAGTGTATCAGCTTCCTGGGGTTGCTGTATGCTTGCCCCAGCTTGGGGGAGCTTAAGATAACAGAGTGTATTCTCCCACAGTTGTGGACCTAAGAAATCCAAACCCCAGTTACTGGTAGGGCTGGCTCCTGGGGCTGTGAGGTAACTCCACCCCACATCTCTCTGAACTTCTGGTGGAAGGCAACAATCCTTGGGTCACCTCGACTTGTAGAAAAAGCTCTCCAGTCTCTGCCTGTATCATCCCACTGTGTCCCCCATCTGTGACTGTGCACAAACTCCTTATCATTTAAGGAAAACAGTCCCTTGAGGAGGCCGCTTGATTCCGTAGGATCCTACCTGAGACTGTCCTTAAAGATGGCAGCTTTCAGAGGGATGGAATAAGAAAAGGCTGCACACCACTGCCACTAACACCACCACACGTCCTTCTATAGTCTTCTGATTCTTGTATCTTAGGCACTGAGCCACATCTCTCCATGGGGATGTGCCTTTGAGCACTGGCTAAGAGTTGGTGGGTGGCTGCTCCAAGGTTATCTCTAAGTCCTCTCTAGACAAATGTTTAGGCTCTGCCATTCTACTTCTAGGTCAAGTGGCCTGGGAAAACAGATAACTCTCAGATTTCATAGAGGTAGAGTTTGCAGAGACTAGATGTAGCAGCAAGCAGCTTCCCAGGCACTCAGGAAAGCACTGCCTCGTCTCAGCATGGACTCACACTTTACTACTTACGACTGAGTGACAATGGTGGCACATTCCGCCTTCTATCAAATGGGTCCCCACCACAGCCAGCAAGGTCTACTTTTAGGATGCTTACCATTGCTTTTATTAGACAACAGAGGTGTGTCCCGGTGTTGTACCCAGTGTCAAATGATAGAGATACAGGAGCAATGGCGCTCAGGAGCCCATGTCCTCTTGGATCATGTTCAACAGCCTTGAGCAGATCTCTGCAGGAAGCTGTGCATGCAACCCAGGGACGGACATTACATGAGATGTTAGTGAGAGGCAGCACACCACCACTGACAGTTATATGGTGACTGGTGGTCAGCTGAGCCACTAGGATGGAGTGGGGACAAAATATTCTGCATAAGCAAAGGTCCAGTGGCTGAAAATTGTGCAACATGTGTGTGGGAAGCCATAATTATAGGTACTGTTGGGGTACAGTGAAGGAGGTGGGGTGAAAGAGAGGGAGGGGGGTCTAGGCTGGGCATCCTGTGTGACATCTCGGTCATGTCTGTTTTCCTCCTACTGAGTCACATGCAGTGAAGTAGTAAGCAAACCAGGGCTTTTCCTCCATGGCCCACTCAAGCTCATCCTGCATAGCCATCCTAGGAGAGCAAAGATGATGGGTCTCTGGGCTTTCATCTTGGCAGCCTGATTGCTGGAACCAGGATGTTGGCAGAGAGGACCCAAGGACCCAGCGCCAATAAAATGCTAGTGCAGAAACTGGATTGCCCCAAGAAGAGCAAAGCAACAGACGTGGGAACAGCATCCCTTACAATTCCATCCTTGTATTTTAAGAACAGCAATGATGCAAGCCTCAGGAAGAGGCTGGCGGAAGGCGAGAAGCACCCTGAGCCGCGGCTGTATGGAGGCTGGCCATCTGGAGCCGAGTCCGCCTCATCAAACAATCCCTAATTGTTTTTAATAAGGTGCACAAGTTATGTTTGGCTTCCTCTGCTCCTTGCTGTCTCCTGTTGAGTCTGTTTTTTATTTTCTTATGAAACAATAAGGCCAATATAATTAAAAAGGAGTGAACATATTTACCTCCCTGAGAATGGGGCAGGTAATTAAGAGCTTCTTGGAGATGGGTTGCTGAATTTCTTTCTTTCTTTTTTTTTTCTTCATGGTGTCATTTTAACAATGGAGAAGATCAGCAAGGGTGATATGTAAGTTCTCTTGTTCATCTTCCATTCGATTTGAAGCTGTGGTCAGTCAGAAGAGGGTGAGAACAGAAACCTGGGCTCTGAGATCACCTAGTAAGCCAGGTCTAGCATGTCCCTATGCTTTGAGGACACTTGATAGTATTTGCGCTTTGACTGACTGACAGGAGAAGGAAGGGCAGACATCCTGGGTTAGCAGGTTGGCATGATGGAAAACCTTATCACAAATATTGTCCCATTGAATTTTTTCAATGTCTGGTAGAAGTGATTGCATTTCAGATGATACTGATTGGCTAGTGGGGCGGGGGGAGGCAGGGCGGGGGAAGATCTGGGGCCTTGAAGATGGCTCAGTGGGTGAAGGCTCTTGATGAACTGGCCTGACAACCTGAGTTTGATCTGTGGGACCCACATACAGGTGGGAGGACAGAACCAACCCCACAAAGTTGCTCTCTGACCTCTGTGCTTTTGCCTCTATCATTTATACTAACAGTGATAATAAGTGGTCCACGTGCCCCTAATCAGCTTGCTCAGCTCTAGGAGTGAAAGTGAAGAGTAACAGAGGGAAAATTTAAACATCAGTTTTCAGAGACCAGCAAGGGAGCCATACCTGATAAAGGACTCTGTCGGTTCAGGCTATAGAAAGTGATGAGAACAAAGAAGCAGCTGGTTTCCTGAGTCCCCAAGGTCTAGGCCTCCAAGGAGGGGCAGGGACATGCTTCGTTGGGACATGGAGGCTCAGATGGGTGCCTTCTGCTGATGATATTTGAACCACTTTACATGTCAGGGCATGACATGTGTTGGAACATGTTGTGATGTTTACACCTCTTGAGCACCCTGTGAGGTGTGGCTTATCGAACCCAGTTCTCTGGCAAGGACACAGAGACTTAGGAGGTTCGGAAATGGGGACAGATCTACAGAGCATTGGCAGAGCCAGGATCTGAACCCAGATGGGACGTTTTTAAAGGCGGTGGTCCTAACGCCATGCTTGCACTGGCATTCCCCTTCATCTTTAGCTTCTGCATCATCAGAAGCAAGGTGGTTTTGTGTCATGTGCCTTTATCTCAGGGGTCCCCCATTGGGGAGCTCAGTCATAGAATTTTGCGTTGCAGTTAATTTTATAAAACAGTGTTTGTTTCTCTTAGTTTTATTTCTTAACTGGCTATCACACAAATAATTGAGACTCTTATAATACAAGGCTTCAAACACAATCTGGGTAGTTTGTCTGTTCTTAACCCTCTATGCCAGTTTGTCTGACTCCCAGCAAACATCCCAGGGATACTTACTTGCACTTTGTAGCTTTCCTCAGCTCCTTCTTCCTGATCTTCCTTGGACAGCTACCCAGGATGCATCCCCTGGTTGAATCCTCCGCTTTCTCTCCTACTTCCTCCTCCCCTGGCAGGCAGGAAGTCCATCCCTATTCTCTGCCCTGTTCATCGATTGGCTGTATAAACTGCTTTAATGACGTAAGGAGGGACAACTGGGGAGCAGAGTTTGCACAACAGTTAGACAGTGAATTCTCAGAACAAAGCTTGCAGCCAGAGATGAGGGCTAAAGAAACCAGCATTTAAACCACGCAACAACCTTATTTATGCCTACAGCTTTGTTGTATTTGTTGCTTGACTCTGTCTGAGACAGGATCTTACTAGGTAGCCCAGGATAACCTCAGACTCCTAATCCTCCCGCTGCAACCCGAGTGCTGGGATTACATGCAGACAGAGGACAACCAGTAACTGCTCCCGTTTTTAAACAGATGATGCCAAGCATGGAGCACGGTGACTTACTCCACTCACCCTAGTAGTCTGGAGGCTGAGATAAGAAGAAGAAGAATTCGAGGCCAGCCTAGACCACCTAATAAGTTCCGGGCTAGCTTGGGCTACTCTGTCTCAACAGTACAAGCACTAAAATCTAATAGTGAAGTAGCCATACATGTATTTATTCTTTCAACAATGTCTTTTTAGTATCACCAGGGAGTAAAGATAAACAGAACAGGGACTCCCATGGGAGTTATGGCTCAGACTTAATCTCCCATGACTAAGAAGATGAAGATAGATACAGAAAACCAAATCATGGGTCACACTGTACCTGCCACAGTAGGTCTACAGTTGTGCTATTGCCTGTCTCCATGGTAGCATGTGCTTTTTGGTACACAGTGTATCACGGAAGATTTTATTGAAGGAAAGGATGATGTTTGAGTCAAGCCTGGGAGGCCAGGGATGGCTGGGAGAGAGTGGGATAGACAACCTGTGCCAGGGCAAGATGGAGGTAGTTCTGAGGGTGTGTGTACAAGTGAGAGCGTGATGCCAGAGAGAGGATATGTGGCAAAGGCTGGCCGAAGTGCTTCAAGTCAAGCCAAAGAGCCTAGGCTGCTCAGTGAAGAGAAGCTATGGGAATCTGTTTCTTGGAATACAAGGGAAGGATGTCTGGAGCTGTGGACTCGTGTCTGGACTATTAACTGTGAGGGTGCATTCCATCTGCTGTGGTGATCGGAATTGCTTCAGTGGCCAGTAACGGGAACTCACCCTCATTTGTCCCCAACAGAAAACAATCAGTTGGCTCAGTAAAGTCCAGAGGAATGGTGAGGGTTGATAAAGGCTAGACTTTGACCATTAGGCAAAATAGCTGTACCTGAGTTAGTGCCTCTCCTCTCCTCCTCTTCTCTTCCCTCCCCCTCCCCACCCGTCCTCCCTCTCCTCTCCTTCCCTCTACTTTCCTCTCCCCCCTCCCCCGCCTTCTCTCCTTTCTTCTCCCTTTTTCTTCCATCTCTTCCCCACCCCTGTCTTCTCCTCCCTGCACTTCTGTTTTTCTTTTCTTTTACCCTCCTGCATCCTGAGCCCCACCCTCCCACAACAACATCTATGCCTAGCGTCAGTCTTTCTCAACAGCAAGTCAGCCTGCCCAGAGTCGAGCTTCATTTGGCTGTGATTGGCTCACAAGCTCAACTTGGAGCCGAGGGCTCTAGCTGAAATGGTGCAGAACTCTGCTGAATTAAGCATGGGTCCCATCCCACTGAAGGAGAAATCCCAGCTGGCCCATAGAGGCTCTGGTTCTGAGGAGAAAAAACAAACAAAGCCACCAAAACCTAGGATGTTGTCATCAAATGAAGAAAGAACCCGAGCCTGGCAGACTAAAGCAACAATACCCTTGAGAAGGCAGGACAGCTGGGAGCGCAGGGCAGTGGAGGGCCTTTTCCATCGTTTGAGGGCTGCGGGTGTCCTCTGGGGCCCTTCATATCTACTTTCTACTACAAAGCAGCAGCATCCGTGGTAGGGTTTGAAGTTGCTCTAGACTCCTCAGAAAGAGGCCCTGAAGGCGACAGAGTAGGCTGGGCATTGCAAATAGTAGGACTTCTTTCCCTCAAGATGTAGGAGGAAGCTGGTGGTACACTCATCTCTGCAGTTTAGCTCTGCAGCTGCCAAACGGGAGTAACAATTGCTGCCCCATTTTTTTCATGTACTGTAGTATCCAGAGGAGGAGGAGCCCGCACCCATGTTAGATATGTCTGACGTTCAGAGAGCATCGTCCATGAAGCCCACCTGCAGGCTTTTCAGTTTCTTTTGTGTTTCCTTCTGAGGACCGCTTTCTCTTAACTCTTATGCTCAGACCTATGTTAATTAATTTTTGTTGTATTTACTTCTTGTGTGTGGATGTGCGCACAC
>OU015745.1:42715665-42733438 GCA_907169655.1 Acomys percivali
CTTTCTTTCTTTCTTTCTTTCTTTCTTTCTTTCTTTCTTTCTTTCTTTCTTTCTTTTAAAGATTTATTTATTTATTAAGTATACAGTATTCTGCCTGGATGTGTGCCTGCCTGCCAGAAAAGGGCACCAGATCCCACTATGATTGTGAGTCACCATGTGGTTGCTGGGAATCGAACTCAGGGCCTTTGGAAGAACAGTTAGTGCTCTTAACCTCTGAGCCATCTCTCCAGCCCTCAGCTAGCTTTCTTATATAGCCCAGGGCCACAGGCCTAGGCATGGTACTGCCCACAGTGGGCTGAGCTTACCTACATCAATTAACAATCAAGATATACCCCCACAGATATGGCCACAGGCCAGTCCCTCAAGTGAGATTCTCTTCTCATGTAACTCTGAGCTGTGTCAGCTAGAACAGCAACCATGAGCCAAACAATTCTGGAAGCTTCTAGGAGAAAGGAGAAGGGCTTTCTGGTAGAATCCCTTGTGCCAAAGGCATGATTTAGCCCAGTACCACCTCTGCAAGACCTCTATGCTACAGAGAGACCAGAGAGATGGTTCAGTCAGTAAAACTATCTGCTGTACAAACTCAAAGACCTAAGTTTGGTTCCCCAGCATCCACAGAAAAATCCAGATTCACAAAAATAAACACATACATTTAAGGGCTGGAGAGGTGCTCAGTGGTTGAGGGCACTTGATGCCATCACAGAGGATCCAAGTTTGATTCCCAGCACCCATATCTGGTGAGTCACAAATACCTGTAACCACAGCCCCAAGGGGTTCTCTTCTGATCTCCATAGGCACTGCATTCATGTGCACACACTGCCCACCACATACACCTAAATAAAATAATAAAATTTAAATCTGGGCTTAACTACACATGCCTGTAATCCTAGCATGGGGAAAAAAGATGCCTGGGGCTGGTGGCCAACCAGTCTGACTTAATCAGTGGACTCCAAAGAGAGACTACCTCAAAAAACAAGGTAAAGAGGAATGACAAAAAGCCATCAGATGTCCACCTCCAGCCTATACACACACACACACACACACACACACACACACACACACACACACACACGTAAACATGTCTGCATATACACTGGAACACACACACATGCATAAAACACAAAAATAGTCACCTTGTTTTGTTCTATGCACTGCGTTGGTGGCAATCGGTCACAGCAGCATGAACTAGCCCATACATGGATTCTGAGAGAGTCAGCGCTCATACCACAATCCTCATTAACCACCACACCGCATGGCTTCACCTACTCACAGCCAACTGCAGTCCAAACTGCTAACTGAAAAATCCCAGAAACAAACCATTCATAAGTTTAAAGTCGCACACCATTTTGAGAAGCATGGTGACGTCCCTTTTCTTACAATCTTTTGACATCATTGTTCTATTTTATTGTTAATCCCTTTGAGTGCTTAACTTAGAAATCAGACTTTCTCAGAAATGTGTAAGTATAGGGGAAAACAGTGTATTGCAGGTTTGGTGCAGTCGGAGATTTCAATCTGTCCCTTAAGGATCTTAGGACCTACCTTTTACGTATATATTAAAAAATGCCTTGAGTCCAGTGGGAAGTGTTGATTTAGTATTCTGGAGAGATGAGGCAAATCTAGCCCTAGACTCAGTTCTGAATCTGAGAGTAACGCATGTTCATAAAAGAAACAAGAAAGAGATTGTTTCCATTGATTTTTAAAAACATTATGCCATGTAAAATCACAAAATCACACTTACATAAACGTGGAGGTTATTATATCACCCAGGCAGTTCAACAGTTGGTAATGTTTTCCCACTTGTTTTTCTCTTCTGCCCTTCCCTTCCCTCCTCTCCCTCCTCCTCCCCTCCCACCTCCTCCCCTCCCTCCTCCTCCCCTCCTTGCCCCTTGTTTTTCTTTTTTAAAAGTGTTGTGTGTGCACGCACAGTGTGTGGGGTGTGTGTGGAGAGGTGGTGTGTATATGTGTGTAGGGGGTTGTAGGATGATGCTGTGTGTGTGTGTGTGTGTGTGTGTGTGTGTAGGTGTGTAGATGTGGTGGGCAGGCATGTGTGGGTTGAGAGATACGTATCCATCTGTGTGTGCATGCATGTGGCAGCCCAAACTTGATTTGGATCATGTTTCTGGAGCACACGGCACTTTATTTATTGAGGCAAAGCCTTGCTGAACTCAGGGCTTGCTGACTGCAGCTAGCTCAGGGATCCTTATCTGCCTTCTGCAGGATGAGGTCCCAGGCTGCACCGTGCCTTCCTGCCTTTAGCATGGGCTCTGACACGCCATACTCTGGCCCGCACACTTGCACAGCGAGCACAGCACCACTGAGCCACTTGTCCAGCTGCCCTTCTGTTATACACAGGGGTCTCACTATGTAATCCCTACTGTTCTTGAACTCCCAGTTTCCCTCCTTCAGTCTCCTGAATGCTGGGAATCACTGATGTATGATTTGCTTTCTTGTTTTCTTTCTTTCTTTCTTTCTTTCTTTCTTTCTTTCTTTCTTTCTTTTTAAAATTCTTCCCTTGTTTATTTTGAGTTGAAGTGTTTCTAAAATAAATTATAGTAATTATTGCATCTGAACTCCTAAATAGTTAATTATGTAGCTGGAAAATGATGTCATCATATTATTACTATCAAATCAACGGAATTAATATGTATTCCCTCGTGTTCCCTAACACCCATATTCAAATGCCTACAGTGCCCTTAAAAGTGTTTCCACGGCTGAGTGTTAATAGCGGCAGAGCCAGGCCTGCACATCTCCTTGCTGGGGCTGATGCCCTCTGCTTCTGAACTGTGGAAGAGGCCTGTCTGTGCCTGTGGAGGAGGTGTTCTGGGACCATGGTCTCATGGTCAGCCTTTGTCTAATGCTACTTGCTCACAGTTTCTTTAGAACTTTGAGAAAAGGGGAAAGTGCTGTGTTTACAGTGTAGCTTGTTTGTCTGTTTCTTTATTAGCTTAACATTTTCTGTCCTGTACCCATTTATTAAAAACAAAACCATGTTAATTCAGTGCTCACTTTGTCTTTTCCTGATGATCAGCATTGCCCAGATTGGTACCCCAGGTCTCCTTCCCCAGAGCTGGAGTTACAAGTGGCTGTGAGTGCTGAACCTGAAAACAAATGCTCTCTTACCGTTAGAGGCACCCCTGCAGCCTTCTCCCTGCTTCTTAAAGGAGACTCTTTAAGACATGAGATGTGTTGTTGAAACATCAAGAGCCCTATCTTCCTTCTTTTCTTTTCTATGCATACTTGGGGCTTGAATGCAGGGCCCCTGCGCGCTGCGTAAGCACTTTATGATAGAGATGTACCTGTAGACATCATTAAAAAGAAAAACGTCCTAAGAAGGAAGGCATCTGTCAGACACTGAAGTTTGAATTTCCATATCTACATGCTAGTGTCCCTAGTGCCTCCAGAAGATTAGCATCATTATGTGTCTCTGTGTGTGTGCATGCACACACATGCATTTCAGTATGGGTGCATGTGTGAGTGCAGGTATTTGGAGGCCAGAGGTCCTCTCTGGGGGGTCTTTCTTAATCACTTCTTTTCTTTATTTCTCGATAAAGTGTCTCTCACTGAACCCAAAATTTGCTGCTTCAGCTAGATTGGTTTGTCCAGCAAACCCCAAGGTTCCTCTTCTCTCCTCTTCACCAGAAATGGGATTACAGGTGTGTGCCACCGTGCCTGCCTTTCTAAGATAGGTTATGGGGACGGGCAGGAATCAGGTTCAATCAAGCACTTTTACTGACTGAGATACCTCCCCAGTGACTCCTGCATCATTACTAAACTTCTTTAAGTGTCAGGTGCATCACCCCAAAACCTCTATGGTGGTTGTTAGTATTTATCTAAGAGCATCCCAGCTGACAAAGAAACAAGGCTAGCTAAGGGTGATGAAGTGTGGAGCCTGGGGCCTGGCAGTTTCAGTAGCAGGGGTGGGATTGATTTTGTTTCCATGGTCACTGTCAATTCCAAAGCCTGTTGTCCAGCTGCCCTTTGGCTTTGTGATGCTGAAACAATGTCTTTCTGGTTTGCCTATGATGCCAAAAGACAAGAAATCTTTCCACACTCTTTCTTCTTCAGTGTTGGAAAAGAACCAAGATCCCGAGAGCTCCTGTCAGGAAAGAGATCAGTAAACATATTATGTAAAGAATCAGATAACAAATAGTCTCAGCTTGTCAGTCGTGTCTCTGTCATAGCCGATCGTCTCTGCTTTGCTAAACGACAGTAGCAGAAGTATTTAAATGAGTGGGAATGCCCATGTTCTAATAAATCTTTATTTAGCCGGGCAGCGGTGGTGTACACTTTTCATGTCAGCCCTGGGGAGCCAGAAGCAGATGGATCTCTTGAGTTTGAGGCCAGCCTGGCCTACAGAGTGAGTCCCAGGACAGTCAAGGCTACACAGAGAAACTCAGTCTTGAAAAACCAAACCAAAACCAACAACCAAACACACACACACACACACACACACACCCTAAAAAACAAAACAAAGATAATGGAGAGTAGGCTGGATTTGATCTAGGAACTTTGTTTGTCAACTGTATGAGAGTGAAGTGGTGAACTATACTCAAAACATGACTCATGAAATATATGATTACCTCATATTCAGCCATTTGCAAAAAAACTGTGTCAACATTTCATACAAAGACACAGGCATTTTTTGTTCTGGTTGCAAGGCTGGAGAGCCTGGAATTTGGGTCTTTGTTGCTCAATGGGCACGAGACACGCTAAGAGACACAAAGCTTAAATCATGTCCTGTTACCTGAATCCAGAGATGTTAGCATTTTAATTAAATGCAGAGACTTGAAGTTTATTGCCTATGAGCTCATGGGCAGCTGCTCTTGAAGTTGCCATGGCCTGTCCAGCAGGTCTTGGCCTCACCCATCTCTGTTCTCGGAGACTGTATGCTGGATGCCCTTGGCCATCTTTATCTTGGTGGGGTTTTCTCATTGTTTCCATCTGCTTGGTCCCTATGGATACAGGTATATTTACCATGGCTACAGTAGGGAAAAAAAATAAGGAAAAAAAATGTTTGCTAGATGGGGGATGGGTATCTTTCTTTTCTTTCTTTCTTTTCTTTTTTTTTTTTTTTTTTTCAAGACAGGGTTTCTCTGTGTAATAGCCATGGCTGTCCTGGAACTCTCTTTGTAGACGAGGCTGGCCTTGAACTCACAGAGATCTGCCTGCCTCTGCCTCCCAAATGCTGGGATAAAAGGAGTATACTACCATGCTCAGCTGGGTATCTTTTCTTTTTTAAAGATTTATTTATTTATTATGTATACAGTGTTCTGTCTGCGCATAATGACTGCATGCCAGAAGAGGATACCAGATCTCATAGATGGTTGTGAGCCATCATGTGGTTGCTGGGAATTGAACTCATGACTTTTGGAAGAGCAGCCAGTGCTCTCAACCTCTGAGCCATCTCTCCAGCCCCCAGCTGGGTATCTTTTCATAGATAGTCTTTAGTATAGACTGTGAAGCTGAAATGTAGACCATGACGGGGAAGGAAATAGAGCCCATGAAACTTGAAGGTGTGTAGGTATTTGGGAGGTGCGGATGTGGTTTCAAGGAGACTGTGGAAGATAGGAGAGAAGGTATAAGGAAAAAAAATTAAAAATACATTTTTGTTTTGAAAATGCCATCATGAAACCTAATACTGTGTGTATGTTACTTAAAAACAAAATGACTAACACTATAAAATGAAAAATAACTTTTAAGAAATTTTAATTTCTCTTATTTCATGTGTATGAGTGCTTTGCCTGCATGTGTATGTATGTGTGCCACATGCATGCTTGGTGCCTGGGGAAGCCAGAAGAGGGCATCAGATTCCCTGGAATAGGAGTTACAGAGAGTTGGGAACTGCCTCGTGGGTGCCAGGAACCAAACCTAGGCCTTCTGCAAAAGCAGCAAGACCCAGTAAAGAAAGTTTTAAAAGTTTCTAACTTTTTTTTTTCCTGAAAAGGGGATTCACATAGGCTAGTCTCAAACTCACTATGTAGCCCAGGCTTGGATCAAACTCCCTGTCTCAGTGCTGGGATTACAGGCAGGTGCCAGTATACCTGGTCACACTGGCAGATTTAGCCATGGCTTTCTGCTTTTGATGTTAAAGGACAATGACATGACCATCACCACAGAGTGAGATGGGATTGGTATGTAGTATAAGCCCCAGCGGAAGATACAGGTTAGTCATTCTCTGATGCTGACATGGTGGGGACTACATGGACTCCAGGCAGAGATGTCGAGTGTGTCAAGGTGGCTTCTCTTTGCCTCTAGTCACACTTCTCAGTGTTGCCTCCCTCCCACTTCAGTAGCTCAGTGCTCTTACTTCTAAATCCTTGTCCATCTGTCTGGAGTGTATTTGAGGTTTGCTTTTGTTTTTGTTTTTTAATTCTCTAAATCATTTCATTGTGGCTGGCAATGTGGCTCAGCAGTAAAGGCACCTGTCACCTGATGGTGCAGGTCTGATACCCCAAGTTCACAATATGATGTAGCATATGTGCCCTCACCTTAATAATAGTAAAATAGTAAGAAAACGTAAGTGATGTCATTAAATAAAGATATCTTTTACTAGAAGGCATCTAGTAATGCCATTCATACTAAAAAACGGGACTTAAGTCATCTCTTGTTGCCTGTATCCAATGATACCAACATATAGTTATTAGAAGGAGTTGAAGTTTATTCCATATGATATTGTAGAATTGGAGCTTTGGAGAGTAAGGACCTTTTAACAAGAGGAGGACTGGAGAATTTCAAAGTATGTGAGCTTCCCAATAGCCAATCATTCCTAAAGGTGACCCTAAATGTCATGTGAGTCCAAACTTGGAACCATGTTTGGGTAGTATAAAGCTCAGAGCTTGCTTGGTCCCTCCTTTGGTCACTAGGCACCCTCATGACCATGGCATCTTCATTGTAAAGTGGAAGAACTGTTGTCCTTGTTACAGGACAGATCAAACAGACACAGAGAAGACAGACAGGGCGTGGCCCCCTCCTATTGGTGTGTACCATAGGCAACTTTATTATATCTAGTTTGTTTACCTCCCTCCCCCAAAATCCTGACACAGAAAAGGACCGAGAGGATCATTCTCTGTAAGCATGGTTTCCCAAGCATGGTGTCCACACCAGTGTGGTGTACAGTATGATCTGTTGGGTTATAGAAGGAAATAGTAGAATTTCTTTTATCATTTATATTTAATCTCATGCTTTAAAATCTAATTTTAAATTCATGGTTTATAATGCTCACATCAGCATTGTACATATACATATTAGTTTATATATACATCTATAATTCATAAATAAGTAAAAATATATATCATATATTTGTGCCAGCTCAAAATATTTTACTGGTAGGTATCTGTGATTGTAAACGCTTAGGCTACTGTTCGATGTATTTTTTTAATAGAGGAGAAGATCAGAGTGTCTTTGCCCTCAAATGACAATTTATGACTATGGTGTGGGTGTGTGTAGACCAGAGGTCTACAGGAGTCCTTCCTCAGGAGCTTGCCATCATGTTTTTGAACCAAGGTCTCTAAGTGGCCTGGAATTCACCAGGTTGGTACTATGCTTGACCATTAAGTCCCTGTCTGCTTTTCCCCTGCTGTGGGATTATAAGAAGGCATCAACCACCATGCTCAGCATTTTATGTGGGTTCCAAGGATCAAACTCTGGCATTCATGTTTGCAGGGCCAGCCTTTACAAGTTGAATCATCTCTCCAGCCCCTTTATTGTTTTTATGAACCAAAATGTTGCCATTCCCCACACTGACAAACTGCTCAAGCCCCCAGCAGTGGGTATAGAGGGGGTAGAGTCTCTCTGGTAGGATTCACTGGCATTCGTTTCTTTGTTATTCAGAAAGTTGAGTAGTGTCATTATAAACAAAGGCCTTTCAAATTGAGATGTGTAGCCCGGGCTGAAATCCAGAGTTGTTTCTGGAGAGGACACAGAAAGATGTAGAAAGATAAAGTGATGAAGGAGGCCAGGCAGGGGTGAAATGGTGGTAGGATGCTGGGTTGAGGGGGTTGGGTGGGGCAGGAATAGAGAAATAACAAGGGCCCAAAGCTAGGTGTGCTTCTAGCAGGACAGCAAATGTGGTTAGCTGACAAACCATCTTCAAGTCGGGAATATATTCTGAATTATTGAAATCTGAATGACTCTCATATTCTATTAAAGAGGGAAAATGGCATTAGAATAAATATTAAAAGGGACCAAGATCTGGGGCATTCATCTTGCCTGAATATCATTAGATTTTTTTTTTTTTTGGTGCAGGCATCCTTTCTTCCCATAAACACTCACAGTGCGCCCCCCTCCCCCTGCCCCCAGTACTCAGTGTTGTAAGCCTCCAAAGATGCCTTGAACTAGGCATAGTGACATACACCTGTGATCCCAGCATGCTGGAGACAGAGGTGATGAGAGTTCTAGCTTGAGGCCAGCTGGGCTTCATAGTGAGACTCTGTTTCCAAAACCAAACCAAACCAAACCAAACCAAACCAAACCAAACATCAAGGCTGAAATGCTGTCTCTGCTGTACAGGAAGACCACAGGGTGAAAAGCGGAAATGTAGCTGATGTTTCTAGATTATAGCAAGTACTCTGGTCTCCCTTCAACAAGGTCATCTGTACCACCTCCTGCTCAGGGCCAGGTCCTGTGTCTGGCACAGGAAACAGACATGACCCTGCCCCTGACCTCCAGCAGCTGTTCAGTTGTTGGGGATCCCAGATGGAACAGAACAGCCCCATCATGTATTGAATTGTCCCTAAGGATGGAAAGAGAGGTGGGGACAGCAAGGAGGGTGTTGGGAAGTGAAAGGTAATGTCTCCCGGAAATCTGATTCAGCTAGTCAAGGGTGGGAAGGATGTTTTTGAATGAAAAAAAGGAAACCTAAAGAAAATGGGCTGGAGAGAGAGCGCAGAGGTTAAGAGCACTGGCTGCTCTTCCAAAGGTCCTGAGTTCAATTCCCAGCAACCACATGGTGGCTCACAACCATCTATAATGAGATCTGGTGCCTTCTTCTGACATGCAGGCCCACGTGCAGGCAGAATACTATATAAATAATAAATAAATCTTAAAAAAAAAAAGAAAACAGCAACTTCAAACAGGGAAGTTAATGAGATGTCAGGGGTGCACCAGAGCCTGCACTTATCCCAAAGGTGGTTATGGGTCGTTGGATGGTGTTTGCTACTTATCTGAGAGTTTCTATTGCTGTGAAGACACACCATGACCATTATAAAGGAAAACATTTAGTTAGGGCTGGCTTACAGCTCAGAGGTTTAGTCCATTAATGTCATATCAGGAGGTATGGCGGCAGATAAACATGGCACTAGAGAGGAAGCTGAGAGCTCTGCATCTGTATCTGCAGGCAGTAGGAAGAGAGAGAGAGAGATACTGGGCCTAGCTTGAGTATATGAGACATCAAAGACCACCCCCAATGACACACTTCTTCCAACAAGGCCACGCCTATTCCAACAAAGCAACTCTTTCTAACAATGCTACTCCCTATGGGCAAGCATGCAAACACCTGAGTCTGTGGGGCCATTCCTATTCAAACCACCACATTTCACTCCCTGGCCCCCACAGGCTTTTAGCCATATCATAATGCAAAATGTATTCAGTCCAAATTCCAAAGTCCCCACAGTCTATCACAGTATCAGCACTGTTTAAAAGTCCAAAGTTCAAAGCCTTCTGAGACTCATGCAATCTTCTGTAAAATCAAAATGAAAAAGCAGATCACATACTTCCAACATATCATGGCACAGGATATACGTTACCATTCCAAAATGGAGGGACGGGAGCATAGTGAGGAAATACTGAACCAAAGCAAGACCTAAAATCTGCAGGGCAAACTCTGAACTCTGAATCTCCATGTCTGATGTCAAATCACCAACTCCTTTCAGCTTTGTCGAAGACGTTTGTCTCACTTCTTTTTCTTGGACTGGGGATAGGGGGGAGGTGGAGGGGGTTGGGGAGCTTCTACTCCCTGTTAGCAGCTTTCCTTGGCAGGTATCCCACAGTTCTGATATCTCCAAGATGCTGGTTTCCCCCAAGGCATTCAGACTTCACCTTGGAAGTTTCAAGCAAAGGCCTCTCTGGGCCTCCATGCAGGGACACCCCTGACACACACCTGGCCTCAGTGGCTTTCCTTAGTTGTAGAGGGAGATTCCATAAACCCCCTTCTTGTATCTTTGACTCGAAAGCCAGAACCACGTGTCCAAAGCTGTCACATTCTGTTGCTTTCTGTGGCTGGAACCTGGTTCCCTTGTTCAAATACGTTTTCACCGGCTTTATGGTTTCGATGTATTCCCTCATCCTTTAAGCTTGAACTCACTTTGTATACCTGGCTGGCCTTGAACTGTGAAATTTGCCTGCCTCTGCCTCTAGAGTACTGGGATTAAAAGTATGCAGCGCCATGTCAGCCCTAAGCTTTTTTTTTTTTTTTTAATTCCTTTTCACAAGTTGGACGCTTAGCTGGCTGGAGTCTTGCCCCAAGGTCACCACTCCCTTTATTTATTCCCTTTATTCCCTTCGGCATAAAGCTTTCCTTCAATCTGTTTATCGTCTCGAACACAGGACTTAGGTTTTTTTTATACTCTTTAGTGCTCCTTCCCTCTTCAAACTGTACATTTTGTCTTTTTCCTTGTTCGATTTGTTCCTTCTCATTATAGATCTGCATAAGCGTGGCCACTAATAATTAAGCAACACACTCAATACTAGGCTGTCTGGAAATCTCCTCTGCCAAAGCTGCTAATCCATACCTCTTCAGTTTAGCCTCAGACAGATATTTTGCACAAGGGCAGAAAGCTGCTATCTTTTTCACCAAAATATCACAAGATCAATCTGTAAGTCACATAATAATATTCTCCTCTGAAACCTCTTAAGCCAGGCCCCCACCATTCAAATCATCCTCAGCAGTAATGTCTTCCTTGCTTCTAATAGTGTGGCCCATTCGGTCCCATTTAAAGGGTCCAAATGCTTTTCTAGTCCAAAGTCCCAAAGTGTTCTATGTTCCTCCAAACCAAGGCATGCTCTGGCCTATCACAGCAATATCCCACTCCTGGTACCAACTTATGTCTTAGGTATGGTTTCTATTTCTGTGCAAAGACACCATGACCACAGCAACTCATATAAAGGAAAACATTTAATTGAGGCTGGCTTACAGTTTCAGAGGCCCAGTCCATTGTCACCATGGTGGGAAGCATGGTGGCACACAGGCAGACATGATGGTAGAGAGGGAGCTGAGAGTTCTACATCTGCACCCCCCGCCCCCAATCAGCAGAAGAGAAAGAGACACTGGGCCTGGCTTGAGCATCTGAGGCCTCAAAGCCCACCTTCAGTGACACACTTCCTCCAACAAAGCCAGACCTAACACATCCAACATCTACTCCAATAAGGGCCCACCTCCTAATAGTGCTACTCCCTATGGGCCGATGGGCCATTTCCATTAAAACTACCATACTACTGTTTAAGCAGTATACAGAGATCTGGTAGTCATTCAAAGGACAAACAGAAACTAGCATTGGAAAAGCCACTTAGGAGATGCCACAAACAACTCAGCAAGACAGAGAAGTCCCACTGGGCTGTGGAGGACACCATTTAATTCCAGACTGATGTCCAACATCCTCTGACTCTGACATCACCAGATTTTAGCATCACCTGAACTAGATTTACTTATGTCAAGACAGAGGGAAGACTGCGGACTCAAAAGCTGGCTTTCAGTTTGCATTGTTAGTACAGAACAAGGGGAGGGAGGGTAAACTGTTAGTGTCTTTGAATTCAAATAACATTAAATTTTACTTTTTTGATATATAATTCTCAATATATTTGAGTTTACATATTTCATTACATACATTAATATTATGCATTAATTATATATTTATTACACATATGATAAATATATCTGAGTTTACATATTACTTAATATTATACATAATATTATATGTTAAGTTACATCCTCCCATGGAGTCATACAAACACTACCATAATCAAGGTCCAAAGCTGAGACCCTCCCAACACTTGGTGAGGAAGGAGGTTTTCTTAGCTCCTGTGATTTTGTCTTCTCTAAATGTCACATAAGTAAACTCCTGCACTGTGACCTCTCTTGAGACTGGCTGCCTGACTCTGCGCAAAGACTCTCAGACCCATCTGAAAGGTCATTGTCCATATCATTAGTCCCTTTTACGGCTGAGTGTGTTTCCATGATATGGATGTACCACAGACCACTTATTTGTTCATTGCTAAAGAACATTTTGAATGTTGAAAGTTTTTTGGTAATTGTGTATGGAACTTTTACATATTTTTTGTCTATTTGAAGGCAGAGGTATAATTTTTTTTCTTTTCTATTGAAATAAAATGTAAGCAACATAAAATTTAACCCTTTGAAGTGGAAAGCCAAAGACAACAGGTTATAAATACTTTTGTGTGAATGCAGGTTTTTACTTATCTATAGTAAATATACAGGAATGAGATTGATGGGTCACTTGAGCAAGCATGTCTATGAATTCATCAGAAGTTATTAAAGTGCTTTCCAGAGTGACTGTATTACTTTGCATCCCTCCCATCAATTTTGAACATCCTTGTTGCCACCTTTTGGTATTGACGGGCCTTGCCTAGCCCCATCCTAACATACCTGTTTACCCTTGTCAGATTGCATAGATGCTGAACATCACTCACGGTGGTAATTGTGTTTATTGGATTAAAATCCCTTATCG
The DNA here is from genome assembly GCA_907169655.1 of Acomys percivali. Taxonomy (NCBI): domain Eukaryota; kingdom Metazoa; phylum Chordata; class Mammalia; order Rodentia; family Muridae; genus Acomys; species Acomys percivali. The sequence goes on from OU015745.1 coordinate 42,728,346, forward strand.
GGGGCTGGATGTGGTGGGCACGCCTTTAATCCCAGCACTCAGGAGGCAGAGGCAGGTGGATTGCTGTGTGTTCGAGGCCAGCCTGGTCTACAAAGTGAGTCTAGGACAGCCAAGGCTACATAGGGAGACCCTGTCTCAAAAAACAAAAACAAAAACAACAACAACAAAAATCCCTTATCGGATATACACTTTCCAAATATTTTCTCCTAGTTAGTGGCTTATCTTTTTATGTCTTTTGCAAAGCAAACACTTTCTATTTTTATGAAATCCAATGTATTGATTATTTTGTTTTCAAGACAAGATTTCTCTGTGTAATAGCTCTGGCTGTCCTGGACTCACTTTGTAGACCAGGCTGGCCTCCAATTCACAGAGATCTACCCACCTCTGCTTTCCTAGGTGCTGGGATTAAAGGTATGTGCCACTATGCCCTACTATTGATAATTTAAAAAAATATGTACTAAGAACTCTATTTAACAGCAAAACAGAAAAAACACCAAAATTTTTTCTCTATGTTTCTGAAAGCTTAATTCTTTTGCTCTCTATGCATACAATCCATTTTAGATTAATTTGTATGTGAAGCTTTATTAGAGATCATCTTTTTTTTTTTCTTAAATATGCATATGTTCTTTTCCTACAACATCTACTATGGACAGGCTGTTCTTTCTCAGTTGAACTGCCTTTGTACCAATGTCAGAACCATTTGGCCATATCCACTCTGTGGTACTGCCCATGTGCCTGTCACTGAAACATGTCAGTCAGTACCATCTCAAATGCTGCTGCATCAAACTCTCTGAGGATCACTAATGTGAGTCTTCCCAATTTCATGCTCATTTTCAAAATTACTTTGGGTCTTTTAGTTTTTGCCTTCCCAGGTGAATTTTAGAATTGCTTTCCTTTATCTTTAAAAACCAAAACAAAACAGCCTGTAGGGATATTGATGGACATCCTTAAGTATATTGACATCTTCCATTCATGAACATGGTATGTCTCTTAATTGATTTGTTTTGTGATAATGTTTTCTGATACTTGTTTTAATATGTTTAATACAATTTACACAAAAATTGCATCTTTTCTTTTTTGGTGGGAAGACTACTGTAAATGAGATTTTTCAAAAAATAAATTTAACTCAGAATGGTGGCTTATACCTGTAATCTATGCACTTGGGAGGCTGAGGCAAGAGGATTGCCATATGTATGAAGTCATCCTGAGTTATAATAGTTAGTGCTAGGCCAGCCTTGGCTAAAGAGGGAGACCCTGTCTCAAAAAAAATGTTCTTTGCTAATTACCAAAAGTACAATAATAGCTCTCATGTAATGATCACGCAGGAACCACTTAGCAGTTGTCCAAGGGCTGCCATACCCTGGGCTTTCTCAGGGTTTACACATGGACATTCATTCATATTGCCTAAACATGGGACAGTTTTGTCCATTTATTTCCAACCTGAATGTCTTTTATTTCTGTCCCTAGTTTACAGAAAACTCTAAATCATAAGTAGATTAAAGTGGTTTGTTTGTTTGTTTGTTTGTTTTTGCATCGAGTATTTGATCATGTGGTATTTCTTCTCAATGTCTGATATTATGAGCATATTGATTAACTGTTCAATATTAAGTGGCTTTCGATTCCTGGGATAAGCCCTCTGTGGTTGTCCCGCACTGTTAATCTGTACTGCTAGATTTGTTGTCATTATTTTGTTGAGTTCTGCAGCTCTGTTCATGAAATATATTGGTCTGAAAATGCTTGCATTGCCTTTGTCTGCTTCTGGCATTAGGTTAATGATGGCCTCATTTTATGAGCTGGGAAGGGCTCCTGACTTTTATGTTTTCTGGGAAAGATTGTTTAGATTCGGTTTTGTTTCATCTTTCAATGTTTGTTGGAATTTTCCAGTGAAACCACGTGAGGCTGAGCTGGGGGTTTGTTTTGCTTTGTTTTGTTTGCTTTGTTCTTTCTTTTCCCATTTGTTTGTTTGTTTTGGTTTGTTAGGGAAGGTTTTTTTTTTCCTTCTGATTTCTATTTCAAAAACAAATGTAAGTTTACTCAGGTTCCTGAGCGAATCCTCATACCCCGTTGCTTTTAAAAAACAGGCCTGTTAATCCTAGTTTAAAATTTTTGTGTCTAGATTTGCTTATTTTATTTTGTGTGTATGAGTGTTTTGCCTGCATGAATATGTGTGCACCATGCGCCTGTAGAGGTCAGAAGAACGTGTCAGACCCTTTGGAACTGGACGTATGGCTGATTGTGAGCCACCATGCAGGTGATGGGACCCTAACCTGGGTCCTCTGCAAGAACGACAAATGCTCTTAGCTGATGAGCCGCCCCACCCCAGACCTTGGTCCTAGATTGATGTTCACGGCCTGTGCATAATGCTTATTATGATCATATGTATCCGCGTGGACTGTGGTGTTCATGCATGAGGTTGGTGACTTGCACGGTTTTGGTTTATTTTGCTGGCAATTCCTCAACTTACCGAAACCCAATTATTTGTTTAGACTTCACCAATTATTGCGCTTCCTAGGACTGTCTCTGCCGTACAGGTATCTGCTTATTTTAATTTTTGTTGTTTCATAATTTGATGGCTGATTGCCAGTGTGATCATTTTCCTCCTACAGTACAATACACACAGTAAAATTCACCTGACCACCGCTGTAACTGCATCTGACACGTACTGATACATCGTTCTTTTTTTTTTACTCATTAAAAAAAATATTTTCTACTTTGCTTTGAGACACGGGTTTTTTTTTTTTTTTTTAACCTTTTTAATTACAATTTTTTATTAGCTTACAAGGAGGAACATTTTTGTCATGGCATTTTTGACACAACTTTTGTTTTTGTTCTTCCTTGCTGTCCTTTTTCTCTTAGTTCCCCTCCATCTGATGTGCCATCTTCTCTCTCTCCGGCCTCCTTTCTGTTTCCACGTCAAGTGTGACCTTGTCCTCCTCTTGCCCTTTTCCAGAGCCTTGTGTCCCCTATTATGGTCTATTTTGATATTTTTGTCTGATAATTCCTACACCTGTGCAGTTCAGAAATGATTTTGAGTGCTTTCCAGTTTCCTTGTGAGTCTCGCTTTCCTATTTGCATGTCTTGTAGTTCTTAAAAATTAACCAATTACGTGTGTACACGCATGCCGTGTTGCACATGTCATGGGGCACATGGGGAGATCAGACAACAACTTTTGAGAGTCGCTTCTCACCATCCAGTTTGAGGCAGTGTCTCTCTTGTTTCTAATGCCCAGCTGTCTACTCTGTGTAGTCTTTTCATCTGTTGAGCTATCTTCAACAGGAGGTCACATTAAAAAAAAAAAAAAAAAACCTGTTGGGCACTGAGTATTTTTATATTCTTCGAAGCATTCTTGTACCTCATTTTGAGCACAAAGTTAAATGACTTGGAAACAATTGGTTCGTGTGGGCCTTGCTTTTAAATTGTGTTGGGTGGGACCTGATCTTCCTTTGCTGTGGGCTGACTGCTCCCTCACCCCCACCCCCAGTTCACAGGCTCTTCTTAGACTCTGCCTGTAGTCCCATGAGTTTCCTGCAATATGGGGAGGCTCACTATTTCTGGTTGTCTTCACAAGCCTCTCTGTGATGGTCCCTTCCAACCTCTGTGGCTGTTTGGAGGCCAAGTCTGTGCAGTTTTCTAATAACTCGAATGACCAAGTCCTAGCTGCGTAGCCGGGGGTGAGGGGGTTGGGGATGGGGGAGTAGGGAGTGGGTCTTTGCCAATCTGTGGACCCCCCCCCCCAGCTCTCTCCCTTGTTGCTCGGCCCTGAGAACTTTAGCCACCTTACTTTCACCTCCAAAGTCCTCTGCTGGGGAGGGAGGGGGTGGGGGAAGGGGGTGCCCGCAGCCTTCGTCACCATTCCTTTTTCCCACGTCAGTGGTCTGGGAATACTTCCTCAGAGTGGGTCTAGTTCATTCAGACTGCAATGTGAAAGAAACATCTGGGATGCTCATAAGACGCATCTTGATTGTTGGGTGATATACGGTGATATACAACCCAGCTGATTGTCCTGTTTGCAAGGGAAGGTCAGTTGAGTGCAGGGTGACAAGGAAGTACCAGATTAGCTCAGGGATAAGGATTGTGTCATCCCTGAACATGGCAGCAGTGTGTGTGGGTGAAAATAGTAAGAGTCGTTGCAAGAATGTCAGTATCGTGGGAAGTGATGTCATCATCAACCCCATTGTCATCACAGCCATCACCACTGTCCTCTTGTGGAGCTTACTCACCTCTGGGGCTGGATTGTCACGTGCACTATTATGTAATCTTGGTGCTGGCTTCTGGGATTCCCTGCTGTAGCAGGGACACGAATGTGAGTTGTCACCACGGTGGCACACAAGAAACTGAGCTTCTGGACATACTGACCCTGCAGAGAACTTCTTGGAACTGTAGGGGACCCAAGACCTTCCATATTTCAACTCCCTTCTTTGCCCTCCCATTATAGACCTACCTGACACGTGGTCTGATAGGCTTTAACTGTCTCTCCAAGCTTTATTGTTTATTTTTCGAGACAGGGTCTCTCTGTGTAGCCTTGACTGTCCTGGACTCACTTTGTAGACCAGGCTGGCCTCGAACTCACAGCCATCCGCCTGCCTCTGCCTCCCAAGCGCTGGGATTAAAGGCGTGTGCCACCGCCACCCAGCTCTCCAAGCTCATGTGTTTGGCCATTAGTTGGTAGCCTGGTTTGGGGAGGCTGTGGAATCTTTAAGAGGTAAGGCCTGATTGACAGAAGTATACAAATAGGGATGGTCTTTGAAGGTTATTTCTGATGCTGGCTGGCTCTGATTTAGGTCTTTGCTTCCTGTTTGGCCACCATGACAAGACCAGCTGCCTCACATTGCTGCTGACATAGATTGAGCTGTTGCTACTGCCGTACCTTCTCTGCCAGGATAGATGCAAACCCGCTGAAACCATGAGGCACAATAAGCCACTTTTCCTTTAAGTTGTTTCTGTCATTTTGTTTTTGTTGTTTTGTGACAGTGAGGAGAAAAGCAAGTGCTGCTTCCTCTGACAGCTCTCCAGATTTCCCTCCACTTCCTGTTTTTGCTCACAGGTGTTTCTGAGATTGCTTTCCTACACACCATTCCCTTCTTTTTTTGTTT
>OU015745.1:42748593-42791059 GCA_907169655.1 Acomys percivali
TATTATTATTATTATTATTATTATTATTATTATTATTATTATTATTATTATTATTATTATTATTATTATTTTGAACCAAGGTTTTGCAATGAACCTGGATCACTTATTTGGCCAGAATCTCAGGTAGGCTTTTATTCCCTGCCTCCCCAACACTGAGGTTATCATGCTACCATGCCTGGCTTTTTACATGGATGCTAGAGATTGAACTCAGTCCCCCATGCTTGCACAAACAGGTAGTTTCCTGACCGAACTATCTCCCGAGCGTCATCTGCATTTAAAAATCACATATTTAGGACACTTTTTGTTTTATTTTGAATTATGTGCCTGTGCCCTCCTTTGTGTGCAAGGGCCAATGGAAGCCAGAGGAGGGCATGCGATCCTTCGGAGCTGGAGTTACAGGCGTTGCAGGTGCTGGGAATCAAAGCAGGGTCTTCTGCCAGAGTAGCAAGTTCTCAACTGCTGTATCTGAGTTTCATCCTCAGAACACCCCTTTAAGGAAAGCCAGGGTTAGGGCTAGAGCAACAACTCACTGCTTTCTCAGTAAGGATAAGCACCCTAACACCTATAAAAGAAGCAGAGCACTGCTGCCCGAGCCTGCCACCCCACAACAGGGGGTAGAGACAGGCAGATCAGACCTGCTTAGATAGGACCCTCACTGAAAGCAGAGGCAGGGGTGGGGGTGAGCATGGGCTTCTGGGTCAATGAGAGAATGTGTTTAAAGGCAACCGCTTCTGAGGAACACCTCTGAGTGCACCCCTCCCCCCACATGTCTTGGGCCTTGCATCTAGCTGAAAAGTTGAGCCTCTTCAGGTAACTTTTGGGGGAACATCCTTGTGAAGCACTCCTTCACATACCCTGGCTCACTTTCCTGGGTGCTCAACTGCCTCTCTTTTCCCAGTCATGCTATATCCTGTAAAAATGCTGTTTTGTTTTGTTTTGTTTTTGTAGACCAGGCTGGCCTCGAACTCACAGCAATCCACCTGCCTCTGCCTCCTAAGTGCTGGGATTAAAGGCGTGGGCTACCATGCCCGGGCTTTCCTGCATGGGATGTCAAGATACAGTGGCTCCTCGGTTCACTTAGAGTGAGGCACACGCTTGTCAGGCACAAGCCAGCTTCACCTGGGAAAGAAGCCCTGTTAGCTTTAGGTTCTGAGAACAGTCCGTCCACACTTCATCTCCCGTCTTTCCCTGCTTTGGCTGTTTACCCCCACTGTGAGAAAGGTGGAGGAGGAGCATAGACCTGAACAGGGCTCACTGTGGCCTCAGTTTCCCCACCTCCTGTAGAGAGATACTGAAGGTGGGTTTTTGAGGGGTGCCAGGCCGCCTGCTCAGTATACAGTGACTTCGTACTTTGGGTGGGTGGGACTGTCAGGTGGAAAGACCGGAAGTTGGGCCACTTGGCTTCTAACCCTGCATAGTTATTAGGCCTTGGAGAAAGGATTCTATGGCCTAGCCTTCCCTTCCCAGTTGCAGTTGGTGGTTCTGGGACCTCATACCCTTTTCCCACTGTGAGAGTGCTAACATCAACTTGCAGAGCACACTGACAGCCATGTTCCCTTCCAGTCACTATCCCATTCTTCAAGTTGTCAAAAGAGGTGGGGCCGGATTTTCACTGACACAGCGAAACACTCTTGTCACATATTTTCTTTTGAGATGCTCACAAAGAGCGATTGGTGACTTTCCACTGTGCTTGTATTTACCTTAGGAGGAGACCTACGAGTGTCCCATGTAATTGGAGCAGCAAAATAGTTAAAAGTAAATGAAAATATTTAGGACAATCAGTGTAGTAACTGTACTCTTGTAAACACGGTGTGTTATTCGTGAATTATAACAAACTCAGGAATGCACGATCACCAAATCTTGTGATTTTATTTGATTTTATTAATTGCAAACTCACCAGAACATTTAGCATCTCACAAGTGGCAAGCGTTCGGTCTCCTTCATTTCCCCAAACTGTGCATATGTGCACTGGCACTGTATTTGGAGAATGAAGTTCACATGTTTGCTTTAATAGTATGTGGCAGGACTGGGACACACACTGATCCCTCTAGGCAAACACGGGCTTTGGTTAACTTTAATTAGCTAATTGGGCACCTCCCCCCCACTACTTAATATATAAGGAAATGAGGACAAGCACCTTTGCCTACGTGTAATTAAAACTAGAATGATGTCAGCAGCAGGTTTTAAAAGGGATTTCTATTTATTTTATCACCAAAAGGTGGCGTCCTACCCCTATGCCCTTTAGATATATATATATATAAAGCCCAAGCAACACACTAAAAAACAACAACAACAACAAAAAAACCCCAAAACCTTCTCGATTTAATTTAACAAAAAGAAACTTCCAGTTGATTACTGATAAATTAAAAATCTGTTCCCTGTGAACAAGATGTGACAGTGTTGAAAATGGACCGCTTGTTAAGCCATAGTGAGGTGTCCCTGTAATGTAAACCAAATGGGTTTGGGGTTCTCCAATAAGCCTGCACATCAGACAGTGTCATATCCTAAACCAGTGTCATTTTTTTTTTCATGGGATTTACAGCCAGGATTTCCTTTTGTATTTAAAAGTGTTGCCAATCTGTCTTTAGTCTCTCTTTTTTAGTGAAGTTAAAATCCAGACCAATGATCAGTAAGTAGCAAGCTAAGGACTTCATTGTTGGTACGGTTATGCCTAGAAAAAGCCAAAACAAACAAACAAACAAACAAAAAGAACCCAAAAAACAAAATGAAACTAAAAATAACCAAAACACAGAAAGCACAGCTGAGTCTGATAAACAAGATCACAGTAAGAACTGTTCTTCATGGACTGTGCACTGATTTGTCATAGTTAAATAAAGAGCTGTTTCCCTGGAGTTACAATTGGACCACCAGCTCCATAGCATATATAGATTATATTTGGTATGGCCAGCGTAGAAATTAAAAACCATGCCCCCCGCCCCAAGCACTGGCTACACTGTGGATTCCTATTTAATTCAATGTGAATTACAAACATGGACTTCCCAGTATTGCCCATGGTTTTGTGAGACCAACTTGACACAAACCTTTTAGATCAGAGCCTAGGCCATAGCAAGCATTCAATAAATATTAGATGTGACTACTGACAGCAGTGGCCTGTGAGAGCCCCGAAGGCAGGAACTTACTCTACTTGTGTATTTTAAAGTACTCACTAGATGGTGTGGAATATATTATAGAACATGTATTAATGTCTTAACAAAGAAAATGTCCTTTTACAGGATCCAAAGTACGTTTCACGTATGTAGTTTCTATATAAAAACGTGGGATGACTGGTCTTGTCTGCCTGGCATTCAGTGTTTTACAGCACAAATTCCACTAGGCTGTGTACCTTAGCACACACCGCCTTTCTCTGGATTTATTCTGCAATACCACTGAAAGGGTTTATTCATTATTTTACTTTCAAAACATATGATATAAATTTAAATGGCACTCTCACATTCTCATTTCAATTTAGACTTAAACTCTGCAAATGAACATATAATAATATTTGTCAAAAGACATTATCTAAGAGAGTCTATTATGGTCTATTCAGGGTGTTATTTACAATTGTGTTAGTCTCAAGATGCGAACAGCAGTAAGCAGCCCCCAGCTCCCAGAGCAGTTTGTGGGAACCCATAGTGTGACTTACAGAATATTCTCATGAAGAATTAGGCTAGCGGACATACCAGCTAGTCAGTAGCTGGAAACCCTGGCTTGGGAGTTTGGCAGCCTCTAGGGTGATAGGTCTAAAGAAAATAATTTCTGTTTTCTAGAAGCCACAGCAGTCCTGTATCTATGTGCCGTGTTGGAAACAAAAAATCAGCTTCCCTGGCTCGTTGATAAAAAGTGCTTTTTGTCTTATGTGTTTTTTTTTTTTTTTAAATATTTCAAAAAATATTTCATCCGGGCTCCTCTGGTACTTATTTAAATTTATACACTCAAACTTCAGAACAGCAAAAAGAAAAAAAAAAAAATCTCACCTTCCCAAAGAATTGCACAAAGCTTTTTTCTCACGTGACTGACGTTCAGGAGAGCAGGTAATTTGTGTTAAACAAGTGATTGACATGCTAGCCCCCGGGTGTTTTCTTAAGAGGCACCGTGGCAAAAACACAGTTCTTCTTGCAGCCACTTTTCCCCAAGTGGACCTGGACAGTGACAACATTCCTGAAAGAGCTGACAGGCTGGGGGCGAGTAAGTTCCTGCTCTCTTCACTCTCTCGCGATTCTGAGATGCTGGGGGAAATTCCCCCCCCCCCCCCGCGGCTGGAGGGGTTTCTGTTTCCTTGCAGTCCTTGTCCTTCAGTTGAACTTTCACCTTCCGAACTCGCCTTCTTTCATTGGACAAAATGCCGAAAGAAAGGGGAGAGACCGAGGGAGGACCAGGGATCAGGCTCCCGGCTGGAACGCTGCCCTTGCTGCCCTCTGCTCCAACTGTCACCCAGGCGAAGCACTTTCACTTTTAACTGGAGGAAACTCCATCCCCGCCTGTCCTCCCCCCCCCCCCCCCCCGGATTTTTTAGCTCTGACCCAAGCGAATCGCCCAAGCATTCTCCTCTGCGTCCCTACTTGCTGACACTCCTCTCCATTTCCGTGGATCTGAATGGGCCCCTTTCCCCTTCTTCTAAGGAGACCCCCCCCCCCTTCCCCCCCTGGCCCCTCGTTTTCCATCTCTTTTCATCCAGTCTTCTTTTGCCTTGGAAGTGTTGTGGCGTTTCATTCCCCGGTCTTCGGGCTCTGCCTCTCTCTCCTCCTCTTCCCCTCCCCACGTCCCTCACTTGGCAATTGCGATTTTTTTCCCCCCCCAAGCGAGCCCTGTTGTTTACCCAGCAGGTGGATGTGACGTCAGGGACGCACAACAGCAAAAAATAACAACATCTCCCTCCGCGACGCGATGGCCTCTCTTGCGCGCCTTATTTATTTATTTGTTCCGGGATGCGGGGGGGAAGGGAGCTTGCGACCCAAGGGCGCAGCATCGGGGTGCAAGTAGCGCTCGAGGGGTCACGGGGGCCTTGAGAGCGCGCACAGCTGGGCTTGGGCAGGGCGGGGGGCTGGGGAGGGTCGGGGGCGCTTCGCGGCCGGCCGCGCTGGCGCGGCTCCGGAACGAGTCCCGAGCGGAGGAATCTATTGTTATTTATTGTGTGGCAGCTGCACGCTGTGCTCGCGGCCCGGCCCTCACCCGCCCGCGAGTGCGTGTGTGCGCGCGTGAGTGTGAGCGGGGGGGCGCGCGCGGGCGGGAGTGGGCGCGCGCGGGGAAAGGCCCCGAAAACACCTTAGTTTGCACCGAGAGACCATTTGCCGCGGGTGAGTTCGTATTTTTCCATTTCTGCTCCACTTTTTTCCCCCCCAAGCCGCCTCCTGCCTTGTTTCCGCCACTTTAAACAACAACAACAACCAGCACAAAAAAAAAAAAAAAAAAAAAAAAAGGGAAAAAAAAAAGAAAAAAAGAAAAAAAAAAGAAAAAGAAAAAAAATCCTACTTTTCACCTCCAGGCTCCACGTGCATCTCCCCCCCAACCCTCTGTTCTCGACTCGCTCCGGAGTCCGGGCCCAGGCTCTGCGTGGGTGGGGGCCGCGCGCGGGCGCCGGGCTGGAGGAAGCGCGGGAGGCTCCCGCACTCTTGGGTCCATTTGCATAAGTCACTGTAGGGTGCGGAGGTGGCAGCACCTACCAGCTGGACTACCTCTCGGCCCCTCGCGCCTCTCTTCTGCGCTCGCTCTAGCCGCTTGGGTAGAGCGATCAATAAGCCCAGGCCGCCTGTCGCAACTTTGAGTGCCCAGTGTCAGCGCCTGATGGCCTCCTGGTGCGGGTACCCTGGACTCGGCCGCGGTAGGCAGGGGCGTGTGGCATCATCTCCCGAGCTCAAAGTTTGAACTTGGAGCAAACTTTCCCCTGGTATACAAGGGTGCGTGCCCCTTCTGTGCCTCCCGGCTGCCTGGGAACGGTGGAGGGCTGAGCAGGGACGCCTGCGCCCTGGGCCTGGTGCTTAGCGACATCCTTGCAGCCACGCGTGTTTTGGTCCGAACTCAGCGATGTGAACGCTCTTTAGCTAACCCCTGGGAGCCTGGAAAACTCATATCCACACCCGCGCACCCTCTGCCAGACACGCACCCCACGCGCGTTAGGCCTCCGCTTGACAGAGACGGCGCTCAAGCCAGCCGTAGCCGGATCGCGAGTGGGCATGGGGACAAGGCGCACCTCGAGGACCCTCAGTGCTCGTACTCTCGACCCCCTCGCCACCACACACTTTCGTTTCTGATCCCATGCGTCTCTAAAGCTCAGGGATCTGCTCTACCACACGCGTGTGCCACCGCGTCCCTCCGGCCCTGTCCCGGCCACCGATGGCTCTCCGTTTCTCGCCTGCGCGCAGCTTTCCTCCCGTGGCCTCGGTACTCCGATCCAGTCCCCCGGAGACATCTCTCTGAAGCCGACCAGACGAGGCGGCGCGCGCTTCGGGTGGGGATCGAGGCGGCGGCGGCGGCGCCTAGAGCCGGAGTTTGCCAGCTGCCGCAGGGTCGTGGTCATCTGCAGCCTCCGCCTCCTCGCGCCCCCGCCTCCCGCCCCTCCCCCCCATCCTGCCGCGCTCGGAAACTTTGATTCCTCGTCCCCCTCCCCACCTGTTGTGAGCTCCGCCTCAGTCCCTAGAGACTGGCGGTGACACACACGGGCGCCAGGGAGCTCCGCGCCCAGAAACAAAGTCGCATGCCCCCCCCCCAGTGTTTGCTTGGAAATTGCTGCCTGCAGCACCCCCATTCCCGCGCAGCTCCCGCCCCCTGGGAGCCAAAGGACTAAATAAACAGTTGTAACTCCAAACCTTGCGCCTGCCACCGCAGCCCTATCCCACCCCTTTCCCCAGTCCTGCCCCTCCTTTTTTGTTGTTGCAACTTTGTAAGATCCCAGGAAGGTGCTGAGACTAAGGCTCCGGCTGTGCTCGGGGTCTCCGGATTCCTGCAGGGATTCCCCGGGGCTCATCCTCCTCCCCTGTCCCCTCGCACTGGGGGTCCTCTCCCTCTGGCTGCCCCTTCTATCTCTGGTCCTAACCCCCTCCACCAAATCACCTCGTCCTACACACACACACACACACACACACACACACACACACTCTCAAAACCTTCACGGAAGGAAGAATTGCTGAGGGGTCGCCCCGGTCTCTCGTCGATCGCAGACCCCGAAAGTTTGCCGAAGGAGGACAGCGCTCTGCCGGCGAGCTGGCGAAGGGCTGCGGCGGCGCCTTGGGGAAGCGTGGAGCTGCCGGTGCGTCCTTCCCGGACGCGGTGGGTAAGTCGAGGCGGCCGTGGCAAGCGTGCCGGCGATTGGGGGGGGGGAGGGAGCAGGGAAGCGGGGCGCTGCACCAGCCAGCCTGGGCAACCAGAGCTCCGCGACCAGGCGCGGGGGATCAGGGAATGTGCTCATCCTGCTGGTAGGTGAGAGCAAATACGGACCTTCTTTCTCCCTTTTCTTCCCTGAACCCGAAAATCAGGAGATCAAAGTTAGCCTGGAATGTGAAGTGTAAAATGTGGTGACATCCCTCGCTCTACTTCTCAGCCCGCTCCCCCCTTATAACTATTAATTATTTCCAAGCCATTGTGTCCAATACCCTAGCTGGGCTGATTGCAAAGTGTATTGATTTAGGCTAGGCTCTTCCTATGCTTTCATCTTAATTTATTTTCTTATTGCTTGACTAGAGGACCCAAAATGAAACTTCTTTTTTCCATTTTTCTTCCACCCCACCCCCAGTCCCTTCATCTGAATGGTTTAAGTAGAATAATGAAATTAATGTGAACATTTCATTGGGTTGCATTTGAGCTAATCCAGTACTCTGCTGAGGGCCCAGGGTTACTGTCACGGCAGACTCCAGGTATTTTCCAAGTTCTGTTTTCTTATTTTGTCTCTGCTCTTCAAGCAAGAAGGCTGCGGGAACATTTTGGATTCCGTTTGAGGAGTCTGCCGGTTGAAACCCTCTGCACTTCACCTTCCTTGGGCCAGAGCCTGAAAGGATATTTAAGGAATTTTTTTCTGTTCCTGAAAATGTATTGGAGGATTCAAAATTCTTGCCTTTCTTGCACTTCTATATTTTTTCACAGTGAGAATCAGTTTGGGGGTTGGCTTGACAAGCTAATAAGACTTGAGGTGTTTTCTATTCAGGGGTGGGTCCCTTAATGGTGGCAGCTGAGTTCTTGCTAATTTCTTTGTCGTTCAGATCATTTTCAAGAATTCCATTCGAGATTTTATTTTGAAGTACTCATCTCTTTAGAGTCCAGAAAAGAAAAAGAGGACTCGCATTAAAAAAAAAAAAAAAAAGGAGTGGCTTTGACCCCCTTCTTTGAAATGTCTTATAATTAAAGAGCATTAAAAGTATAAGTAAAATTCAAACACCATTCAAAAAAGTGTCAATTAAAATCTTAGTGCAAAGGGGGGAAAGGTTTAGTATCTTTCTAGTGGCTGCAGCTTCCCCACTCCCCCCATTTTGGATTAGTCAATTGTTTGAGAGAGAGAGGGAAAATTCACTTTTTTTTTTTTTTTTTAAAGTAAAGTAAACAGCCTCCAACTGCTGAACCTTGACAACCCAAATTAAGGAAGCAGTGGAGATCAAACAGGGCTGCTGCTGGGCTGTTGTCAGGAACTGCTTTAAGGGAGAAGCCAGCAAGGCTCTATGTTCAGTTCTGCAGAAATGGACCATTGCAAATACTTATCTTTATTGTGCAAGTGAAGCCTCAGTTGGAAGGAAATACCCAGCCTCTGGGCTGCATTTGAGTTCCTATGGATGCCGAATTGCTAAATAAGTTACTATTTTGTAATACATTTCTGTTTTAGGAGAAGGCACCCAAAAAGGTATCCAAAGAATATTAAGTCATCCGAATTCTGTCTGGCTTGCAAACCAGAGCTCACCGTGGCATTCTTTTTACCAACAGTACACTCCCACACCAGTTAGAGAACATTTTTTCACATCCAGTTTAGAAGATTTGCCTTCTCAGGGAAACCAGGGTTTAAATCTGCTGTGTAGTTAAAAACAAAAAGAAGAAACCCAAGTGATAAAGCCTACTCTTGGAATTTAAAGAGGAGAGAGCCTTCTCTAGATTACACATGACCTTTTTTTTTTTTTTTTTTTTTTTTTTTTTGATTGACATTCAGTATGACCAGCTGCTACTTTATTTAGGTTCTTTGTAACTTGGCCTCCCCTGTTGTCTAGGAAATTTTAACTACATTTTTTTTTAAAGGAAAGTACTAATGGCAATCACTTCAGCATTTTATTTTCCCAGGTTTATTTATCAAGGTAAAATGAATGAACCATCAGTTATTCAAAGAAACTTTTAAAGGAAGGGCTTTACATTGCTGGAGATGTCTTCAGGGTACAATGTTTATATTTGAATCCTGAAGTCTAAACTGTGTAACACTTTTTTCTAGCTAAAAACTATCTCCAAGTTAAATACCATCTTTAAATCATTGTCATTTAAGGCTTGTATTTTTAATTAGTGCCTGTCACATAGTAACTACTTTGTTCCTTTTTTTTTAAAAAAATATACACGCTAGAGTTGCATAACCATGTACACAATGTGTTACAAAGTCTGGTGCTTTTATTGGGTATACCTTTATTGTATAATTAAGCAGTGTGGGTTAAACATACACATGGATTCTGTTAGGCAGTTTTCTGCAGTATATCATGTTTTTTAAAAAGCTGTAAATATTTTCTAGTTAAATCACTAGTACCAACAATAATAGAAGTTAATCGAGTTAATATTGGGCCTAAGGTTTTTTGACTTTTCCTGTGACTCAGGCTTGACTGAGCATTCTTAGGCTTGTGGAAGGGTCCTTACTTCGCTCCAGACCCCTGTGGAAAGGTGTTGTGTTGGCAACAATTGAAATGAACAGAACTGGGCTGGCTGGCAGCCCCCTTCCATCTCCCCCCACCCCCCACATACATACACATGTGTGTGTATTCTGACAAGTTTAGGAGCTGTAGGTCTGAGCCCATTTCAGTTACTATAGCAGGAGTATTTTACAGAAGATAGCCAGAGTTTTGCCTTTTAAAAATAATTTTAGGCACACGTTAATCAAATTTCAATAGATTGCAGGCTGACAGAAAATAGTATAAATTTTGTTTATGATTTGGTTACTTTAAGGTACTTACATTAAAGAAACTCATTTAACCCCTGAGTGCAGAACGTTAAGTAGACAGGGAAGCCCTGCAGAGGCCTCCAGCTGCCCTTCGCTCTCCCGATAATCTTAAATTACTACAATTTAATTGCAACTTCAAGGCATCAAGTATGGGCTGTTTCTGCAGATTTCAGAAAGGGTTTCCAGAGCTTAGCTTCATTTACACAGGTGGTATTTTTACTTAAAACCTTTTTTTCCTGAGTACCCTTTTCTTACTTTATCCCGTTAGTTAGTATACCTCAACTATACATTTCAGTCATTTTTGCTAAGTAAGCAATAGTGGCCATTGTCTTAAAGCAAGTTTTAAAATCTAGAATATAAATACATGCACTAAGCAGGGAATTGGTTGTCTATAGAAAGTAAATCCAAGAAAGGCATTTGATGACTGAACAGGTGAATTCCATACATTGAAATTTTATGTATACATTTATTATTTGCAGTGTCTTTTTTTTTTCTTTTTCTTTTTTCGTTTTTGGATTGCAGTAAATCCCACCAGGTGATCAAACACTGAGCCCTGAGAAAAGCCAGCCAGAAGGGTTTGCAAGTCTTCCAAATGAGTTTTCCCAGACTTGTTACCTTCCTCTGAAGGCCACTTAGCTATAGGGCCAGGCATGGTATGCAAAGAGCCCGTCTTCAACAGGATTTTGAAAATTACTTCTCTTGCCTGATATTTGGATGAATTAAAGTTAGGGATGCCAAAAGCTCGTGCGGCAGCAGACTGCGAGATGAGATGACTTCTTAAAATAGGGGCAAACGTGGCCAAATTAGGATGCCTGCCTTCTGCATGCCAGTTAACCCTTTTCTCCTGTAGGAGATTCTTTATCTCAGTGTGCATGTGGCCACAGGGTTAATGGACAGAAGGTAGATTTGGCTTGTGTCCCCAACCTGAAAATAAGTGTAAGGAGCATTTGATTTCAAGAACTGCTTTGCTTTTGCTCCCTTGAGTGATGTTCTTGCTCTGTGGGCTCCGGGCTGGTGTTCTGCAGGGAAGGAAATACAGCGGTCAAGTGTAGGAGAGACAATTAGACAGTTTTCTTTGTTTCCTTAGTAAATTATTCTTGTTAATTACTGTCAGTTTGTGGGAAGGCATTTCTCATACCTTATGTAAAAGGTAGCTCCTGTTCATAGGAGAGTGCTGGAAGCTGCGTTCTTTTCTCCACGTTTATTCACGTGAGGTATGTGGGCCGGGCCGGCTTGTAGACATCTCTCTGAGCCTTGTTTTTCTCTCTGTTGTCCCCTGACACCGGCTTTTAATGTATGCTTTGCCTCTCGAACACAACAGGTGCTTGTTTGGTTGTTCAGTCTGTGGTTCTGAAAGTGAGACCATGATTTCCTAGGCAGCCACGAGGAGAAAGAACTGCACGTGAGCAAAGGCCTGGTACCTGAGCAGGTGCAAATAAATGCCTTTGCCTCTGTTACCTCCCCAAGTCACTCTGTTTCACAAAAACGTTGGTGTGGGCACTCGGTGGGGGTGGGGAGGAGGGAGTCTGTTATTACCCGCTGAAGTTCACAGTGACGCTGTAGTTATTGAAGGCTCTGGGCCGAGCATAGAGGACACTTGGGGCCTTCTGGTGGTGTGATCTTGCTCTTCCTGGCCACTCAGTTGTTGGGTTAAATTAGTTTCCTCAATCCCAGTACTTAAAGTAACTAAATCATAAACAAAATTTATATTAGATCCTGACAACCAATAATCTGTTTAAATTACATTAAAGTATCTGGGCAAAATTTTAATTAAAGACCGAAGTACTGTCAAGCCCTGTAAATATCCTGACAGGTCTACTCAAACGGAACTGATACTGTGAAATATTTACATATGTCTGGTGTGTTTGGAGCATCTCAGCAGTGCCCGTCCTGAGCTAATTGCACTTTCTTTCCAAATCACATTTTTAATAAAATAGTTTTTTTTAAAGAAATATTAACACATACACAGAGTTCCAGAGTTCTGTTCACTACTGCAGTCTTTCCTCGCAGGATCTTTCTGTGATAAGTTTGTTTTCTCACATTGCTGCTAATTCAGTAGCTGAGGTGGAAGGGCCACTGGCTGAAAGTGTGTCCTCCTGGTTGAAGACGGTAAAGGCTAGTGTCACTTTCAGAGCATTCAACAGGAAGATGGGAGGCTAGTGTCACTTTCAGAGCATTCAACAGGAAGATGGGAGCCGGTCGCCTATGGGTCCTCGGTCTGTATTTTAGGGTGGGTTCTCCACCCCCCCTTTGAATTCTGCATTTGGATACTTGTTTGTTATCAATAAGTCAGGGGGACAGTGACATTTTATCAAAGTCTGTAATTTTTTGCTTATCTTGTGCATGATGGATGACTTAGAATGCTAGGTTTATTTCCAGCGCCCAGCTTACTGTGAGTTCTCTGGACGCCTTTCTCTTGCCCATCCACTTCCGCGTCACTCTGTGTTTCCGCGTTTCCGAGGCTCCTGCCCGTGGGTTAGGTGATAGAGGGCTATCCTCTGAGCTTATCAAGTTAGCAAGAGGAGCTTGTTTTACAGTTTCAGGTCAGTGAATGAAGCGCTCAGAGGAGGGGAGTTTTGTCAGTTTTGCTGGAGCCCTGACTTTCTGAGCCAGGTGAACGCAGGGGTCCAGGTAAGATACTCTTGTTAGAGGTGGACGGAGGTTGCAGGCCGTCTTGTGGGCGTTTGGCTTTTGTTTGTTTGCTTGCTTTCAAGATAGGGTTT
Organism: Acomys percivali; assembly: GCA_907169655.1. Taxonomy (NCBI): domain Eukaryota; kingdom Metazoa; phylum Chordata; class Mammalia; order Rodentia; family Muridae; genus Acomys; species Acomys percivali. The sequence goes on from OU015745.1 coordinate 42,761,422, forward strand.
TGCTTTGCGTAACCTTGACTGTCCTGAAACTTGCTCTATAGACTAGGCTGGCCCCAAGCTCAGAGATCTGCCTGCCTCTGCTTCCCTGGTGCCAGGATTAAAGATGTGCAACACTACATCCCTCAGGCAGCCTTAATCTACATGTTTCAAAGTGAAGTTCTTTATTCAAGTGTGAATAAGAATGAATTTGAGAAGGCATATGAATAGGATAGGGTTTTTGTTTGTTTGTTTTTTATTTTTGTTTTTGTTTTTGTATTTTTCGAGACAGGGTTTCTCTTTGTGTGTAGCCTTGCCTGTCCTCGACTCCCTTTGTAGAATTTGAAGAGGTCTACCTGCCTCTGACTCCCAAGTGTTGGGATTAAAGACACCACACCCCTGGCCACCCACCCCCCACCCCCAACTAAAATAACATTCTTGAATCAGAACTCTGAGTGTGTGTGTGTGTGTGTGCACTTAGAGGAGGAGGCCAGGGATTCTGCTCTGTCTGTCGCTTTCTGCCATATTTCCTTGTGATAGGGTTTCTTTGTGCTCTTGGAGTTGGCTGTGTTTCAGGTAGGCTGCCTGGCCAGTGAGCTCCAGGGATCTCTGTGTTTTTCCCTAGCACAGTGCTAGAGTTACAGGTGTGTGCAGCTACCATTAGCTTTTACCTTTGTACTGGATCTAAACACAGGCTCCCGTGCTTATGTAGCGAGCATCCTTAGCCACTGGCCATCTGCCCAGCCCTTGAATCAGAATTTTTAATGACTAACAAGTAGAGTACATTTATAACAAAATTTCTTCTGAAGTCTTGATGCCCACAGAATAGAAACCCATGGTCCCAGGTGATTGCTGCCACTGGAGGCAGCCAATGAAACCTACCCTGCTGAGTGTCACTGGCCATTTTTTGTCTTTGAGGCCTGGTCCTGTGTTGTTGTTGATGTTTGGATTTGTGTTTAGAGTTAAAACCAATTTTTTAAACCAAACATGAATATTTGAATCTCAACAGAGCTGTAGTTCAAATACAGAGGTGAGCACACAGCTTCTGTCTTCCTATATCTGGGGTGGGGCCAGGCTTTGTGCTTGAGGGAGCGCCATCTGAAGTCTCAGATGCATAAAATAGGGAAAGGAAAAAGCTGGCTGCCTCAGGGCTCAGAGTCACCGAAGTGCCTGCGACCACCCCTCAGTAGCCTTTGTATTGCTTGGCCACTGTGAAACCTTAACAAATGTGGACAAGCTTCCTTTTCAGAATTAGGCACAGAAGGAATTGTTGCTTAGGGACACACAGGCTACTCAAGAGCCTCAGGGTTCAACCAAGTGAAAGGAACATTCTGGAGCATCATTACCTCCCAGCAAGTGTCAGTTACTTCCCTCCATGATTTGCCCTCCTCCGTGTTTGCTGGGCGCATAGTGTGGTCACCTTACAGCCGCTAGTTGCTGTCAAGTGGCGTTCTGGAATTCCTTCTTGACTCTCACGATTCAGTTTTGATTTCGAAGTCTAAACTGTTTATTCCTTAGATTAACCTGCTGGCACAAGTATTTTGAGTTCCCTAAGCATGTTGGGAGACTCTCTGTGTATGTGACAGGGCATGCACAGATAATGATGCAAAGAGCCTAGCCAGGGATGCCACACAAATAAAGAAGCTGAATCCTATCAAGAATGCCTCCTCCAAGATTATGAGATAAGGAAGATCAAGCTAAGGAGGCCAGTGTAGGTATGCGGATCTTCAGCCGAAGTTCTCAGATCAAAGAGTTACCTATCTAGGTGAAAGTTGTCCTGACATTAGAGTGCGGCTGGGTGGGGTCTGTGTCTGTGGTGGGCCTTTTGAAGTTACCCAAACTTGATTTTTAATTTGCAGTTGTAATCTTGGTGTGGCCTCATTCTAATAACAGCTGAAAACTGTCCTTACTGTTTGGGACTTTACATTTAGGTTGGCAGTGGGTTCTAGTCCCGTTTGGGATAATGGTGTGACACAAAGTTCATTTGCTGCTCTTTAGACCTTCATGCACTTAAAAAAAAAAAAAATCTAGTAGACTAAACTTCAGCATTGGGGTGTGTCCACCACCCAGGGGAGTGGCCCTCTAGAAGACTAGAAGTAGAACAGATTGGAAGGATGGAGGTGAAGTGGTGGGAGACGGGGCATGGAGCTGTACCTTGTCAGTGGCTGAGGAAATCCCAGCTTGATGGTAACTGATGTGTCTTTGCTTGTTGAAAGGGTGTTAATCATTTCATTAAGAAAGGTTAAGTAATTAACTGATATTTCATTAGGGAATCAATAGCAGTCCCCTTTCAGTGATGTCTTCTAGTGATTTTTGAATAGGAAGTTGGCTGTGTTTAATTACATGGCGAGCGGGTTGTCAGATGTTGAAAAGCAGGGCACAGAGCACCTTCAGAAACTATCACTGCCCGTGTATGATGACAGAGGGTTCGGGAGAAAAGCCATCTATTAAAACAGTTCCTCGCATGGGCTCCTTCAGTATGCCGCGCAGACTTGCTTCTATTTCGTGTGTCTTCTCTGGGTTTAAGAAGGAGTCTGGTGTCTAAATGTGTTCGTCTTTTCTGAATCATTTTGTTGCAGCAGGGTGCACGTTGACAGCAAACATGGGCTCTCCCTTGGGTTAAGTGTGCTAGGAGTGTGTTCTCTTCCTCCATGTGGACAGGGTAGGCTTGGGGGGGGGGCGGGGAAGAGGGGAGTTGGGCCTGGGGGGGTCTGCTTCTGCCATCACCTCTGTCTGTGTTAACTCCAGCACAGTTCCTAAATCATTTCAGGATGGGAATGGGGGAGGTCCCTCCCCACCAGTCTCCAGCACCCCCTGTGTCCTGTTGTCACAAACAGGGCCTGCTGGCATTCCTAGCAACTGAACATTGAACAGGTCTCCAAAGAGAAGCCTTACTTCAGAGCTGTTTTTGTTTTGTTTTGCTTGGGAAACAGCAGAGATACTTTTACTATATATAGAAATTTTCTGTGGTGGAGATGACTTTCCCATAGCATAGTGCTATCGGTAAGAATTCCTTAAGCATGAGGTAATAATAAGTGATTTTGAAAGCCTTGGAAATGGGTTTGGTTTGGGGACACAGGGCTTTGGGGTCTCTCCCCAGCGCAAAGTTGTTGAACATAACGGTGATGCCTCCAGCCATCAGCGATGCGAACTCCAGAGGAAGGTATTGGACAGATCTTTCCCTTAAAAGCTGTATATTTGTACTTTTCAATTTGGGTTATGAAATATGTAAGGCAGTAAAGGAACAAAAATTATTTATTTTGAGCATTGTGTGTCTACAGTCCAGCTTCTAAACACACAGTGGTTTGGTAAAAAGGACGCTGGCCTCATTTGTCCTCAGCCCTTCAGAGGAGGGACGGTTTTCCCAGTTGGCAGCTTTTTGCTCCCTGCATGTATTTATACATTTAATATATAAGTACGCGTTCCCCATAAGAGGATCGTATGTTCATGTGCAAAGGTTTATATTATAGCACCTTACTTTATGTATTCTTTGGCAACCTGGCTTTAAAAAAGTATCCAGTATAGCTGGTGAAATTCACCCATATGGGCACATGGAGCGGTGGCTGATTTTCCTTTTCTTATTTTAGCCATGCATGTTTTTCCTGCATATATGTGCACCATATGCATGCACAAGTTAGAAGAGGAGGTTCTAAGAGGGAGTCAGAACCTTCAGAGCTAGGGTGTGAGCCGTCATGTGGAATTGAACCCCGGTCCCCTGCAAGAGCAACAAGTGCTTGTCCCCCTGAGCCAGCTTTCCAGCCCCTGGTTCCCCTGGTTCCAATTGGAGTGCTGAATTTTAACCCAAAATGAACTCTTTATATTTGAACCCAAAACCTAGCAGCATAAAATTCAGACTAACTGTTAAGCCTCCAGTCTTGACTCCAATTCTGTAATTTGCTTATTTGCATGTACTTTCAGAGGAAATAACCTTAAATAATCTCAACCATTTATCAGAGAGTTTGATTAAAAATAATCTTTCAAGTGGCCGATCTCTTCTATTAAGAAAGGGGGAAAATAGGCATTCATTTGAGGGAGCCTAGCCATTTCCTCATCTTATTTAAAGAGTTGGCTTAGAACTTAACAGTTGCATCTGCAGGGTAGAGAGTTAAAGAGCGACGTTTAATTAACAGGCTCTTTATACTGCTGTATCCTTGGTATGATGTAGCACCTTGTTCTTCAGTGGAGAAAGTGATTTCTGCATAATTTAAAGGGCTGGCATCTTGATAGTAAGAAAGCTATATAAATAAAGATATGCTTAGATGAGAATCGGAACATGTTTTTAAAATAGTGTGCGTGTCTACTTTCAGCTCTGCTACCAAACTTGCTGCAGAAGCCAGAGTTGAGGCTCCCTGATTATGCTAATGACCAGAGAATCGATGGTGCGAGTCGAGATGTCATCCGCGGTATAATCGGGGAAAGTTACCAGTTTTTTTTTTCCTCGTCGTCATTAAGTATCAGTGATAAATAATGCACTGTTCACTCTGAGTAGATGGAACATATTTAATTCTGATGTACAGAGTTTCAATTTCATCGGGTTCATTTCAGAGTAAATGATAATCTTTGGTAATTTGAGAGGAAAGAGAAAAGGCGTTTGTGTCAGCAGGACTAACAGGGGCCATCTCGAAATGTTTACCTTGACAAGCCAGGGAAGATTGGGAAAACTTTATTATTATTTTTTTCCTGGCTACCTTGGTTATTTGTGCTGACATTTTATTAGAGTATCAGGCACTCAGTAAATAGCACAAATGGCTGGAGATGTTAAACAAAATAGCCTACAGGTAGCTAATGCTTCTCTGCAGAAGGGAGAAAAGCCTAACGGAAGGGGATGTGTGCACAGTGCTCTCTGGAGATGATGAGCATGCACAGCTGGGATGGTAGAGCTTGTTAGCCCTTAAAACAACAGGCTTAGTTTAAGCAAAAAGTGGATTGCTCATACTTGGCAGTGGTTTTTCAGCAAGGAGTCGGACTGGTACCATGGTGCCTTTAAACTTTCCGGGAAGCAGAGACCCTAATTCCTGTGTCACTAAGGATTCCAAGTGCTCCATAGATGGGAGTCAGCTTTTGTTTTAATGCTGCATAGTTGTACCAAGTAAGGGGAGGGAGGGAGGTGAGAGGGTGGGGGAGAATAATGAACTGGTTTTATAGGTTGTAGGAACTGATGGTAAAATGCATGAGAGAGTCTGATGGGAGCCTGCTTGGAGGACACTCCTTCCAAGGGTCCTTATAATAGGTCCTCTGGAAAGTGCAGTTCCGTCCTGGTCCAGGCCAGTGAGCCTTGCCTTCCCTTGCTTTCTGTCCCCTGCATGGGGCCATGCTGGCTCTGTCCAGCTCTGCCATCTGCTCTTCCAGCAGAGGTCTTCCCTGTGGTAAGGTGGGCCAACTGGGTCAACCATTGTGATCTGGCAGAGGTCCACTGGGAGCTAAGATCAGCCAGGCTCATTTTTATGTGTGTCCAAAGCCAAGATTTCAACTTGGTGAAAAGCTGTGGAATTTATCTCCCGAAGCGTCGCCTAAACTCTACTTTTTCTTTCTCCTACTGCCTGTGCTCAGAGACCATTGCTTAATGCTCCCAATTATGCGGATCCCTCAGTACTTTTGAACACCTGTGTGCAGTCAGATCCTGGGTGGTCACGGAGCCTGGCTCTGGCAACTGAGTCTCTGTTTGATTGGGGAAATCCCAAGTAGTCTGACCATGCTTCCCCATCTGAGCAGAGGATCAAAAAGGGGGACCCCTTTTTTTTAAAGTCTTGAACTTGAGCACTGAAAAGTATCTTCAGAGTGTAGGTTGGGGCTACTCTTATACTAAGTCAGAAATGATGTCTTTAAACTATCTGTAGCTTGTCACATCCATTATCTATATACATATCTTAAAGAGTAGTCTCTTTCTCTTTTCCTTTGCCAAGTAAGCATTAAAGTTTTGTATAGGAATGAGGAGGCAAGTGGGGGCTAGTTTGTTTTGGAGCCATGCAGTGTTAATGGGGGAGAGTGCTGGGCTTTTCTGGTATTAGGGATTGGGGGTGGGAACCCATCAGAGCTCCAGAGGACCTCATTGATGGTCCAAACCAGTCACATCTTTGTCACAAGGAGACTGGAGACTAGTGAGGGGATGTGACGTTGACATATAAATTCACATGTATGTATCTAAGTGGAATATGTTTGTGTACATGGCTATATACTGTTTGTACATATGGGTGTGCTTTTGGAAAATGACAAGGTATTTTACAGGGTTTGCCAATTAGATGAAACTGGCTAGGGAGCCCCAGGAATCCACCTGTCTCCATCTTCCTGGTGGTAGATCACACATGCATGCCACCACGGCCAGCTTTTTAAACGTGCTATGGAGATGCTTAGGTTCTCATGCTAGCATGGCTGGCACCCTCTGAGGCATCTGCCCCTACCCAGCAGGCTTTACTTCTCTCTGTAGCAGAGGATGGTGGATGGTGGTGCTAGCAATGTGCCCAGGCTCTTGTGCAAGCTGGCTACCACTGAGCTATATTCCTAGCCCAGGGACACTTTCTTATATCATAATGTATCCTATCCAATTGTTGATGACGACTTGGTCCTTCAGTAAATGTATTTATATGTCATTTTCTTCTTTTTGAGAGCAGCAGCAGCTTGAGGGCCAGAGACTCTGGGGTGTTCACTGGAGTGTCTATAGGCATCCTGGGGTCTGTAGAGCAAGCCTTTGGAGCTGCGTTGATAGACAGCACGGTCCTGGTTGTGGGTAACATAGTGTAAAATATCAGTAAGTATTCACAGGATCACAGCTCCTGAGGTTAAAAGTGGATGCACGGCACTGGGTGGGTAGTGGCGGCTCACGCCTTTAATCCCAGCACTCTGGGAGGCAGAGGCAGGTGGATCTCTATGAGTTCCAGGCCAGTCTGGTCTACAAAGCGAGCCCAGGACAGCCAAGGCTACACAGAGAGACCCTGTCTCGGGGCGGAGGGGGGATACGTATGATTCTACACATACATGCCATTCAAACTCTCAATGGCACCTGCCTGTGTGTCTTGCTTTTCCTGGGTTCTGTTGGCAATACTAAATGCAGGTTGGAGGATGGGTTTTGTTTTGGGTGAGATTAAAAAAAAACAAAGCAATTGTTTTATTTCTTTTTTCCATATCAGCTGTGGAGAATCTGAAACTTAGGTGTCAGAGGGCCAGTAGCCCATGAAACCAGTTCCTCTAACAACGCAGAAAGTTTGAGTCCATAAGCCCTTTGAACTCTAAGCGAAGACACAGAAAATGAACTAGAGTAGGGACTTGTAGTACAAGTCAAAGAGGGAAGGATGCTGTGAGTGTCGCTCACAGTGCCCACCTTACCCCTTGTAGCCTCTTTTCTGCAGGACAGTGTAGTGATGGCTTTCAAGCCTTCGGATCTGCCCATGCTCCTTCCCTCCTCTCCTCCTTTCTTCAGCCCTCTCCTGGGACCTCACCTTTGGCCCCCTTCTGTCCCTATTAACCTCCACTGCTATCACCTTCCCTGGCTTTCATTCCTGAAAGAGGTTTCTGGATGTTAAATTGGATGGCATCCTCAGGAAAGAGCCAGCATCCACCGTCTTATTCCAAAGTGTGAATTAGTGAACATGCAGATTCCTTCTGAGAGGGCTTTTGCTTCAAGGAGGAGCTGGAACAGTTGGCCCAAGCCTTGTAGAAGCCAGCCAGTGTTCTTGACGATGCATGTACTCTAGTGGCCAGTAAGGACATACTCCTCAGGAGGATGAAATGGGCTTCCCTTATGGGGGTTCAGGTCTGAAGCAGAGAATGGGTTTTTAATTTAATTAATTAATTTGCTATTACTGAATTTGAAACCATTGAAGGGGTCACCTTGAACCAAGTGGTTTTGGCTCTCTTCTATATCTGGCCCTGATTCTCTGCATCTTAGGTTCTGTCATCCTGAGCGAGTAGTTATTGTTTGAGTTGCAAGGGGTTACTTGAGTTTGGTGGTCTTAGTGGCAGAACCAGCAGGAGGTGCACATGAGCAGCCTAGGCAAAGCCTTTATTGGCCCATGCAAACACTGCAGTTTGGTGGTGGATGTTGATGATTGTTATTCTTCCAGTTACTGTGTTTTATGACAAGGCATTGCCCTTCACTTCCTCCTTCTCCTTTCCTTGTTTGATTATGAGAGCTGACAAGGGGGAGTTCCAACTGTACCTACATTTCTTCCACACAAGGAAGGAATTGGCTCTTCTGGAACTCTTACTGTCTGTCTAGAGCCAAAGGGAAGGGCTGTAAAGAGTTTGTGTGAAACACCCAGAGACCAAGCTGGAGGGTGGATGTTTCATGTCCCCATAGCCTTTGGAGATTGCAGAAGGGAGATTGGTTTGCAAACGTTGTCATTATAGGCTGATATGCTTTCAGGACCAACTGACATTTGTAGCTTTCCCCACCAAGAACAGGGATTGACTTTATCAACCTAGGGAAAAAGAAGCACAAACTAGCCACAGTGATGACCCCTGTGGCCCCTCAGGCCGTGGTGGGTTTGTGGCACCAGAACGTTCCTTCATAGTATTTTCATATTTCCACTGGATGCCCTTTACATGTCATCTTTGTCATCACTAAGGCAACTACTGATGTTACGTAGTGGCTCCAACGTTAGACAACATATGGGATTTTCCTTCTCTGTTTTGGGATTTGAATACATCATTTTTCCCTGGCAAAAAGAATCTCTGATTCACTCCCAGGGAAATGAGGCACTGTCCAGGACAGTTAATAACCTGTAATGCACATAGATTCTCCATCTTTCTTTCATCCACTGTGTGTGCTGTTCAGCAGTTGGAGAGGGACCTTACATTGGCCTTGTATTTGTCTCCTTGCACAGTGGCCACAACTTATCCTGGGCAAAGACTTGCTGCATTTGTCCTGGATGCCCCTGGAGGAGCTTGGTCAGAGTTTTGTTTACTTTTGTTTGTGCACTCATGTGTGCACAGGTGCAGTTCTCAGGTGTAGTCCACTTTTTTTTTTTTTTTTTAAAGCTAGTTCTTTCATTGGTCTAGAGCTTGCCTTGTAGGCTAGACTGGCCAGGGACCCACTGTCTCTGCCTCCTGACACTGAGATAGCAAGGCCAACTCACCGTGCCCTGCTTTTCACGTGGGATTTCATCTGAGGTCTACAGGCTTGCAAGATGAGCACTTAAGATTGAGTCATCTCTCTAGCTGTCAGACAGAAATGTCACTATGCACTGCCGTTTCTTAGGGATGATGTAAAGCATTAGAGGCGGGGGGTTTAAGTGATTTTATTTGCCATTGTGGAAGTAAAATATGTATATAGGTTGATTTATTTATTCAAATATACCTGTTTATTAGTTCCCTCTTCATCCATTGGCTCAAAATTAATACTGGGCCAGGAAGCATTCCTCTCTGACCACCAGCTGCCTCAGCTTGCTTTGGGATAATCTCGGATGTTTTGACACAAACATCACTTGGATGTCCAAAAGCAATGCCATTATTCATGGGAATCTTTGTCAACAATCTTACCTCATTCACCTTCAGTCTTTGGTTTACTAAATACATGATGGCTTGGAATCATATGAGTTTTCTTTATGGTAGTTCCGATTTCTGTACCACACAGCCCTTGTTTACAGTTGACTACCTAAAGTCCAGGAGGTTAGGGTCCTGCGAGTACAAGCTCTTCTCTCTAGTCTGGGTACTTAATTAAGACCAGGCAGATTGATTTCTCCATTAGGCTAGAAGGCAGGTGTTGCCTTAATTTGAATTTCTTCTTAAGAGTCTGTTTATCTGCACCTCCCCCCTCATACTAAATATGTATAGTTAGCAAGACCCTTTGCATGAATGAATTGTATACATCAAATGGCTTAAAACTCAAACCAAATATCCTATGGTGAGTTGCTATGAGGAAAGTACTGGTGGGGAATTGCCTTTGCCGAGTGCCCAGAGCCCCTGTACAATGTCTGCTTGGGGGATGCTGATTTGTGGTGTAATGAATATGAACTCTCATTTTCTGACCCTTCACACTACATCAGGGACAGGGTGTCAGATGTAGTGATGTGGTGATGTGGAGACCTTACTTTTTGGTGGAGGGTTGGTTTTCTTTCCATTTGTCTATTCAATTTTCATCTTAAAAAAAAAAAAAAAAAAAAACCAAACAAACAAACAAAAAAAAGGAATGAAAGAAACTTCCTCAAAGGATTGTTAGTGTTTGAAGTGAAATTTAAATTCCTAACCCCGGTAGATTAGAGTAAACCCAAACTCTGCTAGAGCCATTTCATTCCTGCTACACAGTGTTGGATTAAAGCTGAGGACCCTGAGCCTGGGGCACTGGCTGAGGTGTAACCAGTTCCTGATCCCACTTGTTCTTGTATGTCAGTCACTCTACAGTGCTGTGGTGGAGGGCAAGAACTTGACTCCAGGCACTGTGAACTAAGACTTAGGTAACACTTGTTAGGTCTCTTAGCCTCTCCGTTATTTTTCCTCTTTCATAAGTGTTTGTGTATAATGCCTGGCATGGTCGTGCATGCCTGCAGAGCCAACATTTGGGAGGCTGACGTAGAAGCATTGTGAGTTTGAGGATAGCCTGGGCTGTGTATTGAGAGTTTAATGCTAGCCTGAGTTACAGTGTGAAGTTCCATCTCAGAAACAAACAAACAAAACCCTTGGGAGGAAGAGGCAGGTGGATCTCTGAATTCAAGGCCAGCTTGGTCTACAGAGTGAATTCTGGGACAGCCAGGACTATACAGAGAAACTCTGTCTTGGAAAAAAAAAAAACCAAACAACCAAACAACAAACCAAAGCACCACCACCACCACCAACCTCTGCCCCCGCCCAAGACCCCAAACAAGCGAAATCCTAAAACACCCCCCACAGAGAACCCTAACCAACCCAGATGTGATATAACAGACTCAGGTTGTTCTGTGGGCTGAATTAGCCCTGCAGAGACCATCACTGTCCATGTTAGCTCTTAGAGTACTTATTATGCTTGTGTCTCTTCTGGCTAAAAGTTGTATCGAGTGGCCAAGGGTCAGAAAGAAGGATGGATTTTGCAAAGGTAATTCAAAGACAGAAGACAACATGCCACATACACAAGGTGTGGTGTGGGTACTGGAGACACAAGTTCGTTGTCTTGCTGTGTGTGGGAGTTTGTGACTTGCTTCAGTTGAGTCTCTTTGCTTTTGGCTGAGCTCCTGACATCTGGATTTGCCGGCTGTTTTTGTTTGCTTCTGCCACTGGTGCAGGTGCAGATAACAGGAAGTGAAACCCTAGGTAGCCCAAGGGAGCCTCATCATTCAAATGGTGCCAGGCAGCTTTGTGCCACCAGCGTTATCACTTTACCAGTAATCTGGCATGCTCTGGGCACTTACACGTGCTGGGAGGGTTGCAGAGGAGAGAAGTCACACCACTGGTTGGTATCAATCACCCTGCTAGGCTCCTTGGAAGGTGCAGGTGGCAAACTGGCACTGGGAACAGGTGGTATGAACACACAGCTGTACCTGTCCAGAGACCCCAGAATGTCACAGTACGGTTGAGATTACTCAGATGTATGCAGAAAAAGAGCGTTGAGTATGTGGAAATTGAACATGTGTTTAGTTAGAGCTGAAATGTCTCAGAGTTTGAGACTCCATTACATAATTCCTCTTTTGGACCTGAGGCTTGGAAACTGGGTCTTCTGAGTGTTCGCGTGTTCGTCCAGTAGACCGTGGTATATCTAGAGTGAGCAATGTCTTTCAGGGTTACTCTGGTCTTTGTCCTAGAAGTTTCACGAATACCCATCGTTGTCCTGTCTGTCGAAGAGGTAAAGTCTCTCTGTTCTTGGCCTGGGTTTGGTGACCTCTTGGATGTAACACTGCATTGAATAGAGTTTGCACAGCTTGACCTATTCTCTGGGAGGGTTCTCTCTTCCTCTGGCAACATGGATGTGTGTGAACTGCCCATCCATTTCCTGCCTTTGCTGAATGAGCATCTCAGTCCACTTGTGTGGCCCCCTAAGGCAAGAAACCTAGTAGAGTCTGGTCCTTCCTGACAGATCACTGGCTGTGCATACACACATAGATGTACACACACATGCAAACACATACACACATACATACACTGGCTGTGCACACACATAGATGTATACACACATGCAAACACATACACACACACACACACACACACACACACACACACACACACTCTCACATCTTGCCCTGCATGACAAAAACTAGCTCCTTTACTCATCTACCTAAACTTACCAGGTTCGAGTCCAGTTTATCTAGAAGTCTCATTCACCAAGGGAGCCGTTCATCTTTCCCTCTTGTTCCTAAGGAGGGAATGGGAGGACATGGCTCTTCAGTCCCATCGTATACCTGTGGGGCCAGTAAGTCACAAGTTACCTACATATCTGAGTACGATCCATTTTTAGCAGTAGACAGACCAGGCTTCATTGTCTGAACCAGACAGAGTGGGATCAGGTCTTGGTGTAATGGTTAGTATTTGCAACCTGCGTTTGGTCTTCTGAAAGGTGGTTTGCTAGCATAGCGTGACAGTGTTGGGAGTGCTGTGAGGATAGTTCATAGTACCCAGGCTGGCATAGCCTCAACCTTCAGGCACAGGTGGATGTGCTGGTTGCTATGACTGGTGCCTGGAGGCAGCAGGTTCACTGTGCATTGGTGAGTCTAGCTCCACGAATACTACCTTGGCTTCTGAGTCTGAAGGCCAGGTTCCGATCCCCAGCCTTACCACTCACAGGCCGCATAACACTGCCCTTCTATTACACGATTCTGTGCTTCATTTTTCCTTACCCACAAAATGCTATGTTAGCATCGAGCACTTAAGGAGTGGCGAGGATTAGAGAAGTGAAGGCTCGTGACGCACTTAGCACAGGGCAGAGGGTCTAGAACATGGTGAGTCCTCTGCTCATCACAGGGCCTCCCGCGATTGCCAGGGTCGTGCCCACAGTGAGGGCAGAGCAGCCATCTAGTGGACTCTAGTTGAATGGTTTTCGATCCTGCTGTGGGTTCCCAGCGTAGGGGGCAGAAGTCCAAGGCAGGGGCCTTGCTTGCAGAGTCTTGGTCTAAACCCACACACTCATCAGCTTTTCACATTTGACCATTTTCTTCTTTGCCTGGGAGTGGGACGCCCAGACACGGTCTGCAGCAGTGGACAACAGGTCCTGGCTTTGCGAAGGAGGAGAAATGTTCGCTTGCTCATTGGTTGCATCACTGACTTGAAGTTTCTTCTTTCTTTACCTAGTCCATGAAAAGAAACAGAAGTGGGAACGTAGCCTTGGGATGGGCAATAAAGGAACACCACAGAGGGCTGTCCTGGGGCTTAATGGTGAGGAGTCTGGTAGGCAGGGACACTGTCTGGGATCACACACAGTTCTTTCCACCTGTCGGTCATCTATTCTAAGGTGCCCTGTGTGTGCCTGATCCCTGCGTACTTAGGATAAAGGTTAATCTATAAATTAGGCTCACCAAAAAATTAACAGTGATAGCTTAGTACAATGGTTACAAGCATGTAATACAATAAAAGTTATTCCAGTGTAGTCTCTCTCCCGAAATACTCATTTAAGAATTTCAGTCTGAACCAGGCGTGGTAGCACATGCCTTTAATCCTAGTACTTGGGAGGCAGAGGCAGGTGGATTGCTGTGAGTTCGAGGCCAGCCTGGTCTACAAAGCAAGTCCAGGACAGCCAAGGCTGCACGGAGAAAACCCTGTATTGAAAATAAAAATTTTTTTCAGTCTGGACCTGATCTCAAGTAATGGAAACCCAGGTTAAGGGGTCCCTGCCTATTCACTGAACTCCCCTCTCCTCACCCCTCCGCAGTCATTTGACATGCTTTTCATTCTATACCTCGTCTATTCTGTTCACTGCCTGTGTGTGGAGCTATGTGTGTGGCCTTTCAATATTTACCCACGTTGTAGCCTGAATCACTACTCCCTCCCTTTTTATGACTGAGTACTATCCCATTGTAATCTGTTAGATGTGCTTTTCATTTTTTTTATTGATAGACGATTGGCTTGTTTTCCACTTCTGGCTTTCACAAGTGAGGCTACTGTGAACATTCAAATACGGGTCTTGTGTTGACATGTGTTTTCAGTTCTCTTGGGTGCATACCTAGAAGTGGAATTACTGGGCCATATGGTACCTTCTGCATTTAACCTTTTGAGCAGCATCCCACCTGTCTGTTTTCCATCCCACCAGCAGTGTGGAGGCTCCCAATTTCTCACTGCCCTTACTACTCCCCTTTTATGCATGTATATGATTCACCACTGTGCGTTGGAATCTGGGATGATTTTAATGACTTGCTTCAATGACAATACCTGCTTCTGTAAGGCAGGTTCTGTTCTGTGAATGGAAAAGATAAAGATAAAAAACTGTGGCATTTCCATAGCAGCTCACTGTTTATGGAGCAGTCAGACACACGCAGGTTGTGGTGACAGTGGCCATTGCAGCCACCAAGGGTTCTGGAAGGTCTTTGTTCTTACGTAGCATGGCTTTCCCTCCAGATATAAGGTGATCATCATTTTGATGCAGAGATTACCTTGACCTGGTAGCTATGGCAACTAGTGGAGCAGGTACAACTGTGCCATATTAACTAGAACAATGGTTCTCAACCTTCCTAACATTGCAATTCTTTACTACAGTTCCTCATGTTATGGTGACCCCCAACACAAAATTATTTTCATTCCTACTTCATAACTGCCATTTTGCTACCACTATGAGTCATAATGTAAATATCTGTGTTTTCCGATGGTGTTAGGTGACCCCTGTGAGAGGGTTGTTTGATCCCAAAGAGGTTACAACCCACACGTTGACAACCACTGCTCTAGAGGCAGAGCGAAGCTTTACGGTCCAGTCCCCCTTGATGAGGAGGCGCCTTCTCAGCTGTCCCTGCAGGATGCCTTCTTCCCCTATTAACTCATTTGTGATTGGTCTGTCTCGAATTGCCTTGTTGTGGTTTTGGAACCCATGCCAACCAGTCAGGCCCACATTTATAATCAGGCAGACATTTATAATGTTGGCAGTCAAGTCTTTCAGTAGATGCACTGGATATTGGTAGTTCCTGGCTCAGATTTATAACCAGGTCAACAGTAAGTTTGCAGGAACCTTTTCAGAGGGATCAGTGTTTTGTTGCCATACTTGGAGAGAAACAATGGACTGTTCTCATCATCATTCTCATCATCATCATTCTCATCATCTGATAGCAGCCCCCTCTCAGGGAAAGTTATAAATTCACTGCTTGATATATAAAAGGCAATTGGGGGTGCCCAAATTGTTCATAATTATTTCCTCTAGAAATATAACTTAACTAATTCTGCCATTTCCCTCTTAACCCATACTGGAAACAAGTCATCTTCCAGTTACTTAATTAGAAAGATCAGTTGTGGTATGCCCCATTTTTAGAATAAGCACTTTGTAAAGATTTGTAGTCTATCCTCTATCTGTAAGGAAACCATTTAGGCGGCTGGAGTGATATCTCAGTAAAGTGCTTGCAGGGCAGTTCATTAAATATCGCTGTTGTGAATTTAGGGATTCCACATAGCAGAGTGTTTCCAGAGGTAATATTCTTTATTTTAAAAGGCTGTGTGTGCTATAGGCCTTAGGGAGGCTGCTGAGTTAACAAAGTGCGTGGTGTTAGAGCACAAAGATCTGAGTTCGGGTCTTCCGCTCTGTAAAAGGCTAGCACACACGGATGTACCTCTAAGCCCAGCCCAGGGTCATTACCATTTTTTTGTACTTAATTGTTTTATCCATTCTCATGATTTAAACACCTGTAGATTCAATTAAGCAGTGTCATCCCTTGCTTCTATTCCGGTGACAGCAGGAACGTTCTTATTGTGTGTGTTCTCTGTAAAGAAAGACATTTAAAATAAAAATGTTTCCTGAAGATTGCTGCAGCCCCTCTCATTTTAACAAGATTGAGGTAAGCGTTGTTTTGCTCTTAGTTGTGTCCTTTTCATCTCCTCTTAGCCCACATGTATAATGCTGCAGGGACATCCAAGTGCACAGTCTTATTGGCTTGGAATAAATCCCTGAAATGGGTTCACCACACTGTGATAACTAATCTTGGCTGTCAGTGTGACATGATACACCTGGGAAGAAGGGCCCTCAATTGAAGAATCCTTCAATCAGATTGGCCTGTGGGTCTGTCTGTAGGGCATTGTCTGGCTTGCCAACTGATGGAGGAGGGCCGAGCCCAATGTGGATGGAACCGTTCCTCGTCAGGTGGGCCTGGGGTGAGTAAGAAAGATGCTATTCTTGAGCCTGGGAACCAGTCTAGGGAACAGCATCCTCTGTCGTCTCTGCTTCAGTTTCTGACTCCCGTTGCGCCTTTGAGTTTTTTTCCCTGTCTTCCTTCAGTGATGGAATGTCATTTGGAAATGTAAGATGTAGTAAACCCTTTACTCCTCAAGTTGTTTATGGTCAAGAGTGTCCTATCACAGTACAAGAAAGGGTAACCAGACAGCTGCTGTGGCGCACACCTATAGTCCCAGCACTCACGGGGGAAGAGGCAGTGGTATGTCTGCGAGTTCAAGGTCATTATGGTCTACAAAGCAAATCCAAGACAGCCAAGGTCACACAGAAAAATCCTGCCTCCAAAACAAAAAACAAAACAAAACAAAGCAAAGGTAACCAGGGCACAGTTCAAAACATGGTGGGAGTTTGATATTTTCTTGATCACGAAGTCAGATTATTTTCTTTAAAATCTTGTAGCAGATTTTACTTCTTGTCCTTAATGCAGCCTTAAATTAACTCTTTCCCTTTCTATTTTTCACAGATTTCTAGGTGAAGGAGGGCATAGAGTTCAGTTTATTGCTGCCCTATTCACTAGAGCAAAGAACTGGAATCCACTTAGTTGTCCATAGCAGATGACTGAGTAATGAAAATTAGCTATATATAAAAAGTGGAGCCAAGTGTAATCCCAGCACTCTGCGAGACAGAGCCAACCTAGTCTACAAACTGAGTCCAGGACAGCCAAAGAGTACACAGAGAAACCCTGTCTCAAAAAACAAAACAAAACAAAACAACAACAACAAAAACCAACGCAACCAACCAAACAAATAAAAACAAACAAACAAAAACCAACAACAACAACAAAAAAGAAAAATGAAATCATAGAATTTGCAGGAAAATGGATGGACTTGGAATATGTAGTGTTAAGTTGAGGTCACATAATCTCAGGGAAAAAAACCTGCATCCTTCCCCTTCTATGTGGAATCTAGCAAATAATGTATGTATGTAAAAACAGCTGTACATATGGGTACAATATGAGGAAAAGAACAAGAAAGGCTAAGTATAGCTGGATGAAGAAGAACTGAGCGCAGGTAATGGACAGGGATTATGAAGGAGCATAGAAAGCTAATGGTTTTCCTAGGGTCAGTTCTGTTGTGGGGATAAGGAAGGTCACAAGGGAGGTTCAGTACTGACCATGTAACGTTTAATGTGAAGTGCCACAGTTTCCATTCTGAATACCTTTTCCAACTGGGTACAACTGTATTGAATTGCATAGACTCTGTTCTAGTTTATTTGTCCTATGATGGTCTTATTTATTTGCAAGTTGTTTTAATAATAAGGCTTGCTTTAAAAATGTGTTACTGTAAGTAGACAGTACCGTGTTAGTCCTCTTTCTGCATGGATCTTGTCATGCAGTGTTGAGATAATGCCCAGTGACCTCCAAAAGGTAACCCGTGGTCATCCCCCTGTCTCTGCCCCTTTCTGAGCACATCATCACGGATGCCTGTTTCAGGCTGTGCCTTGAGTAGAGGGCTGAAATCTGTGGACATCAGGGTAGAGAGGTTAGGCGCACTCAGTGTCCCTGCCACAGCTGGTAGTAGCATTTCCTCACTGCCGAATGCTGTAAACTTCTCAGCATTTCTTTTTATTGTTTGTTCAAGTTAAAAAATTATGTTTTATACTAAACCTGTTGGCAGCGGTGATGCTGAAACACCAGAACTTGCTCAGTGAGCTATTATGTGGTTTCCTCCTGCTTTTTTTCAAGAGGTTGACCACAAACAGTAACTTCAAAGAGATCTTAGTTTAGTTTAGTTTAGTATTGAGACAAAGTCTCATGTGGCTGCAGCTGGCCTTGAATTCCCTATGTAGCTAACGATGACTTTGACTCTTCATCTTCCTGCCTCCTGAATTCTGGGATTACAGGCGTGCACCCCTGCCCCGAGTTTATATGGTGCTGGGGATCATGTATCCTGAGTGAGAACTCTGCCCACTGAGTCACATCCCTAATCTCCATAAGATGGTTTTGATTTTTTTCCTTCTACATTGTGGGGACCATATTAAAACACTGGCATTGACAAATAAAAAACCCAGAGACCCTAAAGAATTATCACTTCTTTCTCGGAATTAATATTTATTTTAAGAAGAGTGGGGCGCCAATCCAATGGCAGAAAGTGTTTATGCTCTACTTTGTCACAAGTCTTTTTCAGTTAGATAAAATGATATTTCTGACTTAATTTCACTCATGTTGAGTTTCAATATTTCTTTTAAAAACACACCCAAAAGAGGAATTGAAGGCTTTTAGTAGACTGGACTCTTGACAGAACTTTTTTTCTAAACAGTGAAGGATGCCAGACCCATGCTAGTATGGCACCTCAAGTAGAAACCTATGGAAGGTAAAGCCAATAATAGGGTTTTTTTCATATTCAATTAATTTATGAAACTAGATTAAAGCTCTTGTAATTTCATTTTGCCAAAGATACAATATCTCATGTTATGATTGTAAATGTTACAGAACGTTGAAGAGCAAGTGATTTGTTTTTGTGGTGAAGGAATAAATTTGAAATTCTTGGGAGAACACACTGTGGAAAGCCCATTCTTACTAGATTAAGAAACTTGTGGAGTCAAATGTTCCTGGTAGAGACTGCATATTTCATAATTCCCATCCAGACTCTAACAAGGGCCATTGAATAGAAACTGTACCTAACTACCAGCATTCCAAATATTTTTGTGTTCATAGGCAGCTAAACAGAAAGATTTTTATTTTCAGACCAGTGTTGTGTAATCACAGACACTGGCCTCTTAGTTAGATTATTAGACGTGTTTGAGACTTTGGGCCATGGTGGTGGTCTAAGTTTTTTGTGATGGATCTTAACTGGAATGATGAATCCTTCAGGCCTGGGAGGGATGGCTCAGTGGGTAGAGCATTAGCTGCACAACATGAGGATTGGAGTTTGAGTTCCTAGCATCCATGGTTAAAGTCAGGTGGGTGTTGCAGCCCACCTGCAATCCCAGAACACGGGCTGTAGACACAGGGAATTCCCTGACAAGCTGGCTGGCTAGAGCAGGCACAGTGGTGAGCTCCAGACTTAGTATTTAAGTTGGAGAGACACCTGATAGCCTCAGGCCTCCACGCGCGTTTGTGCACGTACCCCTCAGCTCACACATGAGTGCTCACACATGTGCAAAGAAGATGATTCTATATTTTGGGCACGATGTGTTCATGATCTATTGGAAGCATTAATAAATCAAATAATAGGGCACATGGAAGCATGTGCAGCCCCTGCTGGTGCTGTTAGCAGATTATAATCACTCAGAGAAAGAACAAAAAGCAGGACAGTCACCCAGTGTTTTCTCCAGCAAAGATGAAGGGGGAAAGATGAACCAGGTGATGATGAAACCTGGAAAAGGGAACACATTTTATCTTTCCATCCTGTGACTATCCCTGTAAGTGTCTTACTGGTGGGAAGAATTCTTGTGCTTTTATTTCATGTTCAATGATTAAAACTTGGTGCAGAAGTGAAGTGAAATTAATAAGGCTTTCGATTTTACAGCATCTAAATTTGACCGTCATCACAAGACATGTTAACACATGTTCATTTGTGTAATGACTTTTGCATCGCTTAGAACGGAGTTAACCACGACCTGTGACATACTGGGCGCCAGTACCTAAGACATTCAATACAAAGCCGGAATGCTGAGACCTGACTTTGAGGGAGCGCGCTGCACCCGGCAGCTCCTCTTGCAAACCTGACAGAGCCTGTTTTCTCAACTAGTATTACGAGCCAGAGATAATGACATTCAAAGGAGTCAGAAATCCATATTGCTGACCACAAAATAGAACTTTCAGGAATACTTGAGGCTCTGTGATAAAAAAAAATAAATAAATTAAAAAAAAAAAAAAAGCAATAGGGCTCATATTTTCCCTGACAACCTTATGGAGACGTATCAGTAATGTGGTGAAGGAGACAGTTAAGGCCAAGAAGACTGAACTGCTAGAGAGCTAAAGCGATGCTGCCCCTGCTGCTAGAACAGCCACTTTCCGATGGAGCCAAAGTAGGATGATAAACCGTCTGATAACTCCAAATAGGAAGCATGTGGCCTGTAGGAACGCTTGGTACTTCCCATTCTTCTAACGACCGGTGTTTTCATCAATTTATCTCCTGTTTCTTTGCTGGTTCCACACTGTTTAAGTGATGGGTTTTTCTGAACTACCTTTTGAATTTTGTGCTGAAAATAGTTTCCATTTTCCTCTTGCTTGAAGTTTGAAGTAGCTAATGGTGTCAGAAGAATTTGTGTCTTTTCTCTCCTGCCTCTCTGACCAGGAAAACAGTTGAACCTTTAGTTCTGATGTTCCCTTTGTTTCTCAGCATGTTCACAGTTAGAGCAAACGTCCATTCTTAATCATGTAGTAATTATTTTAATATGATGACAGCTCTCTTATATCGGATCATCTTGTTACATTTTTAAAAAGACTTTGGTACTGCATTTAAACAAAAGGAGACTTGACTTTTCATAGACTGGAGACTCTCTCTGTGTTAATTTTTCTTGTCTTCTTGCATGGTGTCTGTGTTGAGGAATAGTGTTGAGTAGAGTTATTTTCACGTAGTTCTATTTTGAGCTGTGTTAATTTTGTTGAGTGTCATGCTTTATGTATTTTTCTGTGTATCCCTATGAGGTGTCTTTTAAGGACAAGTATTTAGTAAACCATAATTTCCATGTGTGGTAAAGTTATCATGATTATTTTTCCTAGAAAGCTGAAGTAAATGTGGAGTAAAGGAAACTATTTAGTCGCTGCTGATACAATTGAAGAAATTAAATACTGTGGAAATCCTTACAGAGATTGGCTTTAGTAATATATTTTCATCCTTTAATTCTGTCTGATCTGTTTTGGAAGCTACGTCCTAGGTAGTGGCAGTGAAAAGATTGGGAAGGTTAGTGTCTACAGTGGTTTTGTTATGTAGACTGAAGTGACTTCTCTGTTTTGATATTTGTCTCTGAAATGATTAAAATTAGTTTTTTTTTTGAGTGAAAATGCAGACCTCTACTTAAATCAGGAAGGTAGACTGTTTGTTATGACAGGAATGCACACTTCATACATATGCTGTATCTCGAGGAACCTGGAAACATACATAGGACTTATGGCTCAGACCACTGTCACCTATCTAGGCCATTGCAATATATGGGAGTACGTGTGTGTGTGTGTGTGTGTGTGTGTGTGTGTGTGTGTGTGTGTCTGTGTCTTTCTGTGTGTGTATGGGTCTTTCACTGAACCCATGGTTAGATTAGGTAGCCAGCAAGCCTGAGGGATCCTTCTGCCTCCACCTCCCTAGCACTGAAATGTGGGACTGTTCTCCCTCCATGCCAGCCTTTTCTCTGGCTTGTGGGCGGGGCCTGAGCTCAGGTCCTCATGCTTGTGTGGCCTACACTTTCCTGACGGAGCCACCTCTCCAGCCCAGTGCTTTGGGTTTTGGTGTTCATGTGAGTTTTTCATCTAACAAGGTCACGTCACTCACTGGAATGTGAATGGACTCACAGTACTGTGGACTTGCCCTTCTATTTGAATCACTCCAGGAGCATTTTAGGGGAAGGGTGGTTACATGTTGTGTGTTCTGAATCAACAAATAGAAATATCCTGTAATTTGTGTCATTTTGTTTTATAGCACACTTGACTCTTATAAATGTCTTGACATTTTATAGAATGTTCTTGTGGATGGAGTCTCGAGAGTCTTATGCTGCAGAAATTGTTTCCTTTGGAAAAATGTCTGTTTACTCCTCTGGGGGTTGAGGCAGGAACTTGCGCGCCAACCTCAACACTCAGGCTACCCACTTTAGGTGTTGGTCTCTTCAGCATCTCTGAAGTGCATAAATATTAGAGAAAACCATTTTCTCAGGGTTCGTTGGTAATAATTTTGAAGTGGGCAGGAGATTTTTATGTCTCTAGTTACATAATTTGTCTCTTGCGAAAATGTCAACTCTTTAGACTCCAGGAGGTGCTGCACGTTCATGGAGGCTTCTCCCTGGTTGGCTCGCCGTTGACGTCGGCTCCGATGGCGCTGTGGCAAACCTCCCCGTGCGTGCCTTGTTTTCTCACCCCCTCCTTTCTTTCTTTCTTCCCCCCTCTTTCTGTCCCTCCCTCCCTTTCTTTTCCTTCCTTCCTTCCTTCCTTTTTTTCTTCCTCTTCCTCTTCTTAAACCTCAGTTATTTGATATTCAACGGCAAAAATAAAAATAAAAAGGGGCAGAAATTGCAGATAGTTAGAAAGATGTAATTCTTTACTAGGCCCTTTGGAAGTTGAGGTGAATCTGGGAATCATTAAGATTTGAACCACAAACTAAGATAGATTGAAAATTTAGAAAAAAAAAAGTAGTCCTTGATCTTACGGGTTTCTAGATTCAGTCTATATTATTTTTTATTTTTTTAATTTTTAATTTTTTTTTTGTTCTTGATTTTTGTTGTTGTTTCTACAACAAATTTAGTTCCTGAGCCCTTTTAGGCTCTTGCTTTTGTTTTTTGTTTGTTTGTTTTTTCCCTACTAGGTACCTATTCATTTTTAAAGTGTATGTAACAGTCCTCAAAGAGGACTTTTCTGCTAGTCTTAGTTGACTGCTGGTTCTGTAAACACTAGCGTGGGGAATTTCTTTAATTCCCACCCTGTGAGTCTGAGAGATAGACGGTACTTTATTATCGCTGCACTGTTAGCTTGGCTTTCGTGGAAACTGAGGCCTGAGGGGGTCAGTAGCTTAGGCTTGTGTGTCTCATAGTGAATTAGCAGAATTTGAGCCCAGGTAGGCTCATTCAAGGGTAAGTGTTCTGAACCCACTTTACTAGGACTTTTTAACCATTTCTCTGGGAGAAAGGGGTTAAAAGAACCTAGAGCAAAGGCTGTGCAGCCCTTATGTGGTGTGTCCTGACCTAGAGCCAAGGCTGTGCACCCCCTATGCGGTGTACCTGACCTAGAGCCAAGGCTGTGCAGCCCCAATGTGATGTGGCTGACCTAGAGTCAAGGCTGTGCAGCCCCTATGTGGTGTGTGCCTGACCTAGAGCCACGGCTGTGCAGCCCCTATGTGGTGTGTGCCTGGCCCAAGTCCTGTGGCTGCTCCTCTAGTCATTGGTTTAGGAGGACCTCAGGCTGTACCCTGGCTCTGGGTTTATTTATGCTGCTTTGTTTACAGCCTTTTATACAGTGAATTTGTTTTACTTTGATAGTTACAGTTCTCGAAATAAAAGTTGACTTTGACAAACATCTTTTGATATATGCTTAGTTTCAAGGTTTTGGGAGGCGTTTTAGAAAAGCATAGGAAGATGAGAACCTTACCAGAAAGTTTTTTCTTAAAGCTACTTTCAGAATTGGAATTTTTCTTTATTATCGTTTCTGTGTACGCTTCAAGGGCTCTCAACAAGTCTGCCTCATATGAAGACTATGAGGTAGAGTCAGGATTGAGAAATGATTTCATTCTCATTGTTGTATCTGACATGTCAAATAAAATATTTGAACTCTTGGTTACTGAAATATATTTAGTTTTCTAATGTAAAAGTAAAATGCAGATTCACCCAGCACCGAAATGGGGAGATGAGGGGGACACACTAGGGACAGAGTTCTTGTGGAAAGAGCCCTGGTAGGTTCTGAGGATAATGCAGTTGCTAGCTGCAAGAGTTGTGTTATCTCATATGTAAAGTCAGTACAGAAATCTCACAAGTTAAGATTAACTGTAAGAATCCAATATATAACCAAATGGTGGACTCTCAGCTGCTCAAAAGTCAAAAGTTAACTTCTGTAGTTAATGTGTCTTTGAGATGGCAGACACATCCAGGTATTTCTGGAGGACTGTTTTCAGGTATGTAGGTGGTCCAGCCTCTATAGACAGTGGCATAGTGTTTCATAGACCCTGTACAGGACTCTATCTCCAGATGGCATCAGACTGAGAACCGTATGAATGCTGTGTGCACTTAGACTGTATTGTTTAGGGATGGTGACAACTGTATATACCCACAGTTTAAATGTTAAGGGTTCTTATTTTAATTTTCTTTCTTTCTTTTTTTTTTTTTTTTTTTGCATTCTTTCCATCTCATTTGGTGGTTCAGTCTGCCAGTGTGGAATCGAAGGCTGCACAGGGCCAACTGTATATATAACTAGGGATGAACCCAGCCATCTTTGAATCCCAACTCTGTCTCTTGTGTATGAGCTTAGATAGATACACACTCTGCGTCAGTTTCCACACCTGTAAAATGGTACTGTGTACCTCTCCAGGTCATTAATTTCACTGAGTAAATATAATATGCTTCAAAAAACTTTTCCCTTACTACGGCAAATGATAATTCATTAATAGTGATTTCTCTTAGTATCGACTCTGATGTACTTAACTGGTTTGTTTTCTTACAAACGTGTGTGTGTGTGTGTGTGTGTGTGTGTGTGTGTGTGTGTGTGTGTGCCACATGCATGCTGTGTCTGTGGAGGCTGGAAGGACTCCCGTGAACTGGAGTTAAAGCAGTTATAATCTGCCTGAGGTAGTAGTTCCTGGGAATGAAACTTGGGTCCTCTGTGAGAGCAGGAAGTGCTCTTAACTGCTGAGCCATTTATTCAACCCCCATTTTTTTTTTTTTTGTTTTGTTTTTTGTTTTTTTGTTTCTTGCCCCCTGAGACAGCCAGGATGGCCTGGAACTCAAAATGATCTGCCTGCCTCTGCCTCCTGAGTGCTGGGATTAAAGGCATGTGCCACCATGCCCGTCTTTTTATTGATTGATTGATTGATTGATTGTCACCTGTTACTCAAGCTGGGTCCAGACTTACTCTGTGGCCAAGGTTAGGCTTGAATATCTGATCCTTAGCCACCATCTCCCTAATGCTAAGATTACAGGAATTTACCACGTTTTGTCTGCTGTCACTTTGACTTCTGTCTCATTTCTCCTGAGGCGGAAAAGACTAATGCTAGCTGTTTGAGGGTTAGAAGGAAGGAATAAAAAGAGAAAATTAGAGGGACTGGAAAGTATACATGTTACCTCCCCCCCCCCCAAGCCTATTACCTTTTGAGATGATATCAATAGAAAATAGAACGCAAAAAAAAAAAAATCAGTGAAAATATATGGTATCCATTTACAGACATATATGGTCTATAACTGCTTACATTTAAAAGCAGAGGTGGTGACTCACCCTTATTACTACTCAACCTCTTTTTTTTGTGGAGCCAAACCCCCTGTCCCCCCCACATTTTCATTCCCATAGATGTTCATGGTTGAGAATAATGCACAAGTATGTATTCAAATACAGGGGCTCTCTGCATGCTGAAACCTCTGTCCCTCCCAGACAGTAACTCGGGTGCCACTGAGAAGGGTGGCCCGCCCTCCCCCACTTCAGGCCTTTCCAGGCTGCCCTTTGGCCTTCTATGAAATTGACAGTTGCCCTGGAAGTCAGGTATGCTTCAGAAGCCGGTTTCTGACCCAAGATGAAACCACATCTCTTTTCTTGAACTCTGTGCATGTGCACATCCGGTTTGAGCCCTCTTACCAAAAGATCCCATCGCCAGGAGAAGCGATGCTGAACACCTACTTATCTCACTGGGATGGGCTAGAATACATGCTTAAAGGCTACCAGGAGGAGCGGCCCAGCCAGGAGTTAGGTCATGCTAGGAAGAGTTCTGCACAGGAGTCCTGGAAATATGTGGGAGCCAAGCCACCCAGAATACCCGACTCCTCACCTGGGAAGGCCTAGATATTTGTCTACCTGACAGGCTCACCTTTCCACAAGTAAAGGGGCCTTCTCTTTGATTTCCCACAACTCTATTCTCTGACCTAGCTTTTCGACCCTTGACCTGGAAGTGGTGGAAAAGCCTCCTGTCAGGGGGGAGGTGGGGGGGGAGGGGTTTGGAGGGATAGACACCCTAACTGCCTGGGGCAAGAATAATGTAACTCATTCTTAATTGTTTCAAAATCCAGTAATTTTCAGTTTATGTAAATCCCACATAGATTGACTTCCCTGGAACCTTTTGGTGTTTGATAAGAATTTTAGTGACAGCCATGACACCCGTGTTGGAATTCAGCCCTGAGTATTTATTTCTAGGTTTCACAATTTGCTTT
The DNA here is from genome assembly GCA_907169655.1 of Acomys percivali. NCBI lineage: Eukaryota > Metazoa > Chordata > Mammalia > Rodentia > Muridae > Acomys > Acomys percivali. The sequence goes on from OU015745.1 coordinate 42,787,643, forward strand.
GTTTGTCGTCACAGTGAAAATGTCTCTCCTCCTCCTTTCTCCCCGTCCCTACCTCCCTGCTCCTCCTTCTCTTCCTCTTTCCCTCTCCTCTCCCTGCCTCTCCCCCACTTTTTTTTTTTTTAATTTTTTCCCCCTATAGGGATGATGGACCCTTAGATGACTTGTGTGGCTCAGGAGGTGTGACAGTGACATCTGTGGAGTGGACAACAAAGGCTCCACAGCTCCCTGGCTTTGGGGTTCCAGAGCCTCTTAGAAGTGAAATTTGAGTATTGGAGGGGGGGTGTTTTCCACACTCCTGTGTCTGATCAGACACAAATAGGGGGCAGAGATTAGTGTACCCAACCTACAAGGCGTGCTGTATTTACTCTGTATCATAGAACCAGGGAGTGTGCACAGCAGGTGTGGCTGCAGGCCCTGCTGTCCATCATCACAACTTTTCAAAGGGACCTTAGGAGGGACCACGTGAAATTTGTAACTTGATCACAAAAGTTGGGTCACTAACACCCCAGAAACTGCTCTTCAGGTTTGTGGGTTATACCTTCCAGACTCCGGAGCAGGGCTTCATGCTTTACAGGATCAGCCAGGTGGATGTGGATAATAGTGACTCCATCTTGGCTGATAAGCTCCATTGCTAATGAAGCCAAAGTGTGAATTCCTGCTTCTTTGGTCAGGTTGCCTTCACTTTTTTCCCCCCCAGGCGGTGACCGACAGTCCTGGCCTGCTGGCTTGTGAATGTGAAATGTCAGAAGTTGGCTGCTGTGGGCAGTGTGGCTCACACCCTGACCCTGACCTCTCCTGGGGAAAAACCATCACAACCACTGACCAGGAGTCACACAAGTACATTGTCAACTCCCCTGAAAGACAATACGGTGGGTGGTGAGGGCTAACTGGAAAATGGACAGTTTCCAGGCAGCATTGAAAATGATTTAGAAAGCAAAAAAGCAAGCAAGCAAGCAAGCAAGCAAACAACATGATATGGTTTACTGGTAGAAAAAGTGAGGATGAACAAGCCAGTGGAAAGGAAGATAGGACCCTGCCTCCTTTAAACACGAGATGGAAAGAGAAGCTGCTGCAGCTTAAAAACATGTATCCTAGAAATCCAGTGTTTCCCGAAACCTTAGCCATACCAAACCTTAGCTTGTACATCCTTTAGACTTGTCAACTCTTGGTTTCTGCCTGTTACCAGAATAGCCTCTATATTAGGTGAAAATTGTATGTGGTCATTTATTGAGGAATTGCATATACTTTTGGATTTTAAATAAGTGTTGAAGAGCATATTATGTTCCGAAGATAAATATTTGCTTAAGATAGTCCAGTCCTTCAACATGTATATTTAAACACACACCTCAGCCGTGTTTATTTCTATAGGCAGTTTACAAGTAAAATAAGAGACATTTTTTAATCCTCCGTGATTCTGATTTGTTTTCCTAGGCTTCCTTCACATTGTCCTGATAAGTGGGCCCTAATGATGTGTTGAGGAACTGGAGTTGCTGTTGAAGGTTGTAAACACTTACCTAGCACTTGGGAGGCCCATGGCTCCACCCTCAGTCCCCAGCCCTGCATAAACTGGGTGGGGCACACCTGTAATCTCAGCCATAGAGTTGTGCTGGTTGGAAGTCCTTCTGGGTCCATAGTTTGTGGCCAGCCTGAGCTACTGTTTGGAAAGTTTTGGGGAATTCTTACCCTGCCTTCTTAATATATCCTGTGGCAGAAGAAAGAAGTTAAATCCAGAAGCTGTGACTTGCCTGGGAGTCAGTTACTCAGTGACAAAGCTTTGCCACGAACCTAATGTCGCAGGCTAGTGACAGTACCAGGAACAGCCTACTAATTTTATTATTACTAAGTATGTCTGCACATGTGTTTACACATGAATAAAGTAGCTGCTCTGACCTGGGTTTAATCCCAGCACTCTGGGAGGCAGAAGCGAGAGAGTCTCTGTGAGGCCAGCCTGGCCTGCGTAGGCCGCCTCAGGCCAACCAGCCTGAGACTCTGTCAAGAGTAGTAAAACAAACGCAAACGAACCCCTAAAGCAAAATAGCTATTTTGCTTGCTTTTAACAAATTCATTGTGAACTTAGTGTCTTGGAAGTATCATTTTCTTATCCTTTCCAGGAACAAATTCAGTTTATTGCTTTACAGTCTTAGCAATCTTGCGATATCTCTAGATATAGAATTGACTTTGTCTTTTCTTTGCCTTGTAAGCTATTTAGAGCAAGGTGAGATTACAATCATAAACTGACTCTGGGAAGAAAAAAAAAAACCCACCAGCCTATTATCTCTCTTGACTACTGTTGTTCCCTTGAAAATAACCATTGCCAGAGTTCCCCTAAACACACGGTAAGTTACCACTGCCGTGGTTTGTCAAATACATAACAATTTGGTCTTGCCTCCTTTATCTTGCTTCCCACTTCATGACGGAATTCTGCCTGTTTTCATACACGAACAGCAGACTGTGTTATTGTAAGCAAGACCACCCTGCTTAGAAAACCGAGTGGTCTTTAATCTGTTTGGGGCTTTGAAAGATTGTTTAACTTTTCTTCCCCAAATTTAGACGTCAGAGGGGCTGTAGGCTTAGGTTTGGTAAATGTATATTTTTGCCACTAACAACACTGCAGATGACCTTGTCTTCCTTTTGTAAAACTTTGATTAAACCCAGGAGCAACAGACTGCCCTTTCTTGACTGTTTCTCCTTTTGTTCCGAATTTCCTGTTTACGTTGTCCTTTGTTTGTTTTGCTGAGGTTTGAACCCAGAGTGTGAGACATGCTAGGCAGGCTCCCTACCACTGAGCTACAGAACCAGCCCTGTTGGTGTTTTTAATCTTGAGACAGGGTCTCACTAGCTCCAGGCTACCCTGTAGCCCAGGCAGGCCTTGAAACTGTGGTCTCCTGCTTCAGTTTCCAAAGGAGCTGGGATTCCAGGCCTGCACCACAGAGACCTGCTAATAGGAAACAAAACAAAACAACACCAGCAACAACAGCAACAGAAAATCAACTCCTCATTTTTCTTTGGTATGTATTTTAGAAAAATCATTGTTGAGAGAATAATTGATTCATGCTATAGCTGTATGAAAATATAAATTACTGAAAGCTAAGTAAAAGATTTTTATAAAAAGATTTCTATCATATATGAAGTATTTGTATCTTATGATTTATATGAAAATATGTGTGTTTGCTTTGTTATTATTATTTAAACAGGTTCTCATGTATCCCGTGCTGGCCTGAAACTCACTATGTAGTTGAGGGTGACTTTGAATGTCTCATCGTCTTGTCTTCATCTCCTGAGTGCTGGGATTACAAGTGTGAACTACCATGTTTCAGCCTCAATTGTCCTAAAAGAAATAGAAAAGGAAAGTATAACACACACACACACACACACACACACACACACACACACACACACACACACACACACACACAC
>OU015745.1:42791069-42804580 GCA_907169655.1 Acomys percivali
CACACACACACACACACACACACACACACACACACACACACACACACGGGCAAGGGCACCTACACAGTGCTATGTAGTAAATAAGAGAATTTCATGTCTTTACAAATCCATGCAAAAGAGAACCACTTCAAACACAGGGGATTTTAGTGAGTCTTGCTTCTACCTTTATGTGGTGGGCTAAGGTTGCTGTCACTTTCTTTGTTGTGTTTGGAAGCACTTGAACAAACCAGAGAGAAGTGGGACATGTGGCCCTAAACACGGGCTTAGGAGGACACATTAGCAGCACCCAGGTTTCCTCGGGACAGCACAGTTTGTTTTGAGGCAGGAACCGGGAGAGTAGAACAAGGCTTGCTTGGCCACATCTGCCTCCAAGCCATCTAAGAGCCACAGCGATGCCGCTTAACCCGTGCACCCTCGGATCTGAGCTACTTAAGGGCTTTACTGTACACCACAGCTTGGCTCTGTGGCCAGACTGGCTGGGTATCACCAAGGCTTGTTGTCAACTAGTTTTGAGGATGTCCAGGACACCAGAAGGCTGCAGAAACCCTATGTCACCACAGGAGTCGCCACTGTTCACACCTAGAGACCGGAGCCTATCTCCAGATCCTCTCCAATTCCTTTCAAGTGGAAATTTTGCTAGCCTGACTTCAGCAGCTTGCCTGGTACAAGTTGGCTGACAGCAGTTTCTGGCAAAAGAAATAACCAAATTATTATTCAGTCATGGGTTTTTAACAGCCGCAAAGCAAGTGGATGTTAACTAAATGATGCAATTTATTCCCTTCCCTCTTATTGCCAGCTTGCCTATTACAGAGCGACTGCCAGTTTTCAATAAGTGGTACCCAGATGGTATTCGCATGCCGCCCACTTGGTTACAGAGCCGAAGCGGGGAATAACTCGGCAGACACTACAAGCTGTGGGTCAATTGAGGGGGAATGCCTGTTGCTTCACAGTTTTGCATATGTAAATCTGTTAATGTTATGTCAGTATTGTGCGGGCTAAACACAAGCATTGCCTTTCTCTGGGGGCCCAGCTGAACTTGGACCACAGCCCAGTTGTACCGAGGCTCAGAGCGCCAGGCTGCAGTTGGAGGATGCGGCACAGCCTGCTTCCCTCCACTCCTGCCTCTTGCTCTTGAATTACCCGCAGCCCTCGCTGGACTCAGGAAGTGCCTGCCATAGGCTGACTCCATAATAGGACAGGCAGGCCCGGTTTTATGAGCTGGCTGTGGAGGGAGGAGGAGTGTGAGTGTGTGTCTATTTTTAGGCCAGCCTTCAAGACAGTTCCTTTGGCCCGGTTGCTCACACTCCCCTCTGTGTGTCTGCCACACTTCTGCTCTCCGTTTCATCAGCTGCAGATGTGGCACACAGCCGTCTTCGAAGAGTCATGAACTGTGTCGTCTGCGAGCCTTAACAGCCAACATCTGCTGTAGCAGGCTGCAGGGAGAGCCTTTTCGGGAAGTTGGTTGAGTGCCTCAACTTAGCCTCTCTCTCTGTCTCTCTCTCTCTGGCCAGTGCAGACAATTATTTTACACTAATTGCCTCAAGATAGCAGCCATAAAAGTGAGATTCGAATCAGTCCACCCCCACCCCTCTTGTGAAAGTGGCGCTCCACAAGGGTACTTCTTTCTTCTTTTTATTGCAGTTTGTTTCTTGTTCTCAGAAGCTTATTACATTGGGTGCAAACAACAACAAAAAATGCCATAAAAAGGCAAAAATCGTAATATGCTTAAGAGCTAAAAGACCAATGGTGTTGGTTTAACCAATGAAAATATTCCTGCAGGTATTGTAAAATTTATGTGCCATATGAAAAACATTAAGGGTGTTGTTTTTTCATGGAGGAAAATGTTCATTGTCGAGCCATTTTGTAAATTATTTTAATGCTGCATTTCTGCCTAAACCTCATGATTTTGATATATAAAGCGTTTTAATGTCTCCTGAGCAGACCCTGGGTTTTTTTGAGTTTTATATATTGGAAAGCCCGTGTTTGTATTGGACCTGTTAGTTTCTTTCATACTGGGGGGAAAATCTGTGTTGTGTGGCACAGTGCCATGTGGCAGAGGCAGAATCTGACCATAGTAAGCTTGAATCTTGAGCCCTAAAAGCTGGGCAAGACTGTATTAATAAATACCTAGGAGGCTGGGTCTCTGTCTGTCTCTGTCTCTGTCTCTGTCTCTGTGTGTGTGTGTGTTGGAGGTGAGAGGACAACCATGGGTGTTGTTTCTTAGGTGCTGTTGCCTCTCTCCTTTTGAGTCATGGTTGCTCACTGGCCTGGAGCTCGGCAAGCAGGCTAGGCTGACTGTCCAGCCAACCCTAGTGATCTGCCTGTCTTCTCCTTCCGTGGTGCTAGGATTATAGAAATGGGTCACCATGCCAGGCCTTTTTACCTGAATTCCGGGCATAGAACTCAGATCTTCTTGCTTGGTAAGCACTTTAGCAGATGTGCCATCTCCCCAGCCCATCGCCTGCCTGCCTTCTTTCTTCTCTTCCCCTCCCTCCCTCCCTCCCTCCTTCCCTCCCTCCCTTCTCACGCCTCATGCCCCCCACCCCTACATCTGACTTTAGTAAGAATACTGCCTCCCTAGGGCGGACTTCCTGAATGTATTGGTTTATTCTCAACTCTTCATCCATTTCTGAAAGAAACAACATGCTGTGTTGCGGTGTCTGGTCTTCTGTTTTTCTTTTTATATGCCCTCATAGTAAATTTTGGTGACGGATACACTGCAGCCTCTCAGCTCCTCTTGGAAGATTTGTCTCGGTGACGTTCTGTCTTGCCCGTTGCCATGCTAGCAGTGAGCTTCTCTGCTAGCAGCGTCCCTGCTCACGTTTCACATCTCTAGACCTAGTTCAGGAGAGCCAGATGGAAGTATGCAGATTGTTTTTATCTTTTGTCCTTCACACTGTAACCTGATCCCCAGCGTTTCTGGACATGTAGCAGCAAATTTACTGTAAAAGCAAGGGAATGATTTAGAATTTGGACCAGCAAGGGAGAAAAGTCTCAAGATGGACTTTATCAAAGCAAAAAATCTTTCCTCCTGACTCCCATCCTATTCTTTTTTTTTTTTTCCTCCCTTTTTGGAAGGAATGGCTGCTGATTAGCGGTGCCTTCAGATATGTCCGTATATTCTTCTTTTCGGTTGGCCTTGGCTGCAGACAGTCAATTGACTGGAAGGCGTAAATATTACATGCACAGAGTTGATTACTTAGTAATTGAAAATCTAGAAGAACAGATCAGTAGAATCATATAGGGCTGCAAAGGCCTCGCATACAAAGGGAGTGAATTTGCTACAACGAGGGCCATACTGCAACTGAGCCAGCCTCTACATTGAGGTCCAGCACTGCCCTCCTACGGGAAACAACACTGTCTCAGGCCCCAATGGTTGGTATGGATTTTGGTAGCAAGAGTTTTGCATTCCTTTTGTTGGCTTAGGGAAAAACTAGGACAGTTGGCTTCTTCCAGGCTTTGATCTATTTCTGGAATCAAATTTGTAACTAAACAACATGCTGGCCATTGTGTCTGGGTGTTGACTACTTGCTCTGTTTTAAGTGTGTTCATTGTGTGTTCTCTGTGCCTATGGCTGTATTTATACAACGAGTAGGATGTGCAGCTGGAATCAGGTTGATTGGTCCTTGGATGTGTTGCCCTGTGAGAACCTCTAGCCCTATGCTGTCCGTGTCCTACACGATGGCTGTAGCTGCTCCTCAGTTGAAAGCCAGGCACTATCCAGGAATCCCAGCAGGCATTGCACTTACTATGGGGAGCCTGAGTGGGTGGCTTAGCAGCAACACCCACCTTAGAGTCTGCATTGTGTGTCCTGGTGATCATGTGACTGGCCAGGCTATGTGGTTCACTGCTCCTGCCTACCACCTGCCTCATGGCCTGGAATCACAGGCCTGGGAAAAGATCTCGATTCAAAATTCCTTATATGCATTCTTCTGGGTATGGATTGCTTTGACACCATCATAAAGTCAGCAGTCAGAGGCTGAACCTTTGGAAGAGGGCTGCGACCCTGTGTACTTGCCTGGGTACTGTCACAAGAACCCAATGAAATAGATCTTCATGAGACACTTACCTCTGGCGTTGACTATTTATATTGACTACCACTGTCTCTGACGACAAAAGAACACTTCAGCCCTATCAGTACCATGTGTGGCATTCGGTTTCAGCTTTTGCTTTTCTGATGTAGAGAAGGGAAGATTCTTTCTTGCCTGCCTCTCCTTCCTCCTCTTACAGTCCAGCCCCTGCTGAAGTATCCCTCCTTTCACTGTGAGTCTAAGGCTTTGATGTCATCGGTCAGACTGTTGCAGAGCTCCAGACTGTTGCAGAGCTCTTAGGTGTGGCCTCATCTGTTTACCCATTTGCTGGTTCTTGTCTCGTGACATTTTCTTAAGGTTTTTTGTTTGTTTTTCATCAAACTTGTTTGTTGTTTTCCCTTAATAATATTTTCCCTTATTATAAGAATCAAAGGTCCACATAGTGAAAAATAGCCTCTGTCTTGAAAGCCATCAAAGTTTAAAAGTGAATTTAATTTTTGACTAATGTAGGAAATACAGTGTGTAATATTTTCTGCTAATGCTGAAGATTATTCATTCGGTAACTGTTTCTTGGGTGCCTTCTGTGGGCCTGTGGTGTAGGATGAGGAGAACAGACTTGGTCCAACTTCCTTACAATCTTTTAGTCTCCTGTGAATCTACTTTCAAATCCAGTTTGGGGTTGTTTTCTCTTAGACTTTGGTCATTGCTTCCTGTGCATCCACTCACTGTGTTTTTATAAGCAGACTAGAATTTGTACTAATGACAGAGATTTCCAGCAATATAGCACCAACAATGCTGTCAGGAAAGCTTGGGAAAGCACAACACTGTGGGCCAGTGAGATGTACATTGGGTAAAGGCCTCTGTTGCTAAGCCCAATGACCTGAAATTGATTCCCTCCAACCCAGATGGTTGAAGGAGGGAGAGAGTCAACTCCCATAAGCTGTCCTCTGACCTCCACATTTAGGGCAGTGCCTGTTTGAACCCCAGATGCTGGCAAGTTGATCCTGAAGGTCATAGGGAAATGCAGAGAACACAGGGTAGGCAAAATATTTTTGAAAAAGAACAAAGCTGGGGGAGTCAATCCTCTTGCTTAAAAAGCTTACTATAAAGAAAATATGGTGTCATTAACCACGTGTGGTGGCTCACAGGTGTGAGAACTTTTTTTTAATTTTTTTTTATTAATTCTTGTTACATCTCAATGGTTATCCCATCCCTTGTATCCTCCCATTCTTCCCTCCCTCCCCTTTTCCCCTTACTCCCCTCCCCTATGACTGTTCCTGAGGGAAATTACCACCCCCTGTATATGCTCATAGGGTATCAAGTCTCTTCTTGATAACCTGCTGTCTTTCCTCTGAGTGCCACCAGGTCTCCCTCTCCAGGGGACATAGTCAAATGTGAGGCACCAGAGTTCATGAGAAAGTCATATCCCACTCTCCACTCAAGTGTGGAGAGTGTTCTGACCATTGGCTAGATCTGGGTAGGGGTGGTGTGAGCACTTTGAAGTGAAAGCGGCAGGGTAAGGAGTTCAAGGTCATCCCCTGGCTATGTCACGTGGTCTAGATCAGCCTGGGATTACCATGGGACTCTGCTTGTTACACTTAATTGTTGTACTTAATGGCAGTGCAGCTCAGTAGGATTGGGCATCCAGAGACAGACCTTTGGGTTTACGGTTGATGGATTATCAGTAGATGGTTACAAACCAGGCAAACTCAGCAGGCTGTTCATGCACAAAAACATGAAGCCCAGCCCCCCACTTCCCAGCACTCATAACCCTGGCTTCAGTGTGAAAGTGGGGAGTTTAAAGATTGGAGAAGGTGCTGTGGATTGAGTCTTTACAACACTCTCAAGTGTGAAACGATTGCCCACAGAATGAGCTGACATATTTGCACATCCTATGTCTGGTAAGGGTCTAGTACCCAACATATAAAAAGAACGTTTACAGCTCATTAGTAAAAATACAACTCAAACAGGAGAAAGCTGTGTGGACATTTGCCTGAAGAGAGCACGTAGAAAAGAATCACATGATGAGATTCTGGATATTAGTCATTAGGAAGCTGTCAATCAAAGCCCTAGGGAAGTGCTGCTTACACAGACTGGGGCTAGCTATCTTCAAAAGAATTTAAACTTGCTAGTATTTATTTTGCTACTTCAAGAGACAGTTCAGATACTCTCTCAAAAGGGTAAAGAAGGAATAACTGCATGAGCCAGAAGTCCTACTCCTTGGCATGTACCTAAGAGGGATGAGATCATATGTTCCCACAAAATCTGAACATAAAAGCAGTTCATAGAGTTATTCATAATAGCCAAAAAGAGACAGCCCAAATGCCCAGGAACAGTGAGCAAATGGTGTGGTTTATAAGTACAGTGGAATATTATTCAACCACAAAAAGCAATGAAATACTGATTCCTTATACAACAGATGATTGTACGTGAATGAAGCCAGATGGTTAAAAAAAATCTCTTTATAAAATCCCACTTACATGTAATAATCACAGTCGATGTATCTGTTGAGCTAAGAATGGATTTGTGTTTGTGGGGATCTAGGCAGAGAAAGGCCAGACAGAGAACGCTTGCTGATAGGTGCAGGTTTTCATTCTGGGCCAGTGAAGCTACTCCGTGCTTAATTGTGATGATGGTTTTACAAGGCTCGAATACGCTGTGGGGGACCTGTTGCATTGTTTAGGGGGTAGGATTTAAAGTTAAGAGTTATATCTCTGGCCAGGCAGTGACTCCTGTAATCCCAGCAATTGAGAGGCAGAGGCAGCTGCATTTGTGTGAGTTTAGGCCAGCCTGGTCTACAGTTCAGGATAGCCAGGGATACACAGAAAAACCCTGCCTAAACAAACAAATAAACAAACACCAGACAAGCAAGAGTTACATATCTGGAAGAAGACTTACGTATCTCCCACGTGTCTGTGTTAAAGTGAATGCAGTGGTTGGTGCGGACGGGTTAAATGGTTGAGACCTTTCAGGCCTTGCACTTTGTCAAGTCTGTCTATGGATGTAACACAAAAGCAGCCAACCATCTGTAGGATCTGTGAGTGGACTTGGCCTTCCTTCGAACACCCTAAAATGGGCTTTCATACCCGTTCCTGTGTCACTAGTATCCTATCCTCCCCGCCCCCCCCATCCATATTAGAGTGCAGCAGTCCATAAGCATCAGAGTATAAGTTGGAGTTAGGTTAGTTTTTGCATTGTGGTTCTGAATCTAAACTTTATGAACATTTTGCTGGCCTCTGGGGGAAAGGGGATTCTCTGGATTTGTTTAAGTCACCCCCATAGTTACTGAGGGGGGTATGCCTTCATCCTGGTTGGTTTTATTACATATACTGCCTTCTTTGGCCTATGCCCTGTACATCAAGCAGGCAGCAGTGGCCCTTGTAGCTGAGCCTCCCAGACAGACCTCTGTCCCTACTGCTCAGCTATCTTGTGGAAGTTGCTAGTCTTTCTGAACAGCTCTTCTTTATTATTCCCCCCCCCCCCAACCTCCCCGCCTTCCCCCAGTTCACTTTCCATGTTGCTAAGCCAATTCTAGTCTACTGGGTCCGGGGAAGTTTAAGCCTACCATCTTGTCTGCTCCTCAGACTCTCTCCGTGACTCACTCGTGCTGGGAAGGCGATGTCTCAGTCACCTCTTGACCTGAGATCCCGCTGGAACGGAGGCCGCCTTGCTGGCTGCTGTGCTCTCTGGGTGTCATCTGTCTTCTGTGGCTGTGCACCACTGGAAACACTCAGCGGTGACTTTTTTTTTTTCCTTGTTAGAGTCTTTGTTTCATTTAGTGCCCAGAACTTGGGTAGGAACTTAAGGGAAGTTAAAAGCTGCGGTGCTTTCCTCTTAGTTCCTTCGCTCTCGCTAAGTCACAGCATCGCATCTACCTGTCCCATCTCTATATCCTGTGTGTGGATGCACACCACAGCTTTCCTCCATGGCTCAGACGGGCAAGAGGCAGGGCCAGCTGGGTTGGTAAGTCATTCTCCTGTCTCCGCATGGCTATCACTGTGATTGTTGAGTACGGGTGCTGTTACTGGGGGATGTGGGCTGTTGCATGCATGGTACCTCACCCCATCCCATTCTCTGTTCATGTCATGTACACACCATCCTCAAGAAGGTTTGCACAGTCAAGAATATGCTCAATGATTCTCTTGAGCCTTCGCCACAGAGTAGCAGCTATGTGATGGGGCCTCTAACATATAGCTTATTTTATTTTATTTTTAAAAATTTTTTGTGTTCCTACCATTCTTACCATTTAAGTTAGGGTTTTTCTTCATAAAGTGATATGTTGGACAAAGCAACACCACTCCACCCCAATAGATGATTAATGTAGTAAGCATTTTGCTTATGACTCACAGTGATTGAAAAAGAGTCCCTCGTGAGTTTGAAACTATTGGTTGTGAATCTTTTACATATTTGTGGTCCTGAAATGCTCCATCTATCCAAAGAGACCCCTGCCACTGGCTCCCCAGAGTCTGTAGGTTTGGAGGACAGGGCGCAGATCTGTTTCTGACAGAAGAGACTTACGTGTATCTATCTGAAGGTCCTTGGTCATAAGTGAATTCCTCTGAGTCTAGCAACTCAGATTTTTGGGCCTGAAATATTAAAAAACTCGTACAAGATAGGATTTTTTGGTTGTAAGGAATGGAGGAGAATCCTTTGGGAGTCTGTGTGGAACTGCAGTCAGGCAGGGCAAGAGCCTCCCTCTCTCTCTGACTGCCTTGACAGTAAGTCTGACAGTGGACTCTCAGGACTGTCCCCAGGGGTCACCTTTGGTCTCTGAGGCTTTGAGGGTAGGGACATCACCTTGGGTTACTGTTTGTGGACCATGCTCCTGATTGCAGCCTTGGCATGGTAGGAGCCATGCAGGGCAGAGTCGGATGTAGGTGGTTGTTGAAGGGATGCTGTAGGGTGTGATGCTGTGACAGGAATTCTCTAAGCTCCCATCTCTGGTGGATTGGCCTGGTACTCACTGTGTACTCTCCCACCACCTCACCCCAGACCTTGGTCTTGTATCATCCTTCTCTAGTGAAGTCCATCTTACCTTGAGGTTAGCTTCTCAAGTCAGCGTGGCAGGTGAAAATTGTGCCACGTTACAGTTTTCTTTGACAGCCTTGGACATCACCAGTGAGTGAGAAGAGATAACTGATTCCTGGGTCTGTGGGGACAGAGACCCAAGAAGGCAACAAAAGGGAATGATGGTTTTCAGGTCCTTTTGCTCTAGATGTGCTGTGCTCTTCCTGTGCACAGGGGCTAGTACTGAAGGAGTGTTGTTGGTGTGTTTGCATCAGCTAAGTTTGATCCTGTGTGATGTCACCAAGCCTCCCTGTCAGTTCCTAGTTTATTAGGATAGAAAGGGTCTGACTGACAACACTCAGGCCTAGTACATGTCCTGGGCTTGCTCAGGGTGGATGGCAGTATCTGAGAGATGCTTAGGTTGTTCACATAGGGTTGGAGAAGGAAGGGGGTTTGAAACAAAAATGAAGGTGCGCAGTTATGATTTGGTCTCAGCATTTGTTCAATTGGTATTTGTTGGTTTTTGTTTTTGTTTCTGTGCTTTTTTTTTTTTTTTTTTTTTTTTTTTAAGAGCAGTGCTAGGATTGAACCCAAGGCCTGCAGTTGGTAGGCAAGTGTTCTACCATTGAGTGACAACCGCAACCATTTGTGTAAATTGTTAAAAGGCAGATTTTTAGCCCCTCCCTGCCTGCTCAGCCTGATTCTAATAGTAGTGCAGAGAATGTGTGTGTGTATGCGCTCGCGCGCGTGTGTGCACAGTGTGTGCATAGTCACTTGACTGTGCAGTAGTAACCCAACCTGGCACCCCACTAGCTGTAACTGAATGTCTGTGGAGTCTCTTTCCTACTCTAAGCCAGAGATGTGTGTGTTAATACCACAGATGAAATCTGTCTGTCTACACTAAACTTTGAGAATCACTGATTTTTAGGAGAAAGCTGCTTCATCTACCTTAACAATAAAAATGTTTTAAAGCCGAGATTGGTTACCAAGTCTGTAATCCTAGTACTCAAGAGCCCGAGGCAAGAGGATCACTGTAAGCTTGAGTGTGTTCTAGGCCAGTTGGAGCTATAAAGCGTTCTGGTCTTTTTGTGTCGTTGTTGACCAAATGGTGCCAAGAGCTAAGGTCTCATTGTGAACTAAAATCACTTAAATCCATGTTGGAGGAAGGCAGATTCTACAGAAGTAGAGTTCTGTTACTTCCTTTTGAATTTCTGGTCTCTCTTCAGAGTAGCCAAGTCTTCCATCTTGTGTCTGAAGAGAATAAGATGGCACCGGAAGTTTGTCTGGAAGATGTTCTGCATGCCATGTCTTCCAAATTGGAATTATCGTCTCTTAAAAAAAAAAATCCAAAAATGTGTCCTGGAGGATTACAGAGAAGAATTTCATTTTATTTCATATGATACTTCATGTGTCTGTAGCTGCCTCCAAATGTTTGATAAAGCTGCTGGTGTGACGCTAACTTCAGGGACATTCTGAAGCCCACGTTTCTGCCTAAATAAAGGTGGCGCATAGATCACTGGGGTCCTGGCCGTTTTATTGTTTAAATATGACTCCTCCTTACCTTTTTTCACAGTTGAGGTGTGTAGCTCAGTAGACTGCTCCGCCACCCTCCAAAAAGTGTTTGCTTAAGAACGATTCATGAAGTGCTTGCCAGATGCTGGTGGTGGGTTACAGTGGCCAATGTGAATCCAGTTGTCCCTAAGGCACTTTTTGTTCTAGGTGGAAGAGTAGGGTGGGGCTGTGGGGATCTGGGAGAAGCAGTTTCTCTCTGCTTTTGTTGCCAAAACCAGCAGCAGCAGGAAAAAAAAAAAAAAAAAAAAAAAAGCCCCACCTCTCCTCCTGTCCAAGTGCTGTGAGGCTTGGGTTGGGAGGCGACTGCTCACAACACCTAGAGATTTAGTAAGTGAGTTATTTTTATAATTTTCTAACTTAATGAATCCCAGACTGAACCAAATTGTGTGCGCACATGTGTGCGCAGGGTTTACTGAGGCTGGAGGTTGGTGTCCAGCGTCTTCCTCTGCTGCTTGCCTCCTTACTTTTTGAGACGCGGTCTCTCACTGAACCTGGAGCTTGCTGATTTGGCGACACTAACTGACCAGTGAGTGAGCTTGGGGGCCCGGCTCTCTCTGTCTCCTCAAAGCTGTGACTGCAGGCGTGTGCTACCATGGCGGAATCTGGGGATTTGAACTCAGGTCCTCATGCTTGTGTCACAAATAGTTTACTGACTGTGTCTTCATCCCCTACAATATTATTTTTTGGGAAAAAAAAAATCAAGTGGGATTTGTCTTGTCAACCATTTTGCGTGAAAACAAAACAAAATGAGGTGACAATGCTAGGCTTGTAGGAGTGGGTTTTGTGTGTTTGTTATCAAGGGAAAGGAGGCCAGTCTGCATTGTGCATCGTCCTGGAGGCCAGAAACATTTATTAAAAACCAAAACGAAACGAAACCAAAACAAAACAGTAACAAGCAGCAAGTAAAAGGGAAAGGAGAACGGGACACCTGGAAATCAGGCAAGTGACATTTCTTTTTCTGTTTTTAAAAACAGCTCCCTGAGATACTAGAATACTCAGACTTTGAAGCTGGCTGTGCATTTCATGGGCCTGCTTCCTGTTTACCTACAGAAGAAGGTGGAGCCACATACAGTTCCAGGATCTAGAGGCTGCAGAGGCTGCAGGATCTCTGCCTACAGATGTTCCCTATCAGGCCCTTCCCATGCAGGCTCCAACTTCTCTGCCCATCCCAAACACTTGGCTTCCTCTTTGCCCCCTCCCCTAGTCAGAATTAGAAGCCACCCTCCTAGGCTTTTGTGTCACAGCGGAGGTGACCCTGACACTAACGGGACAAGACATGAGTCCAAAGGAGGTCTTGCTCCTCTCTGTCCTAACCAGAGAGCCCTCCCTTTGCCTTTGTGCTAGACTTTCTCTGCTTTTGCTCTCCTCCATCCTCTGTTTTTCCTTTCTTCTGCACTTCCTCTTTTCCTCCTCCCTCCCCCCCCCCACCTTTCCCCCTTCTTTTCTTCCCTCCTTGTTTCCCCCATATACTCCATCCAACTCAACCTTCAGGGTGGACTGGAAGTCTCTATCACTCTGGGGCCTTTTGTCAAACTGTTCTAGATTCTTCTCTTAGACCAGCAGCTTCACTCTTAACTGAGACCAAGCAGGTGGCTGTATGGCTTCTTTCTTTCTTTCTTTCTTTCTTTCTTTCTTTCTTTCTTTCTTTCTTTCTTTCTTTCTTTTACTTTTTAAAAAGTATATTTATTGCGGGTATGGGTACGTGTGGGTTGCTTGTGCACATCCAATCGTGTATGCATATGAGAAAGTCAGAGGATAACATGTGAGCATTACAAGTCGTTCTCTATCTCCATCGTGTGGACTCCCCCTCGAGGACTGCATCTGGGTTATCAGGCTGGCCTGCAAATGCCTTTAGCGACTTCTTTAGTGACTTCTTTCCAAGAGTTACTGACCAGACAAAAGTATCTGCTGCTGAAGGTGGTTTTTCGAGACAGGGTTTCTCTGTGTAGCCTTCCCTGTCCTGGACTCACTTTATAGACCAGGCTGGCCTTGAACTCCCAGTGATCCGCCTGCCTCTGCCTCCCAGAGTGCTGGGATTAAAGGTGTGCACCACCACGACCCAGCTGGGGGTGGTTTCTTTACAGATTTTACCTTATTAGGGTCTTGGAAGGATGCTAAGCTTCTATTTGGACCACAGTTTTCTGAGTCTTGAAGAAATTGTGTTTGTCCTAAGATGTACATAGAGTGGAAGGAGGGAACAGTGGTCTCATTCTTACCGGCACTTGGATTTATTTTATATTTGATTGTTTTTTTTTGTTTTTTGTTTTTTGTTTAGAGGCACAGTCTCCTGTATCCTGAGTTGGCCTTCAACTTAGTATATAGCTAAGGATGATCTTGGCCTTCTCTGATCTTGGAAACATCCTGTTGGGATCTCAGGTTTTCATCACCACACTCAGTGCACCTGATGCTTGGGATCCTTGCCTCATGCATGTCAAGCAAACACTCTCCTGACTGAGCTGTGCTGTCTCCCGTCCCTACACTCAGGGGTCAGCATGTGGAGGCGAGGGACAAGTTTCAGTGGGTGCTGATTAACCGTTGCTCCTGCAGGACCTTGACGGTGATCTACTGTTTCCTGTGTTGCAGTCAGCCCACCTTCTTTCCTCCTGGGTGGTGGGGCTCTGTTGAGGGGATTATCTGGCCCTGGTCTGCTAGTTTAACACTTCGAGACACTTGTGGTTGTAGCCAGGGATGGTGATACATGTTTATAATGCCACCACTGTGGGCAGGGGCCGAGAGGAGAAGATCCCTGAGACTCCCTGGCCAGCTAGTCTAGCATGATTGGTGTGCCTCAGGTCCATGAGAAACCCTCTCTCAATGGAGATGATGTGTGTCCTGGGCTCTGCATGCTTGTCTACACACACACACACACACACACACACACACACACACACACACACACAC
>OU015745.1:42804590-42815913 GCA_907169655.1 Acomys percivali
CACACACACACACACACACACACACACACACACACACACACACACACTTTTAAAAATGTTTGACAAGTAGTACATCTAAGTGAAAGAGCCCAGGGTGAGGTGGTATGAGGAGGGAGTACCAGGCTTCTGTGTCCTCTCTGGATGCACATCCTCTGGGCATTTTAGCGCCCTGGAAGCTTTCTAAGCCTGTCCTTAGTACTGATGGAGAGTTCAGGATGTTGGTATGATGGAGTGCATTCCTGGCCACTGGTGCTCAGCTCAACCTTCGATTCCAGCCACCTTCAGGGGTCAGGGGGCAAAGCTGAAAGTTCCCAGCCTTCCATTGGTTTTCCTGGCAGGTCGCTTCCTCTCCAGAGGCTGTTAGCAATCTCGGTGTTAACATGTGAAACCAAGCAGCTTTGGAGAATCTGCCAGAATCAGAACAAACACCAACTTCTTAGCATGTCACAACGTGTTAACACTGAAATAGGTCAAAGACACAGAAGTCAGGCAGCACCAACCTCTGCTAAGGTTGAAGGTCCTTTGTCCAAGTGCTTGGGGTCAGGAATATTTTAGATACTGGAATATTTGTGTAGACTTACTGGCTTGAATATACTTGGAAAATCTAAAATCTCAAACTTTTTGAATGTTAGAATGAGTGATGCTTAAAGTGTTTAAAATTTCAGAATTTTTGAATTGGAGATGCTCGGCCTATGTGTGTGCTGCAGGGATCTGCCTGTCCTGGCTTTTTGAGTGCTGGGATTACAAGCACATGCCACTGTGTGCCACCAGACTTGGCTGTCCAGTGTGGGTTACTGTGGTCAGACTCAGGCCCTCCTGCTTGCATGCTGAGCCTTTCTCTGATTGCGCTCTCTTTCTTGTCTTCATTGTGGTTTTCTTTCCGACTTGGGTTTAACTTAGACATCAATATGAATAGAGTGGTCTGGGCTGGTATGTGTGCCTCATGTTGCCATGGCCTAAGGGGCTCAGAATGGTGAAGGTGAGGCCATAGCTTTGATTCACTGACTGAAAACCGTTTGGAAAGTCATGTCAGCACACAACCCACGCGGCTAGGTGGGTGAAGAGGAGTTGTGACTGTTCCTTCACACTCTGATCCCAGCCTCAGGAGGTTTGATCTTTAGGTTGTCTTTTTATCCATCACAGAAAAACTTTGGAGCATTAAAATCCAGACTGTTTGTCTTGCAGACAACTGTACACCAGTTGGGGCAAAGTTTTACCTTATATGGCATCATCCTCTTTCAAAACCAGAAATGTTTCTTAGCTCAGCGTTGCTGCCTCTAGTCACACATTTCACAATCACTGTTTGTTGAAGATGCTTAAGCCTCAAAGAGTCTTCCAGAAGGATGCCGCCTGTGCCGAGTGCCTGCTCTTGCCCCCCCCCTCCTTTGTTTCAAGGTGACTTTTTAGGCTCTGTGCTCCATCCTTCTCCCTTTTCGGTGGGCTGTCTTAAACGTCACCCAGTTTCTGAGCTTGCTTACCCATTCCTCTTCTCCATGGGGTCCAACTCCTTTATTAATTTCTTTTTGCCCAACTCAAGTTTTTTTTTTTTTTTCAAATTGCCATCTTTCCCCTTATAAATCAGGGTAAATGAGTCTGAATCACGAACTTCAAATTAGTCTGTGACCTTCGTGCTCCCTGGCAGGATTGGAATAGAATGCCTGCACCCCACATATTTTGATACCATGAATAATTGTTGAGGACAGTAGAAGGTCAAACATTATTTGTTATTTCTCTGAGTTGGCTTGACGGCAATCACAGCTCTGTAGAAGTCAATCAAACCTCTTGATAATTCTGTTTAGGCAGTATATAATTAGGCATTTAAAATTAGTGAAGTGTCTGTTTTGCTATGCATTACACATTCTCTATGGGAAGCATGTTTGTCAGATGACTTTGGGGCCATCTTTTAACTTCAAGCTGTTTACCCCGCCTTCTTCTTTCTCTCAGATGACTTTGGGGCCATCTTTTAACTTCAAGTTGTTCCCCCCTTCCCCGCCCTGCCCCCTCCCCACTCCCTCTCCTTCTTTCTCTAAGCTGAGAATTTGAAAGTTAGAAAATTCTTTCTACTTGGCTTACCTGTTTGTCAGGGATTTATGGGAGTTGTGTTTATTTAACGCTGTGGAGTGCCTGGAGGTGTAAGCACAAACATGTTTGCAGAACAGAGTACAAAGGACGGCACAGCATTGCTGGGCGTTGTCAGCAGTGTGAGCTTTAAGGCACAGCAGACACGGGGACATCTATACACAAAGGAGTGCCACCAAAGGGTCCCCCGCCCCCTGCATCTTTGTCTTCTCTTCTGAAGACCAAGTGATCGTGCCGTCATTGCAGACTTATCTATCTGTAAATTCAGCCAGGATAGTAAGGAAACAGTAATTTGGGCAACTGTAATGTAGAAGGAAGCTTTTAGTTGAAGTTAGAATCTATAGGCTTCACAGAGAGAAGCGGTCGGAAGTTGGGGTTTCCTTGGGATTCTGCTTGCAGTTATTTGTCAAAGAAAGGCCGGCATAGCAGCAGTTGTTGTTGCTGTTTTCTCCTTTGCATGGCACAGATCTCTTCCCCATGGCTGGTGCGACCTTACATCTACTTAGACAACAAGGCAGTGCTTGGGTGTCCCCTAACCTCAGAAGACGTGTATGGTGATTCAGACCCTCTTCCCATTTGCCACTTTTTATTTGCCACAGATGACAAATACATAGAGTTGGCTTTGAACCCAGGTCCGCGTGAACCTTGACATCCTTTGATTCATTTCTAACTTGAGCGTGACCTATGCTTCTTGGGGAGAGATCATGCAGACCTCTGCCTGGGCTGTGGACAGTGACATCTTGATTGGTTAAGGAGTTGATCTGAGCCTCTCAGTTAGGGAGCAGATCTTTGTCACAGGCCTCTTTCCAGTCTACTGGGTGAGAGGGAGCAGCTGGAACGCAGGGCCGTGTCTTTTTTTTTTTTTTTTCTCCCTGAAACTAGTTGATCTGGCTTATGAGAGTTGGGACATCCATGAGCTGTCTCAAAGTTAATAACCATTGCTGCTCCCACCCTGGCATTGCCTGCTGGTCATAAATCACCTGTTGCTCCTTGCCTGACCTCGTCGGTGTGAAGCTGTGATTGCTGCGTGCATAAGCGTGCTTGGATGAGGGGTGAGTAGAAGGTTGCTCTGCTTGTCAGAACGTTGCCTGCCTGGGACATTACTGAAGAAGGAGAACTTTTTTTTTTTTTTTAACATACACGGCACCCTGTGTTCAGTGTCTATGCAGGGCTGTTTCCTCTACCTAGTTTACACAGATGCATGTTGGGATGGCCCAGACCTGGAAGGCCGTGCAGTACATGTCTGCACAGCCAGTTACAGCAATTTTTACTAAATGGTGATTATAGTATAGGACCTAGGATGACTTGCTTGCTCCTCAGCACTCCACATTTTTTACTTGAATGCGATTATTTTACTGTATTAACCTCCCAGCCCTGGTGTTTGTTCAGTACAGGTTTCTTTAAGATACATACTTTCTATTGAGATGCTGCTAGTTACAGGAGCTTGTTTTTATGCCTCCTAATGGGGTTTTCACATTTTCTCTGGTAGGGAGTTGCCTTGTGTCACACAAAGGATGGATTCTGAAGTCTGAAGTCATTTTGTGTGTGTGTGTGTGTGTGTGTGTGTGTGTGTGTGTGTGTATGTGTTGCTGGAATCTGTAGTGACTGGGAAGGAAAGGGCTACCCTGGCCCTGGAGAGTGCTGTGTCAGGACGGACTGCTATAAGTGTGTGTATTCTGCTGGCTAGGAGTAGATGCCACCAGTATGTTTATTTTTAAATTAATAATTTATTTTGCATGTATCAGTCATCCTACACTCAAAGGAAACTTTACGTTTGCCTCTCGTAGTTAGAATCACTTGCCATGTGTAGCAGGCGGTGGTGGAAGCACACACGTGTGGAGCCGTTGTGAAATGAGGAAGGCCAGGGCTTCCTCCTTCCCCTGCCATTTCACAATCTTGTGGAGACCTTTGTCCACGATGCGCCCTGGGGCTCCAGAAGTCACTGGATATAAAGATCCTCTGGGAATTTTACAGCAGGGTCCATTCCAAGGGACACAAATCTAGTGGATTTCACAGGAAGGGCTGGAAGGTAGACATTTTTAAAAGTTCCTTTAGTGGTCAGCTAGTTGATAGAACCACTGCCTTTATCTGTTGTTATCCGGCATGAGTCTAGAGAGAAGACTTAAAAAAAAAAAAAATGTCGTAATGATAAACTGCCCTTGTTCTGTGGTGGTCCCTGGTCTCAGCCATCGCTGTGGCCGTAGAGGATCAGGCATTCACTCCATCACTGATGCTTCTTTTTATTCCTAAAATGAAATTTTTTTTCTGCCCCAGTTTTGGTGAAATTATGTATCACTTCTGATAATTCATTTTAAAAATTCCTGAGCTGTGTGGCGCACTTTCATGAAAATTCATTTAGATAAAATTAGATATTATTGTTTAATGAGGTGGCATTTCAATTCAGACCTTGCATCAGGCATATACCAAGAGTTCTTTATGGAAGAGCTAGGTTCATTTGAGTAATAAAGGCTGAATCATGGGGGCTTTAATTCTTAATCGCTGTGAGGATTGTTATCCGTGGGATGTGAGCTGTCTTCGTGGCACTCAATCAAGTGTCCACTTAGCCATGACTGGAAGTAATTGCTCCCAAGTGGGCTGCCTGGTGACCTGTTAATACTTGTGTTGACCCAGTGACCTTGTCTGCCCCATTGTTTAGGATTTTATAGCAGGCGAGTCTGCATTTCTCTGGGGTCAAGTAGATATCTCGAGGTCAAACATTTTCTGATTACCACGGAGAGTCCACACTGTATGTACCCCAGAAGCCCCTGCGCCGTGACTGTTAATCGTCACTGCTTTGTAGTGGAACACGGGCTGTTTGAAAATTGTCTCTCCCCAGCCTGCATGTAAACAGTTTAATATTTTACGGAAAGAACTTCATCTTGTAAATTAGGTATGAATAATACATTTGTAATTACTTCTTGTGTCTTTAAACACTTGTGTCTTAATTGGCTTGCTTTTTTTTTTTCTTTTTAACATATTTGCATTTGCTAGCAAGTTGAAATTAACTCTTATGGAAACCCAGCTAAGTTAGTATGCTTTAATCTGCTGAGACACAAAACTTGACTTGTTGTTGTTGTTGTTGTTTTTTTTTTTGAAGATGCTTTTGTTCTTGTTTTCTGGCAGGACACTGAGCCTTTGATACACCTTTCCAGAAAGCTGTCTCCTGTCTGTCCACTCACAAATTGAGACTTTTCCTACTGGAGGGTTTTTTACCCTTTGTTCCTCGAGGCTGCTGTATTATATCATTTTTTTTTCTGTTGGTGGATAATATAATAAACCTTTTCTAGCTCTAACCTGGACGCATTCCTCCCCATGTATGATGAGTTAAGTAACCGAGTCAGTGACATAGCTCTCAGCCTTGTGAGTCATCTTGGCTTGGCATCTGGGTCCTCCCCCAGATTCACAGACTGCTGCTGAGGGAATGGAAGGACTTGCAAGGCGAGCCCAGGGGAAGCCGAGGCACAGTCAAGAACATTAAGTTTCCATAACTGCATCCTGGCTTGTGCCTTCACTGTGCCCTTGAGCCCTTCACACAGTGGGTTTCCTAAAAAATGCTTATGTGGAGAAGTATAGCCAGAAAACCTGACAGCAGGAAGAGACAGGCAGAACCTTGTGGATCACATAGTTAGACTGTCAGGTAAAGCGGCTTGGATGTCATCCCAAAGTAAGATGCTAATATTTCATTTGCAGAGAGTCTCATTGTATGCTAGGCTGGCCTCAGAGTCACGGTGTCACTCAAGCTGACTTCAGATGTCATCCCCATGCCTCCACCCTTGTACTGACTCTTTTTTACCGTAATAATCAAAATAATATATGGACATCTTTGTTAATCTAAATTCAAGATTCAATCATTCTGTCTGTCCGTCTGTCTTTGTTTTTATTCTATTTAGTCAGTATCTTGTGTGTGTCCCTGGCTGGCCTAGAACTAGCCATCATCTGAGCAGTTGGACTTACAGGTGCAACCCCCATGCCTGGTTTAGAACAAAGATGCCTCAGCTCACCTTTCTGAACTGATGCTGATGCGTAGAGATTTCCAAGTGCTTTAAACATACATGTAAAAAAAAATTTTTTTTTTTGGTTTTTCGAGACAGGGTTTCTCTGTGTAGCCTTGACTGTCCTGGACTCACTTTGTAGACCAGGCTGGCCTCGAACTCACAGCGATCCACCTGCCTCTGCCTCCCGAGTGCTGGGATTAAAGGCGTGCGCCACCACTCCCGGCTCATACATGTAAAAATTTAGATGTGCTTTTACAAGCATACATAGAGGGAATCTCTAATTTGGGACTCTGTCTGCCTCTGTCTCTCTGGGTGTTCATGCACAATTCTTTGTGGAGTCCAGAGATTGCATAATGTGTCTTATCCTTTGAGACCAGATCTTTCATTGAGCCTGGGGCTCACCAATTCTGAAAGCCTAGCTGGCTTGGAAGCCCCATGCATCTTCCTCTACCTACTTGTCCATCTCTGAGAACTTTTTATGTGGGTGCTGGGAATCCAAACTCAGAGCCTCTTGCCTGCTTAGCAAGGACTTCACCAACTGAGCCTTCTCTCCGGCTCCTTAGTGGGCTGTCTCATACTTTGTCACCTTTGCAATAATATGGAAGTGATAACATAGTCAATTGAAATGGTGCTTTGAAGTTGGAATTGGGAGGTTTTTCCCCAAGCTAGTGAAATTCCTGTACAGTCTGTCCCATGATGCTGGCCAGCAGTGTGAGCTCTTAGCCCCAGTCCCTCAGGAGGGTGGGTGGTTTTATTGTACATATTATATGTTATATGTATGTATATATGTGTATATATATATATGTTTCATATTCCATTTTATTTGTTCAGAGTTTTGATGTGTAGATCTCGGTGGTCGTCGAATTCTTGATACTCCTGCTCAATTTCCAGAGTGCTAGGATCCCAGGTGCACACCATCAAGCCTCGCTCTTAAATTTTTCCAGTGAAACTTGCTTTTGGTGGGAAATGCCATCCGCTGTGGGTTGGGGTGAGGGCGTCACTTTGCATGTCTGTGTCTCATTTCCTCATTTCAGCACCCCTCTTAGCTTCCCTGCCCCTCATTTCCTTGCCCCTCAAGCCACTTAGGCCAGGCATTTCTCCAGAGCAGCTGCGCTGGTTTGCTGCTATCCTCTGGAGGGAAGGCAGGAGGCAAAGGAGGCCTGTTGTTGTCTTTAGTCATTCCTCCCAGGACACAGCCATGTGAGTGAAGGGCCCTTCCCTCAGAGCATGACCATAGCTCACTGGTGAAGCTGTTGCTATGCCCCTCTGGCTGAAACAACAGAACTGTCTGGTCCTGCTTTTCCGGAGGCTAAACTTGCAGGCCTAGAGTGTCCCAGGGAAGGCTGCTTCTGGTGATATGAAACGGACTATTTCCTGCCCCTCTCCTCGCTTCGGATGAGTCGCTGATAACCTCTGTCAATGGTATCCTTTTGTGTACATCGCTGTGTACTTTCCCCCATGGTTGTAAGGACACCAGTCCCATCCTATGAGGGGCTCACCCTAGTTCATTTGGTATGACTTTATCTTCGTGAATGGGATTGGCATTGGTGGAATTCTAAGTGATATTGCACCCTGAACCTTTTCTTTTCTGCAGAGGTCCGGGCTTAAATGCTGTAGCTTGTAATACCCATGTGGCTGTGAAAGGAGAATGCTGGGGAAGAGATGTGCCAGGGTTCCTGTGTGCTGTGGGAGGCTAAGCTTGGCATCCGACCACCCTGTCTTCCCTCTGTGCAAATGTGTGCACAGATGTTCAGTGAATGGACTCAAGTCACAGGGTCACACTTCGTTCTTCCCATATGATATTGGTGCATGATTGACAGGCTGGCATTGGTACAGAAAGATCTGGATCGTGGTTGCACTCCTTAAGCTTTCTTGTGCCACCTGCTATAGATCTCACTGCACCAGTTTTGTGTAAACCATAAAGTCAATTCAGGAGGTTGCTGCTACTTTTGCTGCCTTAGGGAGGAAGATACAGAGACTTGGGTGACTTCCCTCCCTGACTTCAGATCCCAGAGCTCATTCAAGGTGTACATTCAGAGAATCTGTCTTTATTCTATTGCTTGCTTACTAGGGACCCAAAGTCTATTAGTGTCTCATAGAAAACACCATTGTGGGAAAGAGCCTGGTGGTATTTCCTGTCTTTGGCTGTATCTGTTTCTCTTCTTAAGCAGAGTTTACCCTGTGCAATATTAATATTACAAAAAACAAAAAACAAAACAAAAAACACCCCAAAAACCCTTTATAATCGACTTGCCAACGTGGACAGACGAGCCCAGGGACCCTTGCCTCTGTGGCTGGACTGCTGCCCGCTGCCTCTAAGCTCTGCTGCCAGTGTCTCTCTGGGAGCTCTTGCCAGGCCCGAGGCTTTGCTTGTAGTTGCTGGTGTGTGGTGTCTGGGATGCTTGTGGGTGGCTGTTTTGTGTTTTGGTTTTGTTATCTGCCCTTTGTAGTAGTAACTCTGGCACCGTTTCTTGATGCTCAGATGTTCTACGGCTTTCAAGAAAAGAAATTTGAAAATTTACCAAGTCAGAGGGATTTGTAAAGTTGAGTTGCCTCGGAGCCAAGGCTGAGCTCTTTTTGGGCCACCACTGAAGTGTTAAAACAACCCCAGGGCCTTTGCACATACTAATCTTCTCATCTAGAAGCCAGTAGGGGCAAGCAGATAGCCTCACCCTTTAGTTATGGCGGAGACATTAGCTTACTATGTGCCTGTCTTATGTCTTCCAAAGAAACCAGAAAGTGCAAATTAAAAAAAAAAAAAAAAAGGAAAGAAAAGAAAAGAAAAGTTTAATCTTGATTATTTTGTTTTGGAAAGCGAATAAAAACCGAGTCATCCAGCCTAGCCCAAGCAAAGCACTTCTCTGGAGTATGGTTGGTTGGGTTATGGTCCATGATAGGGCTCCTGTCCTGTCCCCCTAGTCGCCCCCCTCATGCCCCAAGTCTTTGGGATTTTGTGTTCTCTCTCTCTCTCTCTCTCTCTCTCTCTCTCTCTCTCTCTCTCTCTCTCTCTCTCTCTCTCTCTCTCTCTCGTGTTTGTGCCAGAAGACAGCCTCCACTGATCCTCTCAGATGCCGTCCACCTATTTTTGTTTTTCTTTTCATATGTTTGTTTATTGGTTTTTGAGACAGGGCCTCTGGACTGGAACTCAGCAAGTACATGAGGCCAGCTGGCCAATGAGCCCAAAGGATCCCGCGGGGTCAACTTCCCCAGCACTGTAATTAGTGTGGGCCACCGCACCCATCCACCCATCGTTCTGTTTACATGGGTGCTGGGGATCTGACTCAGGTCCTTGTCCTTCCTTATATGGCAAACACTGACCCCTCTGCGCTCTCTCCACATCCTTAACCCTTTCTGTTGTCTCTAGACTGGAGCTGCTTTGCCACATGCCCTTGGTCCAGGCACACAGTAGTAGTTTTAAGAGAAGGCTAGAGTTGGGAAAGAATGTATTCTCATTTTTCACCTGGCTGTTTTTCTTTCTTTTCTAATTTGCATATGTGCTGCTTAGAGTGGGTGGCAGGGAGTCAGGTCATCCTTTGTTCTCAGATGGCAACTGTCACTGTTGATTATGCCTTGTGACTTTACCTGAGTTGCTTCAGAAGGGAAAAAAATACATGTCATAGAAATTTCTATTGACTTGTCAACGTCACCCTGTTTTGGCTCCCAGAGGCTGAGTGGAGACAGAAGACCGACAGGTTTCTGATACACACTGTTCTCAGCATTTGGGGAGGCCTGACTCACTCAGGCCTTTTGCTAGAACATTTTCGATCTGAAGTTGTTTTTGCAAGGGCAGTCTCATGCTGGCGTTTTTGTTTTTGTTTTTGTTTTTTTCTTTTTGGGACAGCTGTAATAGTATTCTGTTTCTGTGCTAGAAAAAATGGGGGGAGCACTTTTTTTTCTTTGTAAAAGTACCCTTAATGCTATCCTCAGTGACAGAAGTGAACAGTTGCTGAGAAGTGTCTGAGAGGTTCGGGTAGGATGCTATAAGGGTTCCTGTGGAGTTACCCAAGCTGGGCTTTCCTTTGCTGGAACAAGAACATTCAGAAGAGTCAGCCAGCTTCACACTGGGAAGTCATTGTGAACACATGCGAAGAAATGGATACATGCTTTTAAAATATGTAGACTCCATTTCCATCATTAGAAAGGAATGTAAAAATCATCATTTTTCAGAAAGGTGTGGAAATTGATGAGACAAACAGGAGTCTAAGTGGCTTATTGGTAGGTTAGGAAAGAATGTGTTCTGTGTTTCAGACACTCGTAAGATGACGAAAAAATGCCCAGGATAACCGTACTGCATTAATTGGAGAGCTGAGGCGGGAGCTGCAGAGGGGGAGGCTCTGCCTTTTCTTCTTTTACTTTATTCTCTGTACAACCTTATTGAATTTTATTGCTAAATCCAAAGGTTGTCTGATCACCTACTTAGCACTCAGTTGGAACACTGTCACAGGAACGCTTTGGCACCTGTTCACGCCTTTATGGAAAGCCGTGCATTTGACAGCATCTGGCAGCCACAATAAGGGGAAGGCATTTTAGTCTCCTCAGAGGACAAGGCATTTGTGTACAGCCAATAGAGCTGGTCAACTCCATTCTGTAGATTGGGCCTAAATCAGTGTCTCATGGTTTAAAGTATTTGTTCCAACATTGAATTCTTGGTTTTACATGGCAGAAACCAGACTTGGTGTGTGTTCCTAAGACTGATTTCATTAGCCCTTATGTATAAGGCTGCTCTAGCTTAAGCATCATAATAAACAGATTGGTTTCATGGAGAAAGATAGTCCTGTTAAGGAACCAAGGCTAACTCAGGGCAGAAGGAGGAGGGAGGAGGCGAGATGGGTGCTTATGGAAAGGCACATGCCTTCTCATGAGTGCTGATGGAAAGTTTAGAGCCAGGTCATTGGGATTTTGCCTTCAGTGTAGGATATTTAAAGGGATTAGAGGCAGTGTACCTTTAGCATGTAGAATAAAGTTTTAAACATGTTATCTAAGCCCGAAAGACCCTCTGAGATGCTATATAGTGAGAAATCCCTGCAAGCAGTTGTGCATGAGCTGTGTTTTCCACTGCGTAGGCAGTGCAGACTGTGTACTCAAGCTGTGTACTGTATTACGTAGCCTTGTATATTTTCTGTCATTATTCCCTTCCTCCTCCTCTTCCTCTTCTTCCCCCTTCTCTTCTTCCTCCTCCTCCTCTTCCTCTTCTTCCCCCTTCTCTTCCTCTTCCTCCTCCTCCTCCTCCTCCTCCCCCTCCTCCTCCT
>OU015745.1:42831453-42855493 GCA_907169655.1 Acomys percivali
TTCTTTCTTTCTTTCTTTCTTTCTTTCTTTCTTTCTTTCTTTCTTTCTTTCTTTCTTTCTTTCTTTCTTTCTTTCTTTCTTTTTCCCCCAGATTTTTGAGATAGGGTTTCTCTGTTACACAGAGTCCTGGCTGTCTTGGACTCACTTTGTAAACCAGGCTGGTCTCGAACTCACAGCAATCCGCATGCTTCTGCCTCCAGAGTGCTGGGATTAAAGGTGTTTACCACCATG
The DNA here is from genome assembly GCA_907169655.1 of Acomys percivali. Taxonomy (NCBI): domain Eukaryota; kingdom Metazoa; phylum Chordata; class Mammalia; order Rodentia; family Muridae; genus Acomys; species Acomys percivali. The sequence goes on from OU015745.1 coordinate 42,831,685, forward strand.
CCCAGCCTCTGAGGAGGACTATTTTTCTTTTTTTCTTTTCCAATGACAGATTTCTTCCTTGATAAGAATTGAGTGCTGGGAATGGTGGCCACTGTCATCCACTCTAGGCTCTTCCTGAACGCCCCCCCCCTCCCCCCCCGAATCTGGCATATCCTTACAGCATGCTAGCAGTCTGGGAAACGCATCTGTTTTGTGTGTTTGCATTCTTTGTTTTTTGAGACAGGGTTTCTCTGTGTATCCCTCGTTGTCCTGGAACTTTCTTTATAGACCAGGCTGGCCTCGAACTCACAGCGATCTGTCTGCCTCTGCCTCCCGAGTGCTGGGATTGTGTTTGCGTTCTTGTGTCTGTGAGCCCTGTACATTATTCTCTGCGATAGCATCTCTGCCTTTTGCTGTCATTTTCTTTCTCTAGGGACATATGTGCTGGGATAAAGCTTAATAACTGAGGAAAATATAGAGGCATAACAGCTTAGTGGGCTTTAATTTTATTTAATTTGTATGTATGTGTGCAGTGTACTTGAAGGTATATACATGCATGTTTAGACAGGGTCTCTTGCTGACCTTAGAGGTTGGCCAGTGAGTCCTAGGGATCCTTCTCTCTCCACTCCCTTAGTACTGAGCATGTGCTGCCACCCCAGTTGTTTATTATTATTATTATTACTATTATTATGTTTTATTAGTTTTTTTTACTTTATACATGAGTGTTTCGCCTCTACCATGTGTATGGCTGGTGTTTGCCAGGGCCAGAAGAGGGTATTGGATCTGTGTGTATGCTGGGAATCCAAAGTAGCCAGTACTTTTAACTACTGAGCCATCTCTCTAGCTACCTGTCTTTAGGGTTGTGTCCCCCACACCCACCCCTCCACTCTACAACTGCTCCCCCAGTGGGTTCTAAGGCTTGAACTTGAGTCCTCATGCTTGTGTGGCAAGTAGTTTATCAACTGAAACATTTTCTAAGCCTTGTTGTTTGCCTTAAAGTGGACTAAGCTGATGAAGTACTTTAGGGGTTCAGAGTATTTGTTTGAACAAAGAATTTTCCATATATTTTTGTTCTTTCAAATAATGTGTCATTAACTCCAATGCCCTGTGGTAAGATATCTTTTGTTTCTGATTGGAATATTAGTACACAAAGCACTCTCTAGAAGTTGTGTGGTGGTGGTGGTGGTGGTGCACGTCTTTAATCCTAGCACTTGGGAGGCAGAGGCAGGTGGATCTCTGTGAGTTCACTGTACAGAGGTAGTTCCAGGACAACCAGGGATATACAAAGGAACTCTGTCTCAAAAATATCCTGGGGGGGGGGGGCGGGAGAGAGAGAGAGAGAATATATATATGTGTGTGAGTCAGTCAGTCTCTAGTAGAGAGGTTTGGCCTAAGCGCAACGGGAATTGACAGTGGACCCCACAGAATCTTCTTCTTGTGACCCTCTGTAACCAGTGCTTTTAAATACTATTTGGAGGACTGTTGATTTTTCTCAAAGATATCTAATATTTTTATGCCTTCTCTTGATTCATATTTCTCCCTTTCCAATGATGGAAGGAATTGCATTATTTTGTTCAAAGCCAACTCAAAGTGATAAACAAATTACATTATTTCTTCTCTGTGCTTTTGCGAGCTACTATCCTTTTTCTAATGTTAAAGCAGAGAAATCATCCCTGAAAGCAGGCCTCAAAAGAATGGCCACTAATCCCTTGCCCTAGCTGGTTTCTCCATTTTTTTTTTTTTTTTTTTTTGCAATGTTGTTTTTCCTCTTCCCAGCTGTCAGGTATGTGTGTTACGCAACTTCTTCACAGACAATGCAGTGAACAAGGCGTGAACATGGCTGCCTCTGGTTTCTCCTGACAACTCCCCCTCCCATGTTCCTACTGGGGCAACTGAAACAGGCCTGCTCTTCTTCGCTTTCTGCTGGTCTCAGCGTTTCAACTTGTATTTCTTCGGTAACAACTTATTTACCAACACAACTATCATGGTTCTTGCGCAGTAGAGAGCCGTGCTAACCCGCAGCCTCGCTCAGGCCTTTGAATAAAAATATAGGTTTTCCGCCCCCATGTGAAGACGAAAGAGTGTAATTTGTTTACCACCTTGAGTTGTTTACCACAGACTGGAAAATATGTTTTGAATTTTAAAGTGTGAAAAACAAGTGTGCTAGTTATCAAAAAAGCTCTCCTTTCAAATAAACAATGTTTAGAGAACTAGATACAAAACAGAATACTTTATCGTGGTAAGTCTGGCCAATCAAGTATGTTTATCACAGAAACCTTAGAAAGGACCCAGATGGCAGCCAGCTCTCTGCTCACTTGCCTGTCATTTCAAGCTCCCTAGGGCCTTAGGGACAGGGACACCACCTTCCCTGTCAGCAGGCAGCCAACCTTAGACAACCCTGCTGGCTTAGCTAAAGCCAGCTGGCCATGGGGATGGCAGGAGGAGTTCATATTTTGTGTTGTTGAGTTGGACCATGAGTGGAGCGTACTTGTGAAATTGAGCCTGAGATCCTTGTGTGTATGTGTGTGTGTTTTGTTTGTTTTTTTTCAGTAGCCACTCTCTAGTTTGGCTGCCCAGTAGGGTTGTGTGTGTGTATTTGGGGGGGGGGGGGGGGGGGGGGGACTTTTCCTGGCTCCTGCAGGAGCCCCAGATGAGTATCATGTGTGAGGCCCTCTGTGCCCTGCACTTTTGTATAAGTAGTGTGTAAACTACGAATAATAATCACCTGTCTCACATTGATCTCATGAGGGAACTGTAAAGCCCAGATGGGAAGTTGGAGGAAGGACAAGAGCTTCCTCGGTGATGTACACATGGGCTTTTAGCGTCCCGGGTACCAGAGAAAGTCTTCGCCAGTGCTTACTTGAGATTTCAGTGGTACTTTTCAGCTTCAAGTTGCTGGTTAGGAAGGAGCGACCCAACTAGAAGTAGCTCAGTGAGAAGCTGCTAGTCTGGGGAAGGCTTCCGTATTTTAGGGGTAGAGCAAGCCCGTGGAACAGTCAGCCCCGCACTCTGAATACATGGCCTCAGGTGTGGAGAGAGTGGGTGATGTTTTTATGAATGCATTGAACAGATCTTTCACTGTTGTGATAAACACCCAAGAAATATGATAAAGCAGAGAAGATTCACTTAGCTCATGGGTTCAGCCCATGGTCAGCTGGCTCCATTATATGGGCCTCGAATGAGGGTGACTAGCATAACTGGAGTGTATGGCCAAACAAACCCGTCACCACCCTAACAGAAGCAGAGGCAGGGGACCCTTCCTTCTGTGTCCTGCCCCCAGTGACAGGCCTCCCTTAACTCAGGACCTACTTTCTTACTAACTCCCAGTCGTACCACCTTAATGTAGATTCATCAAAGGATTAGTCTGTTGATGAAATCGGGACTCTCAGAACCCATTTACTTCTCCCAGACCCATCAACACAGGTTAAGGGAACCAAACCCTATACATGGTGCCTGTGGGGGAGGGGAGCATGTCTTTAAATCTCATAGCAACTGAAGAAGCCTATAGTGTTGAAGTAAACATTATTCCAGCTTTCAGATTCAAAGGACCTTCCAGGTTACAGCCGCTCAGTGGCCTAGCCAGGATGCAGCTCAGTCAGTTCTGCAGCCGACGAAGCCCCTGGGGTGGTGTACTACATACTGCTTTGAAAATGCACTGGAGCTTCCAGGATAAGCAGGGCTGAAGTTGCTCAAGAGCACACAGGCCTTGAGCGCCTTATTCCCTGTCAGACCTGTTTGAGCCTGGCCTTGCTGTCAGAAGGACTGTCTTCCGGTGGTCTCACTGAAAGACAGAATATAGAAGAAACCGTGAACCTAGTAAGAAGATCTTGGGGAGATGTATCAGTAGGGTGCCTTCACATTGAAAGGTAAATGCTGTATGGCTCAGCTGGAAGAAGTGGTCCTCTTGCCTGGGCTCATGGGATCCAGGCAGCACACTGCAGAAGAATGGTGGCATCTTCCTGTGGGTAGGTGCCAGCAAGGAGGCTGTGAGAAGAGCATTGAATCGACTCCAGCTCTTTCTGCTTTATTTGCCTGATGGGGAGCACATGGCTTCGGAAGAGGAGGAGGAGGGAGATGTCTAAGGAAAAAGGCAAGACTGCTTCCACTGGGATGGTGGGTTGAGGGTGTGAGTGTTGAGAGGTAGAGAAGGACTTGGGAGGGTGTGCCGTTGCTCTTCCTCTTTCCTGAAGAGGGCCTTGGTCTGAGTTGGACCTGGAGCTTCCAGGCAGGGTTCAGCTCAGGTAAGGACAGGGGCAGCAGCAGCAGAAGCCGCCACTGGCCTTCACAGTTGAGAGGGAATGTCCTGCAAAGCCTGCGTGCGCATGGAAAAGAGAGACGTAAACAAACTGGAAAGGTCCTGGTTAAGCCTCGATGATCTAGAAACATAATTACAGAGACAGAACATTCTTCCTGTGGTCTAATTAATCTAGTGGGTTCACTTAAAGCCTTGTTTTTGAGCATACACACCAGTGTGTCCTCTGATGACTTAAAAGAATTCTTCGTAGAGTTTAGAGGAATACTGATTAGTTCTTGGGAACTTAATTGCCACAAGTGTTGGTGCTGTGACCCATCTGGGTAAATATGACTTCAGTGTGCACCAGGGCACTCGAACCTTGGGGACCTCTGCCTACTGCTTACTCAGAGCACACCTGAGTTACTGTTGCTGCTCTAAAAAGAGCAGTATTGTTTGTTCTTCTCCGAGCCTTCTTAGTTGAGGCAGATTGGCATTTTATTTATGAGCTGACAGCATGCCATTTGTTGCATTTTTTTCTTCCCCTTCAACCGAGGTGCTTTTTGAACTGGGTTCACTGTTGTCAGAAAGTTATTCACAGGAGTGGTGATGGAGCCTGCTCCGCCCACCTCTGTTCCCTTTCTATTTCGGTGCCGTTTGCAACAAAGGAAGCGAAGTTAGTAAATTAGTGCAGGCTTGAAGCTCTCACAAGCTTATTTCTCAGGTTGTGTAAAGGTTTAGACACAGTGGGCTCACTCTCCTCGTAGCACCTGGGGACGGAAGGAAACAATCTTTAACTTAGGAGATGTCCTTGGACAAAGGGTCTTCTCATTAATCCAATTTACATGGTTGGATTCATCGTTGCACGTTTGGCCTGTTTGTGTATACGTGTTTCTATTACACGTGGGCAAAATGGCAGGTTTTGCATTCATAAGCCAAGGGATATTTGATGGGCAGCATACTGAATGAGACTTTTGAGTCAAGAGTTCCTGAAGAAAATGGATGGCTTATATTTTTCATAAAGCTGAAGGGACAAGGGCAGGTGGGTCCCAGCCTGTACAGGGGAGACAGTAATTGCTATGGACTGCTAGGCAGGAATTGTGCACAGGCAGGGAGGAACTTAGTCAATCTGCATTGCCCAGTGGGGGCAGAGCTGGGGGGAATGAATGTCCTGTCTGATTTTTACTACAGAGGTGACACCTGTCATTGCTTAAACCCAACTAGAATCCAGTGGGAACACCCTGCACCCAGGCCAGATTGGGAAGTGCTGGGCAGAGAACCCGGAAACCGCCAGTAGAGAACCATCCCTGCATTTCCTTTGGCAAACATGTTTGCCCTCTACTCTGCCAGGCTCCTTGCTGAGCCAGTCAGAAGAAGAGGTCCAAATGGAAAACACACCTCCTGTTCTTCAGCAGGACTAAGTGAGAGAGGTACCTGGCTTCATAGGAGAGAGTCTCATCAGGAATACCAGTCTCACTTGAGAACTTTCTAGAACCTCCCAGTCCTCCCGAGTGAATAACTAGGGCCTTCGCTTTAGAAAGCCTCACATAGACCCTCTTGCTTGATGGAAATGGAAAACCATCCCTGGAACCCCTGGAGGCTTATGGACAGAGCCTCACTGGAATGTAAGCTTGGAAATGCCTCATGCATGAATTCACTGCTTGCAGGTCTGCTGGCCCCTCGGTCCTCCCTTTTAGGATAGACTGTCTTCAGTAGAAATGGAATCCTGATTACATGCAGACTTTGGGAGTGGGGGGGGGTAGTCACTCAGGGCAGTCTGTGCCTTTAATTTCCCACTTCTCCTCCCAGCCAGAGCCATGCAGGGCGGTTCCCGGGGCAACCCAGGCTTTGGGAGGTTGTTTTTGAAAAATAGATGCAAACCCTGCCTGTGCTGTTGTTGTTTTCCCAGTGCCTGGCAGTGTTTGGTAAACAACTTGATTGCTGGGTCCTGGCCTCCCGGGAACCACAGCTGCTCTTCCCAGCTCCCTGCAGACTTTTGTACCAAGCCGTGATTGCTTCAGGGGAAAATAAACAGGGGAGAACAAAACAAGAAAACATCACTGTTGTTTTGTTGCTGCCTCTACCTGTTTTTCCCAGAGCTGTTTTGCAACCAAGGGCCTTGGGCTTTGGTTCTTTTGCTTTAAAAAACAAACTCAACCAGAAAAACAAAACAAGGCAGGCTCCCATGGGCCTCCCTTCTGTGTGGCTAGACAGTGGCATTTGGAAGCAGCCACAGGACTTGCAAAGCCTTGGAAAGGATTTGCTGACCACTGCCAGGATGTATGCATTTTTAAATATGTAAATGGAAAAAGGAGAAAGCCTCATTCTTTCTAATGACCCCCAGGGTGGTAATCTGGCTTTTCAAATCTCTAGGAAAACAGATTGAATATGGCACAATTAATGTTTGAGCACTTCTAGGCTTTTCCTAAAATATTTTAATGGGCTTTTAATTTATTGCAGCCCTTGATTAGCAGGCTGGAGCCCTGTTACAGCTGACCTCCTGGGCTTGGGTCTCTTTGGGGCTCTAGGGGAAGAGAACAATGTCTCTGTGGTGCTTGCCTGGGACTGAGCCCCTACTGCCTTGGCCTGGACTGCTCAGAGAGATGTGTACTTACTTGGGGTGTCTGGGAGCAGCGCAGATCTCAGCAATGTGATGGAGAAGGCCTGCTTCTCAAGCCAGCGCCTCAGTCTGAGTGTGCTACCCCTGGCCTCCAGGATTGGCCTGACCACCACGTGAAGAAAGAACAAATGAGCTTGAGTGGGAAGTCTAGGACTGTGGTGTGTGTGTGCGTGCGTGTGTGTGTGTGTGTGTGTGTGTGTGTGTGTTGTACATATACATGTATGTTGAAAATTTTTGAGGCCTGCCCTTTGCACTGTTAATGCATTTGCTTGTTTCCTCTCAAGTGCCCTCCCCCCATTATTTTGGCTCACCCACCCATAAATTCTGAAATCAAAGAACCATCCTTCGAAATAATTTTTTTTAGCTTGCCATTAATCTCTCAGACTGTCCTTATGAAGATGTGATGAACTCCTTTTTGTCTGAAAGGCTCTTCTTTTCACCTTCTATTTGGAAAGATAGTTTTTCTGGGTATACAATTCTAGGTAGACAACTTTTGCCTCTGGTCAGTGTTCTGGATAATTTATTTGGGTCTCTGTCTTTCTTCAGTGGCTGTAGTTTTCATTTCTGGGCCTCAGAGCAGCTTAGCATTTTAGTTAGTTACAGAGCAGAGTGGAGACTGTTTCGATGCCTGCTGGATGAGCAACAAATCATTCCCAAACCAAGCAGAGTTGTCCCACAAACCACAGTGGAACTCTGTCCTTTATTTTTGGGTGTTCCTGGTTACTTTTCTGCATTTTAAGTGAAGCAAGTCAAAGTTGCTGAGTAGAGTCCCAGGCTGTGGCTTGACCCACAGGTGGCTTGACTGGAAAGCTGCCCCAGTCACTTAGGAAAACAAAACCCCTTAGCCCCTCTCTACACTCTCTGTGCTCTGCTGACCCCAACTTACTGCCTAGCCCCAGGCCCTTTAGTGTAGGGATTTGGACCTTTAGCCCAGCTTCTAGTTCCTTCTAAAAGTCACTGAAAACAGTTACTCCAGAAAGGAATTAACTGACCAGAAACTTTCTGTGGTTAACCCTGCCCCTCCTGTGTTCACTGGCACTCCTCCTCCTCTGGGCTTCTGAATTGTTCTAGAATCAAAGACAAAAGAGTAACTTTCACCTTCCTTTGCACTTCTCCTCCTCCTCCTCCTCCTCCTGTCCTCCTCCTTTTCCCCCTCTTCTTTCAAAATATAAAATATTAAAGATATTAGGTGCTATCTTTGATCAATTCTGGAATTCTGCTGTGAGGAAATCTGACTTAGTGTGCTTGTCCATGGCAGCAGATGTTCTAGAAATCCCACTGTGTGTGCTGTGTGCCTGGTGATTGTGGGTGCCCCGGGTCTTCCTATACTAAAATGGAGGTTTCCCTGAAGAAACGTGAAGTTTCTTCCATGAGGTCTCACAGCCAAGACTCAGCTGAGCCAGCCTCCTTCAGAAGCCGGTGTCAGAAGGCGGCCTAATTGGTCTAATTTAGGATCTGAAACTTTGCATTTGTATAGTAGCTTGGGGAATTATGAATTTACAGAGCCCCGTCATTGGGACTCTCTGTGCCTCAGTGTCTCTATTAGACATTTTATAATACAAGTTCTGTTCTAGTCTATTTTATGTGAATGGGTGTTCTGCCTGCATGTATATCTATCTGTACCACCTGATGTTTTGGTGCCTACAAAGGCTGGATAAGGTGTCAGATAACCTAGAACTGTGGTTACAGATAATTGTGAGCTACCATATGGGTGTTGGGAATCAATCAAACCTTGGCTCTCTAAAGGGCAGCTAGTGCTCTTAACCACTGAGCTCTCTCTGTCCCTAAAACACAAATTTTATGAAATAGAACAATGACTGTAACCTCCCCTCCCCCCCCAAAAAAAACAGTTTCTTATATCTAGATGTCCATCAAGAGCAGTTCTATTTCAGGGGGTGATCACTTACTAATTTTAATGACTAAACATTTGTATGGAGGGCTTTTCATGTGGCAGTGCTTCCCTGGGAGTTTTGAAGTGCCACCTCCATGTCATGGAGCTGATAACCTAATGAAAACCACAGGTGTATAAATGAGGCAAGGGTTTGGAATGGTGCCAACAGTTCTTGCGGAAGCAAGTGTGACAATGTGGTTTAGAACATGTAAGAAGTCATCTTAAACAGGTGGGCAGGACAGGCTCTGGAAGTAACTTGTGCCCCTAATGCTCAGAGAAAGATCCCGCCCCACCCGGGTAAAAAGCAGACCAGTAGGGTCTCAGGTTCACTTTGAGCAGGAGGAAGCCTACAGGATCTGTATTGGTTGTAGTGAGGAGCTGGCTTGGTAGCTTGAGGTCACACCATGTAGGGCTCTTTGGATTGTGTTTGGATTTTACACTCGGGATGAGGGACCACCCTAGCATATGACTTTTTGCTATGTGAGATAGAGTCCACTGCTTTGGGGGAACCTCTCTAAGTCTGGGAGATAATTTGAGGGGCTCAAAGGTATTTGTAGCATCTGGAGCACAGGACCTGTCATTTGGGTTAGTATGGTTTACTATTGTAGCTGCTGTATCTTTTGGTAGTTTGGTAGAAATGCAGTGCCAGGTCCACCTCAGACGTCTTAAATCAGTCTTGGGAATCACAGCCCCGCAGTCTGCGTTTTGAACAGCTTTCAGTGGTACTTCAAAAGTTCAGGAATATTCGATCAGAAACATACTGGGACGGCGTTTCTGTGGAGTTGGTGCTGTGGTCTGGGGAGGAAGGAAAGCCTTGTGTGGATGTCCAGGGCATACCGTCTGCTACTGCCTACCAGTTCAACAGTGCTAGGTCCTCGTGCCACAGTGAAAGTCTTTCTAAACACTTGCAACACTCTGCCCACAGCTCGTCTTTGGTGATGGTGACATTTGGATGTAAGAGTGATTCATGTCCTAAATCTCTTAATCATGATGTTTAAAGGAGAAGCTATTAGTTCAGGTTCCTTAAAAATGCTCATGCTTTATGACGGAGAGGCAAAAAAAAGAAACACTAGAAGGAGGCAGGTAAGCTCTAGCTGATGCCTGTATTTTCAGGTGATGCCACTGGAACCTCAAGATCTTAAAAGGCTCTCTAGGGCCACATAGTTAAGCAGTGACAATTCTGAAGCTGGGCTTGAGGCTCCTCCCGTTCAGTGCAGCGTGTCTTCTGTCTACTTGAGTGTAGTCCTTGCAGAACTCAAGACCGTCTGAAGATGAAAATTGGATTATTTTGCATAAAAGATCATAACTTTAAAAAAATCTTATTAGTTTTCTTCTTCATAATTATTATCCCAAATGATTTTAAATCACAGTTTTTTAAGATTTTTGCATGATTTTTTTTCATCCTCTGGCAAAGAGCGTTATCAAACAAGCAAAGGTGCTTCTAAATGTATTGGGTTTAAGCATACATGGTTTTCTATTACTGGAACCTTTTTTTTTGGAAGGATGTGGAATATTTGAAATGCTGAACTATTTAAGAAGATGATAGAAAAGTCTTATACCAGTAATGCTGTGAGCCTTTTAAAAAAGAGCTTCAGTCCCTGCTGTGAGCGCTTGGTGTAGTGGCACTGTTGGAAAGGTGTTTTCCCCACCTCTAGTGCCTGTGTTGTTGTTTGCGAGTTTAAGGAAGTAGTGGTTTTAGAAGTTACCTCTTAGTTATGTGTTAAAAACTCTTCTTGTGTTGCAGTGTCCCAGGAACTTGTGCTGACTGTCCCAGTCTCTCGGGAACCCTTTCGGCAATGCTGAGGGCTGCGCTCCCTTTCCTGACTCGCTGTCGGCCATGAGCGGATGGGTGTGATGCCTGCTAGCCCAGAGGGTGAGTGAAAGTCGGTGTCAGTGAGGGTGGCAGCCCACCAGGGACGAGATGCCCACTGTGGCATTGGTCTCATTGTTAAACCTTTCAAGACAATTCTCAGAGAACTCTGCAGAAGGACGAGGGGAACTTTTCTCACTCGCCCTTTTGGTTTTTAATGAGAAGCATGGGCAATCGAGATTTTGGACCGACTGCACCATTGTCTGAGTAATTGCCTTTTGAGCCCTGTCATAACTTAACAGTAACAGAAGCCAGCCTGCAAAACAGCTCTCAATACTGCATTTTGAGTCCCAGTCTGCTCATGGAGAGTGGTCTAGGCCTCAGGCCTCACAGAATGGGCTCCTGAGAAAGCCAAAGAGTTGCAAATTTTGGTTTCTCAACAGTTTTCTTAAAAATTTCTGTGGACTTTGCCCTGTCACCTCCCTCATCAGGTCATTCGTGAGGTGGGGAGGGCATGTTAGGAGGAACGTGGTATTTTCCTGTTATGTATATTTTCCATATTTGATACCATCTACCATGTTCCTCAGAAACCAATGGCTTCCCCTTTGGTAATGAATGATTGTGACTTGACACTGTCCCTGGTAACTTATTAGACTAGAGGTTTGGGGAGGGGGGCATGATTTATGACATTCTGCGGTAGCTTTGTCCTAGAGTAGGACCAATTTATGGGGACAACTTATTGTCAGGTATTTATTGAGTGATGTGAGGTGCTACGAACCATTGGCATAAATTCATCTCATTAGTGGAATTGTATTCAAAACATATGTAATGGGGAGAAGTGTAATAGGGGGAAAGCACACACATTCCAAGTTAGCTAATAACTCACTTGACAAGTGTAGAGTCTCTGTCCTTTGGTTCCCTGTATGCCGTATAGAGTGTGATGATAGATTAGCTGGTGTCTGTGCTAACAGGGCTCTTGACGTTGTCCGCTTAAACCCTCTTCATTTATAGACGGCCCAGTGAAGCCCACTCATTCTGCGTGGGATGTCAAAGTCCCTGGGCTCAATTAGGAGAGGACATAGGAATTAGTCCTCAACTCATCACCACTCTTTCCAGCATGTGTCTTCTGATTATGAGTGTCCCTTGAAAACACTGTTATCCATCCAGGTGTTTGGCCAGACTGTTGAAGATTTTGCAGTCTGGGGAGCTAGTTGATAAACCTCTCTGATATCACACAACATGAGGAAAACAACTAGCCCTATTGTTACAACCCCTCCTGCCCTTCAAAAGCCTGTTGGCTTTCATGTTTCAGACTAGTCATACTTTTTATTTTATTCTACTGTAGCTAGAGAGGGAGGAAATACTATCTCGTTATTGTCTGCACATCTTTCATTGTCAAGAAGTAGGCCAATAATCAACAGTAAACGAATGACAAGGATGTTCACTGTGTGTGTGTGTATACATACATACATATATGCATACAAACACATATGCATACATACATATACATATATATGTAATAGCCAATGGAGTCATGGAGTGTTAGAGATGAATGAGATCTTAGCTCTCTTTGCACAGGGTCCTGAGCCAGGCCTGGTCTTGCCCTCACTTACAGAGGAGGGCCTGTGGTGAGCAGATGGCACACATTAGGCACATGTACAAGTGGAGTTGAGAAAAAAACCTTGAGTCTGTCTGGAGTATAAATCAGAATTCAAAGAAATGGCTGGAGTTTTGAAGTCCTTGAAACGTCACCGAGCCCAGCCTCTCTTACCTGTCACCTCTGACTTCAGTACCGAGAGTCTGACTCAGTCTTGCTGTCATGAAATTTTTGTATGAAATTGAACAAAACCACATGAATAGATTTACTGAATAGTTTGCCTATATTTTGCTTGTCAATTTCAGTTGTTAAGACTATCGGAAAAATCAGTCTGAAGAACTGTAATGAAAATTGCTCTTTTGAAAAGAAGAATCTACAGTGAGGCCATGTTGGATAGCAGGGTTAGCTTTTATAACTAAGGAAATGCTTTGTGTTTCTCAGACTGCGTAAACTTCCCGTGGCTGTGTGCTCAGTAGGAAGTAGAAGTCCTGTGAGCTGGAACAGTCATTCTGATATTTCTGTCCTCCCCCTGAGTTTGCTTTGCGGCACACCAAAGGATGAATTCCCTATGATTCAGTGACTTGTCCTGCCCAGGTGCTGCACACCTGATTGCTCACTAAGTAAGCCCTTCAGTGTCAACTCATTCATAGTCCTGCGCCTCTCACACCTTACGGTTTGTTGAGTAACTAGAAGAAAGCTGATCATCTGGAATCTTTAGTCTGAAAGTCAACTCTGGTTCTGAGTGAAGCATTTCCTGGAACGTGTCCTCGTGGTGAAGCAGGTCAGATCCACGGCAGTGGCAGGCCTTGGGTGCAGGGGCATGAAACTGTGAGGTAAAAGGTTTGCACGAATAGATCATTATAGCAAGTATTTCAGAGATAGAGGACGGGCAGTGTATTGGATCTGTGTTATCAGTTGACAGTGTGTGTGTAACAAAAGGGATGAGAAAGGAGAGTTTGTCTGTGAGCCGTGGCTCTTTACGGCCACCATTTACCTGGCCTTCTGTTTGCCTCGTGTGAGCATGAAGCATTAGTTAATGTCGTTCCCTGTCTGAGGCATGGAGTGAAGAGTGGCTAAGTCTGTTGCATATTTAATAGGCAGCTAGCCATGGTTATTAATAAATGTGATAATAACAGTCTGGATTTGCATAGTGTTCCTGAGAAGATTGACAAGGGATGACAGAGGTTCTGGCTTGTTTGTCAGGCTGTGCTCTGGCCTTGTATTGTCCCTACCACTAAACTCTGCACAGATCTGGTGACACACACTAAGCACCAAGTGAGAGCGTGATTTGTTCACATTGTTCATGTTATTTTCCCTTTGTTTTTGTTCCCTCTCTCTCTCTCTCTCTCTCTCTCTCTCTCTCTCTCTCTCTCTCTCTCTCTCTCTCTCTCTCTCTGTGTGTGTGTGTGTGTGTATAGGACAGAGATCAACCTCATATAGTACCTACCTTGTTTTATGGGACTGGGTCTCTTGCTTGCCTAGAACTTGCACAAAAGGATAGTCTGGATGAGTCTGTTTCTACCTTCCCCAAGCTGAGAGTACAAATGCGGTTTTCATACATGATTGTTGGGGAACCAAACTCTGGTCCTCATGCTTGTATGGTGACTGCTTTGCTGACTTTGCTGTCTTCCTAGTTTCGGTTTACCTTTGATCTTTCTCATGATCGCATTCTCAACTTTGGACTTGCAGAGAAGTTGAAACTCACAAGATACAAACCCATCTTACTTCCAGTCAGGCAAGAGGCTACATACTCTGTGAAGCCTGGCAATCCGTAGCTTTTTAAATGAGCCTTGAGGCCCCTTCCCTTCTCATCCTCTTCCTCCTTCCTTTCCTCCTTTCTTCCCTTCCTCCCTCTCTCCTTCTTTAATTCTTCTTCCTTCCTTTCTCCAATGATGTAGGGAGGGGGTTGTGTGGCTGTTCAGATTTCAGGAGAGGATGCACACAGCTTGCTAGAGGTCTGACACAGTAGAGGCTGACACATCCCTTTCTGGGCCACCTTGGTTTGCTACCTGTCATTAGGCCAAGCCACTTGCTTGTGCTTAAACTTCTCGTCTGTGAAATCTTGACTTTGAAAAGTAATTTTAACAATTTAATAAACTATATAATATGTTTTATAAGCTGGAGCGAATGATCTGAAGTATTTTGGTCTCTTTCATAACACAATGAAGCTAATATTGGTAAAAATACAGATCTTCTCTCATACCATAAAGAGAAGCGAGATTTAATAAGCATTTATAAGCACTGGCAGCTGCCTATCAGATTGTATAACTTGGGCTCCAGCATGCGGAGACAGTGTCAACTTAAATTTTATCTCTCCAGTATTTTCAACACGTTTATTTTGCCTCTCTCTCCAGTCCCTAACCTAATACACGTAATGTAATTGGTCGAATATTTTCCACATAGCTAATTGGCTAAAGGCCAATGATAGAAGCCATTGTCTGGCTTAATAGATCAGAAATTAACATTGCATTTTCATGGAGGTAATGGAACATATTAGTGATGCATTCATTCAGCACAGACAGTGTCCATCCTTTCCTGCCCACAAGCAGAGGCAGGATAGCTGTGAACGACCCTCTAGCCGCACAGCAATGGCCAGCTAAGCCATGTCAAATGTGCTGTTACATCCTTCAGACGGAACTATGAAACACATGAATGAATTATTCCGTTTGTCAATTAAAATAGAAAACCCACCAACTACTATTGTAAGATTAAATTCCAATTAGAAGATTGCATTTAATTCAGAAGCTGTAACGTTATTTTAATGAATTCTGTTGGAGGCGACAGTTTATGTGGAATAAATTTATATGGTGTAGGTAGATATAAATTCATTGGATGATGTTAAACATGTTACTTCATATATATTAGTTGTGAAATTTATTTCTCTCTAGTTATGTCCCCAAGGAGGTGGCGTCAGAGGGAAAAACATAGCTTCAAAGAAAGAACCTTTTCTGATACTTTCTCTGAAACAGCCGTTTCTCACTCTCATTTAAAAAAAAAATCTGTTAAAATCTTTGCATTAGCTAAATTTATGATTCTTTCTGTATGCTATTTATAAAATTGAATATAGGTTTTTATGATATAGGAAATTAGGCTAGGAATGAGAATATGACCCAACTTTGTAATAAAGGTGATCTGCATTTATATTGCAGGTATTTCCCATTCCTCTCTAAGCCCCTTGTGGGATTATATAAGCATTTTTCTGGACATATTAATTTGCTTTAGAATAAACTTTTAATCTATTGGGTAGCTTTTGTTCACTTGACACCTGCATGCACCTCTTGCCTAAATCAAGGATAGTGGAAGTTCTTAACACAGGATTTTATCATTTCCCGCTCCATTCTTGTGCTTGTGACAGACACTGGCGATCAATCACAGTCTCTGAGAATTTTCCACTCAGTCTCGTAGGTTATCAATTCACCATTTGTGAATCGGTGGTGCCATCATGTATAAAGCCGTGGCTTTAGAGAAGCCTTTCCAGTTGGCCTTTGTTTGCCCAGCTTACTCTTACCTGGCCCACTGTCACTGAACGTCCCTGCTTCTTATTTTAGTAATAGGGCCAGGGAAGTGGCTGAGCATTAAGTAGGGGTGCCAAACATGCAAGCCTGACAGTTTTGAGTTCAGTCCCTGGACCCACCTTAAAAGGTGCTTGCTGTACCTTGCGTCTAGCTGTAGCAGCATCCCTACAGTGGAGTGGGAGGCGGACATTGATTGATTGAAAGCTTGCAGGCCAGCTGCCCTGGCGCACCAAGTGCAGACAGAAGCGGGTAGAGAGGTCCTGTGTCACTAGGCTAGACAGTGAGAACCAACTCATGAGGTTGGTCCCCTGACCCCCACATGTGTGCCCTGGCACGCTCAAATGCTGGCAATGTTGATATCGAGCAGTCAGGATATGTGTGTGTGTGTGTGTGTGTGTGTGTGTGTGTGTGTGTGTGTGCGCGCGCGCGCGCACACACACACGCTTGCTAAGGATAAAACCCAGGTCTAGACTTAGTAAGTAAGCTACACTCTCAACCTTTTGTTTTTCCAAGCATGTAGTCCTCTCATGTCTAACTCCTGAGTGCTGCGGTCACACCCACATGCCCAGAGGATTTTTGACAAACATCCCTGTACCTTGTCCCCTGAGTCGGCTGGGTGGTTTATTTTCCCGTCTTCCGTGCTGAGTGTTTTAGGTGAGAAACATTGTGAGGTCGTGCTGTTCGTTTGTTTTTAAGCCCTGTGACGTTGACGAGGATCAGAGGGGGAGGCTGTTCTCACCCTCCTTTTACCTATGTGTCAACCCTGGCTCTGACCTGGCGAGGAAGTGGTGGTGTGAGAACTGGAGGCTGACTTTCATTCTGCCAGCGCAGTGTCTTTCTAGAAGGGGCGGGCACCCATGGATGCCAGGTGCTGACCCTGTGGGATAACTCTCTTACACTTTCCTTTTATGTGTAAACCTTGCTTATCAGTAAGGAGGAAGGAATTCAGCCTTTATATTTTACACAATGCCTTCCATGATGTAAAATTCTAGGAACTTAGACTATATTACACGTTGTTCTAAAAACCACTTTGTTTTCTGTTAACTTGGTTGGAGATATGCACAGAGGCCATGAGAAGGAAATTTCCATCTCGTTTCATATGCAGACTGCTGAGCTGCCTGTTGAGAATTGCCATCATTTTAATTCCTTCTTAAAGAAAAATGAGCAATTAGCACATTTAAGCTATCATTTAGCTAATGTACATTTTAATTTCATTTTAGTGTACTGTGTATTATTTTTGTTGATTGTGTCACCGGAGCTCTGGAAAGCAATAGCTGGTAAAGGTGTGGGCTCTCCGCCCCTCAGCCCTTCCTCAGAGCGTGTACTGTTGACCCTGGTCAAGGATGACCAGGCTCATAGAGCTCTGGCCATACTCTGCTCGGATGGTGGCTCTTAGATTTCCCCCTGCACAGTAGGCTATGCAGTTCCGTCTGATTGATTGCAATGGGCTCCTGAAATGAAATCTTTGTATCCCTCCTGCGTTCTCTGAGTTTAGTTATGTTTGTAAGAAATAATCGTAGCAGACATCCATTAGACACTTATTTCCCCCCCTGCACTAGCTTAAGCAGCGTGTTGGTTATCTCATTTACTCCTAACAGCAGCTCTGTGTGGTGCGTATTATCACTCTGGATTTATTGTATTGGGGAGGCAGAAGCTGAGTTCTCCACGGTTAGGATCACAGAGCTTCAGAGGCGGCCTCTGCCGATGCTTGGGCCAGGTTCCCGTATCCACCTAAGTACTGAACGCCTGCTATTTGCTCATGTCTAGGGGGTTTCATGGCTACCCAGAGTCCTTTGGTGGTAGTCCACGGGGAAGGTTGTGAAGGAAGTGGAATCTGGAGCTGGGGAGCTGGCGCAGTGGGTAAGAGCACTTGAAGTACAAGTGTGGGGACCTGAGTTCAGCACCACACAAAGAAATAGGATGCAGAGTATTTGAAACTGAAGCTTTCTCTGCACATGGGCTGTTATGAAGCCCACAGTAGAAAGGGGAATGACTTTTTCTAAATCCCTCCCCACTCCAGTATTCTCATTTTTTAGCCAGGAGTCTGGCCAAGGGCTCTGTGGAATGCCTTTCTGTCTGTTGGCAGCCCCTGGAGCTGCAATACCTGAGTGTCTGGACCCCAGGAACAAAACCATGTAGGAATATTAGGCCAGCCCAGGAGACAGCAGGTGCTAGAGGGAGGACCCTACCGTGAGACTTTTGTGTGATGGGAGCTGGTTGGCTGAGTCTTGTGTGCGACTTTTAGGCCCCATGTCTGTAAGTGGCAGTGACTGCTGCTCTTAGGATAGCTCTGCGGTACGGGCAGCCGAGACTCGTTCCAGGAACGAGTGGGATTTAGTCCTATTTTTAACAGCAGGTGCACTTTGGTATTATTAAGGGAACTTTTCTCTCCGTAGTTCTCAAAGTTGCAGCCTTGGTTATATAACCCTGAGTGGCGTGCCACTTGTGGTTTCTGTGCTTCGACTCCAAGAAGACAGAGAGCAGAGGGCCAGCTTCTTGCTCACTCTAGGCCAAGAGCTGTAAGAGTTGTTGTTGTTGTTGTTGTTGTTGTTGTTTTTAAACAGCTTTCCGTACTTTTTAAAATTTTGGGCTACTTTCAGCCTTCACAAAGTGTGCAGGGGCTGGGGAGACGGTTTATTTGGTAAATAAGCCATGTCATGCCAGTATGAAGACCCACAGCGAAATCTTAGTGTCTCAGTTTGTGTCTGTGTTCCCAGTGCTTGGGAGAGGTTGGGAGTGAGGGGTACCAGGTAACTTTCTGGAGATCTCTGGCTGCCCTATCTAGCCAGGCCCTGGAGGTCCAGCTTCAGAGACTGGACGGGCAAAAACAACTGGCGGAAGCATTTGACACTGATATCTGACCACCAGATACATGTTCCCTGCCCTAAAATGTGCCCAGCCCCTGTGTGTGTGTGTGTGTGTGTGTGTGTGTGTGTGTGTGTGTGTTGGATGAAGCCTTATCTAGCTCACTCGTTGTTGTAGTGGTTGATAAGCCAGTCATGGGGTACAGTGTGTCTTTGTAGTCTACTCGCCGTCCCCCATAACTGCTGGGGTATTAGAGTTATCAGAGCCTCAAGAGTTAGGAGCAGTGCACCGGGTCAGCCCAGGATTGAGGTAATTCCCCAAACATCGCGGGTGGTTTAGCCTGACACCTGTATGTTCTGTGTCTAACCTCTCCAGTAACAGTAGTGGACATCCTGGAGTAATTGTGACAAGCCACGGGCTTTAATACTTGTGTCAGATGTCCATTCTACAGGTCCGGTCCGGTCCTCTGCATTGTCTTGTGGTAGCTAGAGGGAAGCCTAAGCTGGACTGGCCGGGTTTTCCTCTCTCACTCTGTGAGGCCTCGGGTTAGGGTTTCCGGGGGGGGGGGGGCATTGACATGGATTGCACTTTGAGGTAAGGTATTGATTGCATCAGTTGTAGTTAGGTATTGGTAAACAGGTTTGTGGAGGCCCGGAGGAGAGTTCAGGCCCACAGGGTAGAGCGGGGCGCCCCCTCTTACATGTTTCCAAAAAAGCGGGAGCTCCCTTGTCATGTGGTTGATAGTCATTCCAGTGAGGTCGGCTTCGATTCCTGATAGCTGGGCAGGGACGGAGGCTGTGCTTTTAGTTTTTGTGTGTTTTTTTTTTTCTTAAGGGACTTGCCACCTGCAGCCCCTGGGGTCACAGATGCGGGTTGGTAAGCTTCTTTGCGGGGGGAAAGAGGCATACAGATTCACAGGTAGACTTGGTAAGGTACCTGTCATTTCTCTTTAGCAGTGGGAATTTCATCCAATTGTGCGGATGGACAGAGAAAGGGAGCATGCTGCCATAGTGTTCGTCTGAAGGTCGCCTCCTCCCATGACCTGGGATCATCCTTTTCAATGCTTTTGGCCTGGGAACTGCCCAGGAAAAGTGTTAAATCTAGATTGTCAGGTCCATAGCTTCTCTCAGGAGAACGTGACCACTGAACGAGACTGAACAGCCCCAGATCTCCCTAACACTGTAACCCTGGCCAGTGCAGCTCTCTTTCTGAAGCCTCAGTTTGCTTGTGTGGCAAGTGGGGGCAAGGCTGCCATGTCTTACTGGTTGTGAAAAGTCCGTGACAGAGGTAAGACCTCATGACTGGGAATTTGTGTTTCTTCCACTATATTCGACCTCAATGAGACATTTGTAGCATTTCTTTTACCTGTCATGGTCACCATAGGTAGTCGGGTGAATGCTCCAGGTGGCACTATTTGATGGATAAAATTTCCATGCCTCAAAAGGTGTTTTTTGTGATTAAAAATTTTTTTTTGAATCGGTGGTAGAATTTTTACATAGATCTTTGAAAAAGGCATTCTGTCATAAAAGCCTGTGTGAGTTGACATGTGTAAATATGCAGGTAGACAGTTTGAAGAAACGTGTATTATTTACTGATCAATGCAGTGTCTCCTCTGGGCCATTACACTCAGTCATTTCCTGTCAATCTCTTGACGCTGTTATAATCAGTCTATGGATATGCATATTAAGAGATAAGAAAGTTATTGTGCACGGGTGTCGGTAGCTTTTTAATTAATAATGTTGCTGCTTTAAAAAGGTGTCAGGCTAGTTTACTTGTAGGGTGGTTAATAAATAGTCTGCTGGATTGCATGAGAAAGTAAGATGGCCTGAGCTCAGGCTGACGGAAAATGAAGTGCGAGCATCACCGAATGGCACTGCCATGTGTGCTGCACTCCGGTGGCCCCACGGTGAGGTAGAGTGTTTGCTGTGAAAGCCCGACTGACAATCTGAATTCAGGCCCCCAGAAGCCATGTAAAAGTCAGGCACATAAGTGCATGTTTGTAACCCCTGTGCTTCTGTGGGAAGGTGGGGAGGCTGAGACAGGAGACTCCTGAAGCTCACAGCCTGGCAGCCAGCAGCAAAGAGACCATGTCTCAAGTAGGATGCAGGAGAGGAGAAGCACCCAAGGGTGTCCTCTGACTCCCACACCATGGGTGCACATCAGATGTGTTGCTTATATGTGGTTGAAGGCAACTCTGCCTTCCTGTACCAGAGAAGAAACAGTCAAAGAGTGATTGATTTAAATTCATGAGCTGCCTGGTAGGTTACAGCTGTTTCCCTCTGGCACTATAGAACAGGGCAGCAAGAGCCATTTGCAAATGATGGGCGTGGCTGAGTTCCATTCAGACTTATTTCTAGACATTAGAATATCAAGGTCAGCTCTTTTTCCCATGTCATTAAGGAGTGACACTTTTTTTCATTTTGTTTTCATCCATTTAAGTTGGATTTGGCCTGTGGTATGGATCTTGCCAAGCCCAGTCCAAGAGGTCAGAGAGTACCCAGGAATCCCAAGGATGTGCAAGGATGTGTTTACTTACAAAGTGTGTGTGTGTGTGTGGGGGGGGGAGGGCTTGGGTGGATCCAGGTGCCGCACTGCATGTCTTGAAGGCATGAGGACAGCTGTCAGGAATCAGTTCTCTCCTACCACAAGGGTCCTCAGGATTGAACTCAGGTTCTTAGGCATAGGTCAACCAACCACCTTTACCCACTGAGCCATTGTACTACCTCTCCCCCCAAAAGTTTCATATGTGTATGCAAGGTTGTGTGTATGTAGGGTGCATGTGCACATATGTCTGCATGTGTACTAGTGTACTTGTGGAACACAGAAGATGACCCTTTGGTGTCATCCTCAGATATTTCATCTACCTCTTTCAAGACAAAATCTCTCATTTGCCAAGATCAGCCAAGTAGTCTCGACTGGCCAGCCAAAGAGCACCAAGGATGCATTCTTTCTACCTCTTCAGTGGTGGTGACGAGTGCACAGTACCACACGTGCAGTATTGCATGGGTTCTGGGCTTGGGCCTGAGTTCCCTATGCTTGCATGGTATCCCTTCCCCGATGGAACCATCCATAGTACTACATGAGCTTCTGTCACTGTGGCTTTCAGCATAGTCTTTTGTAATGGGAAAATATATTGCAAATATATTTCATTTTTAAAAAATATATTTATTTATTTATTCATTTATTCATTTATTCTCTATCTGCATGTGCACCTGCATGCCAGAAGAGGGCATCAGACTCTAGTAGAGATGGTTGTAAGCTACCATGTGGTTGCTGGGAATTGAACTCAGGATCTCTGGAAGAGCAGACAGTGCTCTAGTCTGCTGAGCCATCTCTCCAGCCCAATAGATTTATTTTTTTTAAAGATTTATTTATTTATTATTATATATACAGTACTCTGCCTGCATGTACACGTGCTGGCCAGAAGAGGGCATCACATCACATTACAGATGGTTGTGGGCCACCATGTGGTTGCTGGGAATTGAACTCAGGACCTTTGGAAGAGCAGTCAGTTCTCTTAACCTCTGAGCCATTTCTCCAGCCTCATAAGAATTAATTTTTATCATGAGTTAAGCTGTCCTGTGTAATTATCAATTTATTTAGAATGATTTTATGAGCGTCTCCTATCCCTTTTGAAGAAGAGAACATACAGTTAGGAGCAAGCTGGGAATGGATGTGCAAGCCTCAAGATAAGTAAATAAATACACACACGAGTAACTCTTAAACACATATCCTGAGGAAAGCAGTTCCAAGGAGAGTTATTACCCATGTCAAGTGATTTTTTTTTTCTGTTAAAAAAAAAATCTCCATAGGATGAAAGTGAAATGAAGAGCATGTAATTCTGGGTAAAATTTGTCTTGGGTAGGGGCTATAGCTCAGTGGTAGGACTTGTCAAGTATGTGTGAGACCCCTGGGCTCCATGCTCAGCGTTTTAAGAATGAATAGTAACTAAGTATGGATGGAAGTTGCCTTGAATCACAGTTCTTCCTGCTTCCGTGCTGGGTGTCGTTACGTTTCCTGTAAATGGGTGGGGAGTTCAGGTGATGGGTGTTGGAGTGGGGAAGATTGGTTTGTAGATATTTTTCATCCCACAGTTCCAAGGGTAGCACTCTGAGTGAGAATGGGTGTGTGTGGACACAGTGATCCAGACATCCTTTTCATAAGGGATGAGGGAAGCTGGACCGAGAAAGAGAAATGGAGAGAATGGGGGAATAATTGAGCAGACCATTCCTTGTCTGGCATCATGGTAGAACTGAGCTGGACACGCACGGGGAAGCTGCTGATTGTCAGCCATCCAGGATTTATGAACCAGTGTATTGTTACTGCCATTGGAGAACAAACATCCGCCAGCGATGGACCTCTCTGAGGCACTGTGTTTTCAGACAAGCCTCCATTGTAAGGAGAAAGGTAGGGAGGCGGGGAGAGAGTCTTCAAAGGTGGTGTGTGTTGAAAGCCCTTCAGATTACTTACCTTCCTTTTGTTAAAAGAAAAACAAATGTGTGTGTATGCCAGGATTTAGGGCCAACGCGTAGAACTTTTAGTAGGAAATAGCTAAGTGTAGCGCTTGGTGGCATGGGGCGTTAGTCTGATAGTTTGACTTTAATTCCTGGTTCTGTCTCTAATGGTATACCCTTTGGCAAGTCACATATCTCTTTATCTCAATTTTATCACTTTTAAAATGTAGAGAAGTTTTAGGTGATTCTGAAGTTAAAAGAGTGAATTTCAGAAAGCACAGAGTTTGCAAATACTGAATTCTCAGCAAATAACAAGTAGCCCACGACTAGCCCTAAAGCTTGGCAGCTTGGCTTAAAAAAAAATTTTTTTTAGGGGCTGGAGAGATGGCTCAGCGATTAAGAGCACTGACTGCTCTTCCAGAGGTCATGAGTTCAATTCCCAGCAACCACATGGTGGCTTACAACCATACAACAATGAGATCTGGTTCCCTCTTCTGGCATGCAGTACATGCAGGCATAATACTGTATACATAATAAATAAATAAATATTTAAAAAAAGAATACCTAAAATTTTTTAAGTGCTTTGTAGTCAGTATCGTGGACTATTTCATTCTTCCCTTTAGGGTGTTGAGGATGTGAGACTGTGTCTGCATCTGCCTGCCTCTGTCTATGGCAAGTGTTTGTCACAGAATTTGTAGTACATTCAAAGTCTCTTGTAATTTCTGCCTTCAGTGCAAGGATGGAGCTCCTAGTGTCTCTTTACCCCATATGAATTTTATGCTTCAATCTTATGTGGTCTTCAATGTATTTAAATAACTCTAGGTATAGTGATCTTCAAATTTCTTTTTAAGAGTAACTTCTCTCTCTCTCTCTCTCTCTCTCTCTCTCTCTCTCTCTCTCTCTCTCT
>OU015745.1:42855503-42872781 GCA_907169655.1 Acomys percivali
TCTCTCTCTCTCTCTCTCTCTCTCTCTCTCTCTCTCTCTCTCTCTGTCTCTTTCTCTCTCTCTCTCTCTCTCTCTCTCTCTCTGTGTGTGTGTGGGGGGCCTCACATGTGCACTTGTATAAGCCATATGTGTACTCTTGACCATGGAGGCCAAAAGGGAGTTAAATTCCCTAGACCTTGAGTTATGAGTGGTTATAGGCCACCCAACTTGGGTGCTGGGTGCTAAACTGAGTACTCTGGAAGAGAGGCAAGACCTCTTAACTGCTGAGCCATCACTCGAGCCCTTGACTCTTTGAGACACATCAAAGATACACAGCATTGGTCAAGCCTTAGAGCTACAAAGCTCTTTTTTAAAGCTATAATCCAATCTGCAACCATTAAACTTTCTACAAATTCATTGTGCTGAAGCCCTACAGATGCTATCTCCTGTACATGATGACCTGTCAGCAATGTGAGGTCCTTCTCAGATCTTACCCAGGCTACCATCCTTTGGCCGCCGTTTCTGTCCTGTGTAGGTTTCTGTGTCCTGTGGCCATCATAGTTGTACCTCAGAGCACCAGCATCTTTGGAGGGATAGTTTGTGTGCACATCCA
Organism: Acomys percivali; assembly: GCA_907169655.1. NCBI lineage: Eukaryota > Metazoa > Chordata > Mammalia > Rodentia > Muridae > Acomys > Acomys percivali. Next base: position 42,856,096 of record OU015745.1, read on the forward strand.
CACTGATCTGTAATTCACTTAAAGGTGCCTTTTCTTGGCAAAACCATCTTTTGCATTTGGAAGTGAAATGTTTTGACTATCCTTAACCCACTTCCTAAATTTCAAATCTGGGAAGCTGGCATCCAAAGAGTCTGCTGCTAGAGAATCGTAAGTCTCCTTTCCAACTCAGGTTGCTGGAATAGGCTTGTCTTTGTTTGAACGCAGGCACCTGCAAAGAAGTCTTAGTGATAACCATGGATCTGGTCCCTAATGTAAAGGCTCAGTGAGTACCAGACAGTGTTGCATCCTTTCTTCCCAGTCAGTTCTTTTATCCTCATGACAGGAAGTCTGTGAGTATTTGCTTCTTGTTTCAAAATGTCAGAAGCAATGATAGAGTTGAGTTGGAGATTTGGGTTAGACAAACTCAACTGGAGAATTTTGTTTTACTTGGTGTGTGTGTGTGTATGTGTGTGTGTGTGTGTGTGTGTGTGTGTGCGCGCGCGCGCGCGCGCGCGAGCATGCACCTGACCAGGACTATTTACCATATATACTTAAACTGTATAATTTCTTCATTCAGCCTAAGAAATGATGTCATTCATGATATCTTTTGCTTTTCCCTTTGTTTTAATGCATAAGAACTGTCCAAGTAACACGAAGTAACCTCATTTTGGGCATGGCTGATTTTTTTTTTTTTTTTAACATCTCTTTGGAACTATTCAAAGCTCTTGTTTGAAAGCTGCTGTCACTCTTGGCCTCCCCTTCCTGACACCAGGAATGGCATGCTGCCTTCTCTTCCAGGCTCTTCCCTCCTGATTTTCCTTCCCCCTCTATCCCAGCACAACTCCCAGAGGAAGCCAATCACCATGATATTGGCAGTAGAAAGATTTCAAAGTACATTCACGGGCATGTACAGTATCCTGAGGGATGGCTGGGTGCCTTCTATGATACTTAGCACATTTCCTGAACATGGAGCCTCACCATGGCAACAGCCATGTCACATGACACCCTGGTGACACATGTGAGGTGCTGTCACAGCTCATCCCAGGTTGAACGCCTGTGACTCATTGTTTCCACTGACACAGTGACTACTGTAACTTGCAGTTGGAAGGTTCTGGGCTTTTCAGTGCCATTACTGAACGCTGACGCCCATGGCGCATGGAGGGCTCGAGGAAGGGAGGGCGTAAATAAATAAGCACGTGCTGCAAACATTGCCTTCATTAGCTTTGCAGAGAAATACTTGTTCATCAGTCAACCCTCTTGCCACTCACATTCTTTCTCTCTCTTTTGAAAAGCATATTTTGTTAGTAACACCTTGGAAGCTCGAAAATACTTTTTATTTTTAATCCAAGCTATATCCACTTCTACTTGGCACATGTAGCAGGAGAGAGTTCATGGTGGCCCCTTTAAATATTTATTTATATTCTTCACATGTAGCAGATTTACTGATGAAGGCATGATTCTGGAAATATATTTTTCTCATTGTGAAATATATAGAATCCATAAATCAGAGTCAGGGTGGTATGGGGCCATTGTTCATACAGGGGCCCTGAGTTTCTGTTATATCAAAGGACTATTTTAGAGGTCCAAGATGGATAGTATTTTAACATATTTTAATTTTTGAGTGATTCAGTGAGTGATTAAAAGAGTAGATGTGGGATCTGGAAGACATTAAAGAGATGTCAAGGACAGACGGGTTTTGATTTGTAGCCTAATGAAATGTTTTCCCAACTTTTAAAGATTTTTTTTCTTTTTTAGTAGAACTTTAATCATTTGCTTGTGTTTCTGGCATGGCAAGGTTATTCCTGTTTCTGTTCAGTGATGGATCCAAAGTGAAAATGGGATAATTTTTAATTAGCAAAATTATAAATCCATTTGCAGCCAAGTGTTTCTTGTCTTGTATAAACTGTGATGTTTCACATTTCCCCTTAATCACTTTGGAAAGTTAGTTCGGGAGATCTGCTTGAGTTCATGCTTTTGTGGGTAGAGATTCTCAGTACTAGAAGCTGCCCCGCCATTCTCTTCTCCTCGCACAGTCTGAATCAGTGGCGTTTCAGTGGTGTGTGTCCCGAGGAGCGTGTGGCTCTGTGTGGTGGAGGTAGCTGTCAATCCTGCATTGTGGACACCATGCCAAGTATAGGAATGAGAGATTTTCTAGGCCGTCCAGGATGTTGGTGGTGGAGCTTTGTTGTTGTGCAGGTTGTGCTTTGGTTGAGGTTGCCTACGTGTTTATTTGAATCAAAATGTCAAGCGTTTGCTTTATATTATGAAGTCTGAATGGAGACATCTTTTGAAGGTGTGTTTTATTAAGGGAAAGAGACATGTGAGCCAAGGCATGGCAGCCTGCTTACAGTTCTCCAGACTTCTCGCTTTACTGTACATTTGAATATGAGAGTTTTACATTCTTTCAGCACTCTTTAGACCAGTACTTGGAAAGGAACAAATTCTATGGAATTGAGAAGGGATTTAAGTGTTCAGAATTTGAGAGTCTGCCTAGACTGGGGAACCTTTCCAGCTCTCTGAACCTTGAATCTCTCTGGGTGCTTGGGAGAGTTGCAGAATTTTGTGTCGTTTCTGTAGGATCCTTTGGGTCTGTGTAGGGGCGTCAGGTCGTGCCCTCCCTATTGTACCGTTGCTGCAGAATGATGTTGGTGTAAACTTGCTAGAGCAGTGGTTCTCAATCCGTGGGTCAGAATCCTTCTAAAGGGTCAAATGACCCTTTCGCATGTGTTGCCTAAGACTGTCAGAAAACATAGGCACTTACATTATGATTCAAACAGTAGCAAAATTACAGTTATGAAGTAGCAACAACAATAATTTCATGGTTGGAGGTCACCACAACATCAAGAGCTGTATTAAAGGGTTGCAGCATTGGAAAGGATGAGAACCATTACACTAGAGGAAGCTGTGTCTGCCATAGTGGCTCAAGGTTATATGCAAAAGCCCTCATTTCTAGACATATGTCTTTGAAAACCACAGGTATCTCTTACCAAGTTCAAGTGGAAAAATAAGATAAGTGTTGATAAATTTTCTTCCGACTGAGTAATGTCATAATGAAGCTCTTTTTTTTTTTTTTCCAGACAGGGTCTCTCTGTGTAACCTTGGCTGTCCTGGACTCACTTTGTAGACCAGGCTGGCCTCCAACTCACAGCGATCCTCCTGCTTCTGCCTCCCGAGTGCTGGTATTAAAGATGTGTGCCACCACGCCCAGCATGAAGCTGTTTCTTAAGGTGCTGGGGTCCTAGAGTGTGCCTAAGAATGAATCTCTTTCTCTTGAACAGAGAATAGGAAGAAGGGATGGGAACCTTCTACTGATACACAGAAAAGGCCTGGTTAGCCACTGGACACTACTTTTGTTTTGAATTTAAGGAGACAGCTATAGTTTTGGTAGTAAAAGCCTAGATATATATTACAAGATTTCCTTAGAATCCTTGTCTAGATTTGGTATAGAAGTTGCCTGTAGAAATAAAGATGGTGGATGGGATGGCTCAGTCAGTGAAGTGCTTGCTCTGTAAGCCTGAGGACTTCAGTTTGATCTCTAGGACCCACGTAACAAGCTGAGGGGTGTTCCCTTAAAATCCCGGCTCTGGGAGGCTGAGACAGGCAGATCCATTACAGTTCTCAGCCAGACAGCTTAGCCTATTTGGGGAGTTTCAGGCCAGTTTCAAAGACAAAAACAAAGTGAGTGGCATCTGAGGAATGGCACTTGAGGTTGTCCTCTGCCCTCCATGTGCATGAAAATGCTGTGCGTATGCACTCTGGTTCATAAACATAAGCACACATGAACATGCCCCCATCCACCCCCGCCCAGCCAACCCTGATGATATTGTTAATTCTTTGAACTTGAACCTGTTTGGTTTTCTCTAGGTAGCTTCTTTGCTACAGGACATGGCAAACGATGCACTGTAAGTGCATTTTTCAATACCTTTTACAAGCTAACCGGCTGTGAGTCACTTGAAGTGTGGTGTCGCACTGGCATTGAGATGGCTAAGTGGGAAAGTACACCTTGGGTTTGTTTCAGAGGCATCACTGCATGATGAAGTGAGAAGACTAGGGATGTGTTGTGTTAAATGAACTGCATCGGCTGTAGTTTTACCTGTTCATTTTTGTTTTACATGGATGGTAGAAGATTTAAAGCGACATGTGTGGCTAATCTTATATTTCTGTTGTGTGGCACTGTTAAAGAACCTATCACACTCATGATTTAAAAATCAGAATTCCTGTTCTTAAATCATAGTGTTTCCTAAACCAGCTCATTTTGTCTGCCATACATACAACATAACAATTAAAAATACTCCCTTACTGACTATCATCTGATTGTAAGCAAATTAATTTCAGTCATTTTTTTACTCCTTATATGTTGTGGTGTGCTCTGTCTACTTAAAGAGTCAAGTAGTTAACATTCAGGTAGTGATGAGGAAATTTATCACACAGTCTATGTATTAAAAAGAAAGTCTTCCCATGGGCTGCAGAGATGGCTCGGAGGTTGAGAGCACTGGCTGATCTTCCAGAGGTTCTGAGTTCAGATCCCAGCCACCACATGGTGGCTCATAGCCACTTAGGATTGGATCTGGTGGCCTCTTCTAGTAGGTAGACACACATGTAGGCAGGACATTGTATACATACATAAATAAATAAATCTTCAGAAAGAAAGATACAAAGAGTCTTCCCAGCTGGCCTTGGGAGGCAGAGGCAGTGGATCTCTGTGAGTTCAAGGCCAGCCTGGTCTACAAAGTTAGTCCAGGACAGCCAAAGCTGCACAGAGAAACCCTGTCCCGTCTCAAAAAACAAAAACAAAAACAAACACAATCTTCCCTCTAATCATGTAAACCCATGCGTAACAAACTGGCATGTGCTCACCACTGTTCTCTATCTGAGTAATCAGAGTTTCTCCTAAACTGGGGAAAAATATAACTTGGTGTTTATCTCCCCCTCGCCTCCCCCCCCCTTCAATGATTTTTGTTGGAAAAGATATCATTTTCACAGTGATGCAACTGATGCAACCCATGTGATAATATATATTTGTGTCATATATGTATAAATACATACACCAGATATGTATTATATGTGTGATTTTCTGATTTTGGAGATGCACAGGGCCTCATGCTTGCTAGCCGAGTGCTTGCCTGCTAAGTTGCACTCCAGCTCTGCAGTGTAAGGTTCTAAATAGTTGTGATGACATTTCCTGAATATATGGGGTCCCCTTGATTTAGGATTCTGGATTGTTTCTTCTTCATGTGTTAAGTGAAGTTCGGAGCTGTGGGCCTTCAAATGCTCTCCAGTAAGTACTTAGAACTACAGAGCACCGTCGGGACTGGAAGGCTAAGACAGAGGGAAGAGGGGCTGCAACAGTGAGGGAGAGGAAGCCTGGCCACCTGAGATTTATCAAGATAGCTCACTCCAGAGCTCACTTCTGACCAGCAAGTTGTGCATGTTTGGCTAGTACACCAGCTTTTCTCTCTTTTTCTCCATCTTGATAACACATGCCTCAAAAAGATCTGGCAATACTCAGTGAACAAGGCATGAGGTCATTCTGTTACCTTAGGCGGAGACCAATGTTTGTCTAATGTAGTGGGAATGAGCTATGGGTTCAAATTTTGACCCACACCTTAGCCATTGAACCTGGCCATAAATAATTTTGATATTCTCCCTCTCTCTCCCTCTCTCTCTCCCTCGCTCCGTCTCTCTCCCTCGCTCCCTCCCCCCCCCCTCTCTCAACAGAATCTATTTGTAGCCCTAGCTATCCTGGCTTTGAACACAAAGAGATCCACCTGCCTCTGCCTCCCAGGTACTGGGATTGAAGGGGTGAGCTACCACTGTCCAGTTCGTTTTGCCATTCTTAACTCCGAGCATCCTGAGCTGAGAAACAGAATTAAAAGGAGAGAGAGAAAAAAAAAAAAAGCCTGTCCTTATCACTCTTAGGAAGAGCTGAGGGCACAGATCTGTGCAGGGCCTGTGTGCTTGGCACTGTGCATAAACAACAGTTGTGGTGATCGTAGGGGCCTGCCGGGTTGCTTTCAGTGTGGTTATGTGGACTGGCTTTTCTGCGTGTCTTCCCTGCGTGATGTGAAACCAGCCCACGTTTCCATTTCCACGTTCTCCTAACGCACTTATCTCTGGGCTGCAATAGTTTTAATGAACAAAACACCTTGGTATGAGTCAGACAGTGAGCTTGCATTCCATGGTTGTTTACTCTGAGCTTGAGTTTCCCAAGAGGGCACCTGGCTTGTTTCGAGAGTTGCGCTGCTGAGAAACACAGGAAGAAGTCTCGACTCACGTCTGGGATCTTTTATGTCTCTGGAACCATGTGTGTTCAGGGGAAGCAGCCCCCCATATACTTACTACAGTGTGACACAGGGCACGCACAAGGAGGAGCCATTGCTTGTGGGCGTTCTTCGAATGTGTGTGGATCAGCCGGAGTTTGCCGTTCCTTTCACACTCACATTTTAATGGTTGTTTGGGGGTGATGATTGTGTGTGAACAGCTTTATGTGCTGTGTTTTTAAAGTCCAAGTGGGCTCAGTTACCTTAGTGCTTGCAGAGCAGTCATGGGGTCTTCTTCAGTTCGTTATCAGAGCCTGTATCCCAAGACAGGCATGGTAAGGTTGGGGAGCCAGAGACAGGTGGAGTTTCTTCTGCGTAGTCAACCTAGTGGCCTACTTAGTGAATTCCAGGGCAGTGTTGAGACTGAATCTCAAAAAAAAAAAAAAAAGAAAAAAAGAAAAAAAAAAAAAAGAAAGAAAAGAAAAGCAAGGTGGACAATGTTATGATAAACAGCACCCACATTGACCTCTGACCTCCGCACACACTTACACACAGGCACACAAGTGCATGCACACCCACACCATCCACAAGCTTTAAGTATTTATTTCCTGTTACGAATAGTGTGGCACACTTAAGTGGCAGAATTCAGGGAGTCTGGTGAAGGTGACCTTGCCCTGGAAAGCACTGAACCCCAATGCAGTGCTTCACCCTCCACAAAATCAGTTTTTTCTACTTACACCTCCTCCCCCGACCAAAAAAACATGGCTCTCAAGGCAACGAAGCACACAGCCCATAATGAAAAACCATAAAAAAAATGCGATTGGGCATGTGCTTGTGGAGACTCAGGATCTTCATCATAAAGTGTAAATGTAATTACTTTTGTACATCTTTTACCATTAGGCAAACTATGGGAAAGGGGACAGGAAAACGCCGCTAATAGGGTTGTGGAGCAAATTCAGATAAATCTTTTAACCTGGGAGTCACCCGACATTTGCTGCAGCCTCGTCGTGTGCAGCCACCTTGAGCCACCACAGTGAGTTTTGCTGTGATCACTGCCATGTTTCATAGAGCCTCTATGAAACTGTGTCCTTATGGTCTGTGGCTTGGAGACTCACAGGGAGGGCAGGAAGGGAGGGACCATGTCGGATGCTCCAAGTGTTGGTTTAATGGTGAATAGCCCTCCTTTTGCCTTTTGTTACTGAGTCCCTGTGGACGTTTGAACGTGTCTGTCTTCAGGAAATATGAATGTGGTGAGTTGTGTCTGTGGCTTGTAAAGAGTGCGGTATTAGCATAGCTTTGGCTAAGCTATAAAGCTCTGGGGTAAGTCTGAGTCCTCCGTGGAGAAGGCTAGAAGGTAAAAAACTGTTGCCTGGGTGACTGTTGTTGAGATGTAATGTTTTTTGTGTTATATTAGATGCCGGAGGGGAAAATAAATTCTTTAAAATACAACATGTGCTGTCATTGATAAACCTCAGTAACTCATTTCTGGACTTTCCTACCATAGCATTAGTTTGAAGCTCCCCACCTGCTGTGTTCCTTCACTGTAACTGCCCCCCCTTGGTCTGCAAATTTACTGAGTACATGAGAGGGCTCCCACCCCACCCCCACCCCTGTAACCACATGCCATCTGGCACACAGTCATATCGAGTAAATAGTTGTTGAGTTAGTGTTGTGTCTCAGCAAGTATCTTGATAGTTGTATTAGTTACTGTTCTATTGCTGTGATAACACAGCACGACCAAGGCAACTTTATAAAAGAATGTTTAGTTGGGCATATGGTTCTAGAGGGTTAGAGTCCACGTTGGTGGAGGGAAGGCAGGTAGCATTAACAACAAAGCTCACACCTCAATCCCAAGAAAGAGCACCCTGGGGGTGATCTTCTGAAACCTCAGAGACACACTGCCAACAACGAACATGTCTCCTAATACTTCCCAAACAGTTCTACCAACTGAAGACAGACAAGGGAAATATTCAAATGAACCAGCCTAGGGTCGCGGCAGCAGGAATGACAGGAACAGGTTGGTATGGGGGTGTGAGGTACTGCTCAAGGGTCCTTTCACTTCATCCTTGCCACAGTTCTTTATGTTATCATTTCAGTACCTCCTGCTGAGGAGCCTGAGAATGTTAAGGTACAAAATTGTACCTCCATGCTTGGACCAGCTAATGCGCTGTGCCAGTGGGGCTTGTATGCATTCTCAAGGATGCTTTCCCTAAGCTATGTTTTCAGTAATATTTCTTTCTGCAGTAATAAAAGGGAAAGCCAACTAGATGTAACTAATAATTAAGAGGAGAATTAATTGCTTATATATAATAACATTAGCAACCCAATTTCCCTTTGGTGTGTGTTAGACTTCTTATTAAGCACGTGCATGCGTTTGCTCAGTTTATTTTTGCAACAACTCTACAAGGTAGAGGATACTTTTAGTCATGTTTTATAGAGAGGAAAACAGACTCTGCAGGGTGAAAGAGGTTAAATAACTTTTAACCAAGCCGCTCATCTAGAACGTGGGAGGAACCCAAGGCACTCTGTAGCTTCTTTCAGGAAGAGACAGGAACCAGGGTCTCAAAATACCTTGCACATCTTAGGGGTGGTTCATTGTTAAAACACAAAAAACCAAAAATATGTAATTCTTTGAAATTAGGAAGCAGTGATAGGAGAGGCAAGATATATTTTGAAAAGAGTTTACGAAGGTCTAGGCTGCCCTAAAAGAGGAAGATGCCTATAGACATTGCTTTGAGTTTGAATATGGGTTCTCACATAAGGCTCCACACCTTATATGGATGTGGCTAAGTGACTTTGGGCACTTGGGAAAGTGTGGTGCCAGGTCTGGCTTTCAGCTATGGCTTTTGTTCTCTCCTTCTCTCTCCTCCCCATAAACCCAGCAAGAGAATAGGTGCTCTAACATGACGGTCAGAGCGTGGCTAAGGTTGCATAATTATCAGTCAGTGATCGCCTGCGTTCCAGCATGTGCAGAATCAGCGCTTGGATACAATTTCCCTTCTTTGTCCTTCATTCGAATCCCGGGAATTTGCTCAGATTTGCTCCTTTCCTCAGCAAAGATGGAAACAGTTGTGCAGTTGCTTCTTTGAGGAAAGACTGCATTTTTTTGAGAAGGCGACTTGAGGAGGAATTGGCTTCTGGGAAAGAGATTAAACTATAGAGTGGACCTCACTGAATGTTTTTAAAATAATTCTGACATACTTTGTTGATACTGGCTATTTTATTTGGTTGCTCTGTGTTCTGAAGTCTTCTCCTTTTTTTTTTCCTCTCCCCCTTCTTTGAAATCTCTTGGTTGCCATGGAAACAGTTGTTTTGGGTCTGGGTGGAGCTCTATCCACAAATGTGGGATAAAGTCATTTATGAAATGGGTTAATATTTATTCTGGCTGGGCATATATGGAACCTGATGTAATGATAGTCATGATCACACATGCAAAATAAATTTACACTTTCATTGTTATTTTCTTAGTCTGTCTTAATGTGCACCATTTAGCTAGGAACACTATCATTTCCTCTCTGATTTGGATATTGCCGTTTAGAAAGCAGCACCCCACAGCAGCCGAGTGAAGTGGAAGTGTTCAGGACTGTCTGGGCTGCACAGGCCATAGACATCCTTACGGACTAATTGCCATTCAGGAGCAGGGTTCTGGGGATGCTTAGCATCCTGCACCGGAACCTGCTTGGCAGCTTCTTCCCACACCTTCCTGAGCTTTCAGACTTTTCGTTATGTAGCCTCATGGTCTGCTACCACACCCCAGTTATGCCCACGTCAGCAGAAAAGTGCTGTCATTAAAAACCTCACACAATTCAGGACCACTTAAGGAGAGGATAGTGAAGTACTAAAGGCCAGTGACCTGTCCGGGGCCCAGATGAGGGAGGAGAGACTGCTCCAGAGATGATCAAGGGACATAAGAGGAGGACCTCTATATGTAGGTTGTGAAGGAAGGGAAAACATACAGAGGGGAAGGTCGGCATGGACATGCTGGGTAGTTTTATGAGCCTTTCTGTACTGGGGCACTGGGTGTAAGGAGGGGGGGTTCTCTGACCGGGCTGTTAAGACTTGTCATTAACAGAGCAGTAACTGCAAAGGAGTAGAGGGCAGCTGTGTGTCACATGGATTGTGGAGTCTCTCAAGAATGGTGAGCACAGCTCATGTGAGCTGGAATGTGCTTGTGACCCCAGCACTCAGTAGGCTGAGGCAGGAAGATCAGGGGTTGAAGATCAGTCTGGAATGTGTAGAGATTTCACAACAGTAGCGGAAACAAAACAACCCCTCACACCCCTACCCCACCAAAAAACAAACAAACAAAAAGACAAGAAGAAAGGAAAAGCGTTGTGTCCCAGTGTGAGGAGGAGGGCAGATGCCATGAAAGAGCAAAGCAGTCTATGCCTCTTCTTGAGTTAGGCCTTTGGCTAGTTGGCAGTTTCTCTCTGAAGTCAAACAACAGCTTAGAGAATCCCACTGAGTTGCTCTTGTGACTCTGAGTTTAGAGGTCACGCACTGCCTGTCTGAGATGGAGCTGTTTGGACAAGTATTTTTAGCTCTTCAAAAAGTCAGGAAACGGTGATTCGCCATGTAATCCCAGCACGTAAGAGGCAGAGGCAGGAGCATCACTGTGAGTTTGAGCGAAGCCTGGGTAACATTGTCAGACCTTTTCTCCAAACAAACAAACAAACAAACAATCAAACAAACAAACAAAAAACAAAACCAGGGGAGGTAGGAAGGGAAGGGAAAGAAAGAAAACAGAAAACCGAAGAAAATGGAAAAAACTTACTCCTGAGGGTCACAAATCTCATCTCAGGAATGGGTCAGTGCCCTGAGGGGTGTTCTTCTGGATTTCAAAGTCCATTTCAGATTATGACTACTTATAGATGGTCTTGGAACACCTCAGGGTCCAAGCTTCTTAGAGTTGTCCGGTTTCTGTGGTTTTGCCTGGAAGCCTGGCAGAGCGATGGATTCCTGGGTCCTCTGCCAGACCTATGGAGCCCTGTGCTTTGGGAAAGGTCCATGTCTCCTTGTTTGTTCAATATCGAGCATCCTTGCTTCTTTTCACTCTTTGACTCAGGATAGCACCATGACAATGCAAAGTTTGTGGCTATTTGGCACACTGTTTCGTTGTTACCTTGATGACCAGTTAACCTGGCCTAAGACAACAGAGTGTTTCTTAGCCTTACATCAACCTCAGCTGTCTTAGAAAGGTAGCTTCTTCATTTATTGGAAAAGTTGTTGGAACTTTGAGTAGGACTTAGGAACAAGAAAGAGGAGGGACCATCCCCGTGACAGTCGGGTCTTTGTCTCACAGGGTAATGTATTCAGATAAGCTTAACAGTCATTTCTTCTCTGCGCGAAGAGATTCTGTCTGTCCACCCATCCACTCACCTACCTTATGTGTATCCATAAATCCATCTCTTTATCCATATACCACCTTTCTGCTGATGTCTTCCTATGTTGGCAGGACTGTGTGGAAGATGAAAACAAGGTGTCTTTATCTTCTAAACATTACTAACCAACTCTCACCTTTCCTTACTGTCTCTCTCCTTGTCCCTGTTTTCTTCTCTTGCCTTCTCCCCACCTCTCTCATTTTCTAGAAACCCACACCATCCATGACACCCAAACTCAAGTACCCACCCACTCAGCCCCTTACCATGTTTTTTTTTTTCATCTGTGTCACGAAAGGCTTGCTAGCTATCCCTGTGCTTTAAAATCTGCAGCAGTAATGTTTATATCACTGCAGGTTAGTGTGAGTTAAATTATGAGGAGAAACAGTGTGTCTAAAGGTGCCACATGAGGGACACAGGTGTCATAATTCCTTGCACTGTGCATTTGTATTTGTTCCTGTCCCTCGTGTGGCATTGTACGTAAAGGAGAAGACAGACACAGGGCCCAAAGAAGGCATGCCGTTCATGGCCGTCTAGAAGACTCCCATGTGGGCTCCAGGCTCCACACTCCCTCAGAGTTGCTCCCCACTTCCATAGTCTCCCTCCATTTGCCATCCCAGCACCTCAAACTATTTCCTCAATGAAAGAGACAGGGAAAATCTCTGAAAACAATCCAATCCCAATCAGACTTGCATTGCATAATAAGCACTTGTTTGGACATTGCTTGGACTGTCATTTTAGCGAGAATCTTCTGTTTGATTAAATAGCTTTTCTGTTATGTATTGAACAAAATGAAATGTATGTCATAACAGATATAACTCGATGATGGCAACTTTTCCTGACTGTGAATTTCATTAAAGATATACATTTGTGTTGTATCCCTTTGAATGACAGAAGTTGACAAATAGCTGTGGAAAGTTGTTTGCTAGGGAACACTTAGCTGCCCTTATCACTTCAGATTTTGCCAATCCAAAGACAAAAAGAAGGGTGGGCCAGAAAATACGGAGAGGCCGTTGACTGGGGATCCGGAACAGAGTCGGCATCAGGGGGTGCTGGGAAGGTCTGGGGCAGGCATGGCGTGTGCTGGCATCTGTTTTCGACAGGTGGTTGCACAAATGTCCTGCGTTGTCAGCTTTACAAATGTTTGGTTTTCACTGACAAGCTGACTGCTCAGGAGTATACAAGGAGAGATTTGTTCCTTCATTCATGCATTCTCCCCTCCTGGAACACTGAGTGAAGATGTGCCAGACTGTGATTGCACCAGAGGAGGAGGAAGAGGAGGAGGAGGAGGAGGGGGAGGAGAAGGAGGAGGAGCCGCCCACGGGACCTGTGTCAGGGACTATAGTTTTGCTTCTGAACTCAAGCTTTGGCCTGGGGATGTGTGATTAAGGCTGTTTGTGAGTTGACCTGTCTTGGCAGATTCCTTCTGGTGCATTAGTATTGTTGCTTCCTGACAGGAGGTGGCATTGGTATCTGCTTTGTGGTGCTGTTTCAGGGAGAGAATGACAGTTCAAGTCAGCCCTCATTCAGAGTACCAGTAATAACATTGGGTCCACAGGTGAGAGTCCTATGAAGCAGGTACTATGGTCCCCATTGTACAGATCTGAAGACTAAGGTACAGATATAAACGGAGTCCTGGGAGGTTACAGAGGGAGACAAGACTACATGTCTTTCAGCTTTCACAGACCTTGCTGAGTTATGAGCCCATGCCAGGCACAAAGTCTTCTGAACATACTGCCATAATAATATCCTTGAGCTATATAGCTTCCCCACAGAAGTCGCGTCTGAGCTGAGGTTCGAGAAGCTGCTCATCTAATCATCCTGCTAGGGGTGGGGTGGTTGGGAGAAGAGAGAGCAGGAAGCTGACAGACTGCTGGCTGTGTGGGGAGAAGGGCCAGCCTGGTGAGGGGGGGGCTTGCATTATTTGTTTGTTGTTTTCCAAGCTCACAAGAGCCAAGGGCATTCTACCATTCCCAAAGACCAGATACAGAACAGTAAAAGCTTGGCCTCTGCCTCTCCCTTACACCTCCTGGGGAGGGGTGGTTCTTGCTTGTGAGGGGCCTGCAGTGGGAGGCTGTTGATCTTAGCAGGTATCTGTGAGGGAGCCCAGCTGTGCATTCCCTGGGCTCCCTCACCTTCTCTGCTTGTCCTCTGCTTACTTTTTGAAATAAGGTACCCCACTTATAGAGATCGGGAGGCTGGGCATCTCTCTCTGTGGAATCGTATGTGCGATGCAGCCGTTACGTACCGCTCTAGCTGGCTCCTGTTTGGCAGCTTGTGCCAGCTTGCCACCAACGGCACCTCATTTCTCTAAAGCACACGCCTCTGTGGGAAATGTTTTGAGTTTCTAGACTTTTCCCAGGTGTGGCAGGCCTAGCTAGACAAAGCCTCAGAGCGATAGTTTGATGGGAGTTGTGTCCAGGGGTTGAGCCACAATAATGACAGTCACCCTTGCCTCTGCTTCTGGGCTTTTGCACAGTACTGGCTTTCATCTAGGGATCAAGAGTGTTTTACAGATAGTAATTGAAAGCGTGGCACCCCCGCAAGGGAGAGCTATTAGGCCCATTTCCCATGAGCTCAGAGGAGCTCAGGGCCAGGGCATAGAGGAAGCCTCCTCGTCACACGTGACTCCTGAAGGTAGAGTTGTGTTCCCACACCATCCTGTCCTGAGGTGGGCTCTGAAATATCCCCAACCCCTAGTCAGGTAGTTGGTGTAATTGGCCCAGTTGTGGTATTTTCTCCTCTGGTGAGTTCTTTAGTCTGGGAGTGACTGAGTGAGAGGGTAAGAAAGGGTAATTTAGTGTAAGGTCAGGCCAGGCTGGAATATGAGACAAACATTTTTCAAGTAAAACCATGCATTTATTTATTTATTTATTTTGGTTTTTTTTGAGACAGGGTCTCTCTGTGTTAGCCTTGGCTGTCCTAGACTCGCTTTGGAGACCAGGCTGGCCTCGAACTCACAGCGATCCACCTGCCTCTGCCTCCAGAGTGCTGGGATTAAAGGCATGTGCCACCATGCCCGGCCCCCATTTATTTGATTTATATGGTGGAGGTTGTGGGGTAAGAGGCTGTATTATAAATGGACCGAGGGCTGGTAGAGTATGGGTGCTGGAGAAGAGACAGGAGTGGCCAACCAGAACGATAAACTTGGGTATCATCAGTGGATCTGTGGAGCCTTTAGGTTTGGTCCCAGGAAGTTGGCAACAACACATTGGAAGTTGCGATGGGCTCAAACGTTCCATCATCAGAAGACCTGAATGTGACATTACCAATGGGATCTTCAGACCCTGAGCAGAGCCAAGATAAAAGTCTTTCTCTCATCTTACCTGTTTCTCAAAGCTTGTAATGGATTCGGCTGAAGTCACTTGGTAAAATTTCAACTTTACACTCACAGGCTCTCACATGTTAGACTCTTGTTTTACAAACTTAATAGAAGGAACATTTTCCCATACAGTTGGGCTGTCACAAAGATGTGATCCTGGGACACTGTGTATACCTCAGGAAAGCCTGGAGGTCTCGGGAAGACAGGTGGAAGGTGTTGTTTGATACGAACCATATTTTATTTTTCTCAAGGAATTCTTGAGCTGACAGGAACATCTAAACAGAAGTAACCAGGTTCAACTGGTCCACTGAGATAGGTTTATACATTCTTCTCCTTCCTGCTTTCAAACAGAATGGTAAATACTTTCCGTTCCAGGAGAATAACACTGCTATTTTTTTTTTTCTTCCTTGACGGGTCTTATTCATGAGCCACTTGCTTTATCCAGTAGTGCATTAGCGAAGTGTGCCTTGATTTTATTCAGTGGGTGCTGACATCCAATCCTGTGCAGCCGCCGCCTCGGCTTTCCTTGTCTTCTAGAGAGCTGTCTAAGGCAGACACTGTCAAGTTCAGGTACAGGAGACCAGGTATGTGGGAAGGCCATGGTCTCCTCCTGCTCTTGATGCTCTGCTTCAGCCTAAAAGGAGAGCCACTTGCATCTAAGATGCATAGATGACAAGTTCTGCCATGGTATGCTTCCCACTGACCTTGGTCAGTGCTTATGGACCAGTGGAAGGGCCTTAAGGGGCCTGCTCCATCCTCTGGGTGGCGTGTGAGCTCTGAGTTTACCTGGAACTGGCCAATCTGTCTTTTTAGACTCAGTGCTAGTATGACTTCCTACACAGAACAAGAATAAAATCATCAGCCCACTTTATTCTAATATGAAACAAAAGCCATTGTGACAGAAATAGAGAGTTCTGAGTGACTCACCCCACCATAAAATGTGCTTTGTATATGGAGCTCCAGAGAGATTTATAAGTTTTAGCCCTGTTTTCATGTAGTTGGTACCTATAAAAGTGGAGTGGCCTGTCTTTCTGAATTCTCATTCTCTCACCCACCAAGTAACTTCCACACATTTAGGTCTAGGGGTCTTAAATCCTATATAACATTATTTTACCAGTCTTAGTTTTCCAAGTGCCCTGATCCCAGGCTATGGGATCCACTCCTTCCAGTAAAAGGTACCATCAAATTCCTTGTGTTAAGGAATTTCATTTAATTTTCCATGTTCTTTTTAACTAAAGACGGTATAACATCACATTTGTTTCACCTTCCATGAATGCCAAGGACAATACAACCCCCCCCCCCATGATCAATGTGTAGTGTAAAACTTTTATTTTCCCATCTTTATTTCAAGCTAAACATGTCAGTTGGAATGAAGGCATTGCTGGCAATATATATTGCAGGCAGACCTGCGTTTGCCTCTGTTGCTCTGGTACCTTCCAAAAATGAGCCGTGTATCCACTTCGAAAATATTATTTGTGACATTAAAATTCTACCTCTTCCAGACAAGTAGTGGGTTTGTTGGTATCAAGATTAGACCTGATTTATTATTTCAGGGTTCAAGAACATGTGGGCCTGCTACTAAAGTTCCCATAGCCAAGACTCTGCTAATTAGCTTTTGGTTTTCATGAAGAGTGAGATTAGTGTCATGTTGTCTTATTGCTCTGAAACTGTACATGCTTTTCTAGTGTATACATACACATAGACACACACAGACATACACAGACATACAGACACACACAGACACACA
>OU015745.1:42890747-42909365 GCA_907169655.1 Acomys percivali
AAGAAAGAAAGAAAGAAAGAAAGAAAGAAAGAAAGAAAGAAAGAAAGGAAGGAAGGAAGACAGACAAAAACCCACTACAGAGGAAGCACCATCACTGAGTTGTCAAAGTCACTGGTGCAGTGGTGCTGATAATGCCTGTGGCACCATTCTGGCTTTCTACACATGTTCCGATGCCCAACCCAAGGCAGGAGGCTTCTGGGAGTAATTTCTGCAAGTGTTAGATGCATCCTTTTTGAGATACTCTTGAAGTGTGCTGCCATTACCCAGATGTGGTCAGCACTCAGAGGATATTGCGAGTGTCCTTGTCCTGGCTAGTTTTCTGTTAACTTGACACAAGCTAAAGTCATCTCAGAGAAAGGAACCTCAATTAAGAAAATGACTCTACAAGGCCAGGCTGTAGGCAAGCCTGTAGGGCATTTTCTTAATTAGTGATTGATGGTAGAGCCCAACCCATTGTGGGTGGTCCCAACCCTGAGCTGGTGGTCCTGGTTTCTACAAGGAAGCAGGCTGAACAAACCATGGGAAGCAAGCCAGTAAGCAGTACCCCTCTATGGCCTCTGCATCAGCTCCTGTCTCCAGATTTCTGCCCTGTTTGAGTTCCTGTCCGTGACTTCCTTTGGTGATGAACAGAAAGCGATATGGAAGTGTAAGTCTTATAAACCCTTTCCTCCTCAAGGTGCTTTGGTCATGGTGTTTCATTGACTCAGTGGAAACCCTGTTACGACAGTCCTCTCTTGTCACCCCACCACCACCCCTATTTTACTTTATCTTTTAAGGTACAGATTTTTGTTTTTGTTTGTTTATTTTTTGTTTCTTTCAAGACAGAGTTTCTCTGGGTGGCCTTGGCTGTCCTGGACTTGCTTTGTAGACCAGGCTGGCCTCGAACTCACAAAGATCCGCCTCCCTCTGCCTTCCAAGTGCTGGGATTATACATGAGCACTGCTGTGCCCTCTAAAGGTGCAGATATTTTTAAAGACTTTTTTTTTGTAATATTTTTTTTTTACTTTATGTATATAAATGTTTTGCCTGCATGGGTGTATGTATCATGTGTGTGCAGTGCCCTCTCCGGCCTGAAAAGGGTGTCAGATTCCCTGGAACTGGGGTAACAGGCAGTTGTGAGCTGCCATGTGGTTCTGGGAACTGAACCTGGGTCCTCTGCAAGAACAGCAAGTGTTATTAACCAGAGAAAATATCTCCAGCCTCAAGGCACAGGTTTTTAGCATGTAAAAATAAGAGGGGCTGCAGATACAGATGAATTGCTAGAGTGCTTGCCTAGCAAGCATGAGCCCATGGGTTCTGTCATCATTGCTGAGCTGCACGGGCCAACATGTGGCCTGTAATCTCTGACTGGGAAGATGGGTTGAGAAGGACCAGGAGTTAAGGGCCATCTTCATCTATAGAACAAAATTGAAGCTTGCCTGAGATACTTGGTATAAGAGACAGTGTCTTGAGAAAGGAAGGGAGTGAAGGAGACAGGGAGAGAGAAAGAAACAAAAGGAAAAGTTTTCAACCAGCAGTGAAAGGTTGGCTAGCTCCATGGGAAATACTTTTCAGCTGATTGGTTTTATTTACTGAATGTGACAGGTGACAATGGGCTTTGTTTTACATCCCTTTCAGAATGCATTATAGTACACTAAGGGAGATGGCTTAGTGAGTTGAGTGTTTGCTCTGCAACCACAAGGACTGATCCCCAGTACCCACGAAAGCCAGATACCAGGGCATGTTCTTACAAACCCTGCACTATGGGGACAGAAACAGGTAGGTCCCAGTGCCCTGCTGTCAAGCCAGTTTGGGGAAATGGTAAGCTTCAGATTCAGTAAGAGATTGGTGGATCTCTATGACTTCAAGGCCAGCTTGGTCTATATAGTGAGTTCCAGGACAGCCAGGGCTACATAGAGAAAGTCTGTCTTGAAAAACAAAACGAAACAAAAAGGACGTTTTTGTGGTTCGAGAGAATAGCAGCACTGTGGTCCAGGATGGAAATTGTGAATGTTTCTAGCTCTCTGTCTCTGAGATGTTTAATGCTTAGAGACCTTCAGAATTGGTTCAGAGCACCTCATGAAATGGAAGGTCCTGGAAAAGAGTGTTAGGCATTGAGTTGTTAAGGTTCTCTTTATTCAGATAACCTTGGGCGGATCAGAAGACTTGTATATGTCAGAAAGAGAGTAACTTTTATAAGATATGGGAACTATTTGCTCCTTAGATTCTGAAAAATTGTCCCTGTCTGCAGGCGGGGAGAAGGGACTCGGTGGGATAGCACAGCTCCCCATCAGCCATAGCATCCCTCCAGTGGTGCTGACTTGAACCTACAGCTCCCCACCTGCCAGTGATGCTGGGAAACCAGAAGGCGACCCTGTCCACAGCACTTAGCCTAGCACTTGGCTCATTTTGTTGTTGGTTTGTTTTTTGAGACAGGATTTCTCTACACAGCCCTGGCTGTCCTGGAAATCACTATGTAGTCCTCCAGGTTGGCTTCATCACAGATATCCGCCTGCCTCTGTCTCCTGAGTGCTGGGATTAAAAGCATGTGCCACCATGCCTGGCCAACCTGGCCAATTTAAAGTTGCTTGCTCTGCCTCTCTGCCTCTCACCTCAAGGCTTATGCCAAACAAAGAACAATCAACAGAGAAACCTGGTTTCAAAGCCCCAGGCCTAGCCACAAATGTCTTACTTAACCTCTCCATGGCTGACATTTAGGCTAGAAAGTTCTCTGTTGTGGCCTGTGCTGTGTATTATGGGATGGATAGCAGATCCCTGGCCTCTGCCCACTAGAGGCCAGCACCTTTCCTCCTGCATCCTCAGTGCAACAAATGAAGCTGCCTTGAGCCACACCACGTGTCCCCAGTGCCTAGAGTCCCGGCCTGGGAAACAGGGTCTAGAAGACAGTCTAGCTAAGGAGTTCCGCTGTGATTTACAAACTTGTCTCTAATCGAGGCTCTGCTCAGAGATAGAAAACGAATTACACCGAGGCAGCTGAGAAAACAGTTCTAGGCTGTTTACAGTTGGGAATGTGGTCACCTTGTAAAAGCCAGTCAGCCAGTCTCTTCTGATGCCTGTCATCGTGCAGGAAGGAATTTCTAGCATATACCTGGTTCTCAGCAACAACCAGCCTTGATTGAAATAATAAGGAGCAGCTTGGCTGACTGTGTTTTCTTACATAGTTCTTTTTCTGAAAGGTGGGGGGTTGATTCTAGGGACTCATGCGTGCTAGACACGTGTCCTACTACTGAACCACTTCCGAAAATGTACTTTTTAACAAAATGAAGATGTTTGAATATGGTAACGCGCACACAGCAGAAGTTGTCCTCTTAACCATTCTCAGTGTGGAGTCCGGTAGCGCTGAGTAAATTCACACAGTTGAGTAATCATTCCAAAAGTTTGTGTTTTGGACAAACAGTCTAACCCACAGTTCTCCCTTCTCCGCTCCCTCCCTCCCATTCCTGAGAACTCCTGTTCTGCCCTCTGCGCCTGTGATTTGGCTACTCTCGATAGATATATATCACACACACGCACATGCACACGCACACGAGAGAGAGAGAGAGAGAGAGAGAGAGAGAGAGAGAGAGAGAGAGAGAAAGAGACAGACAGACAGACAGACAGACAGACAGGTTGTCTTTCTTTGATGGGCTTCCTTCACTTAACATGTCTTCAAGTTTTATTCATGTCCTGACACGTGTTGGAAATCCTTTCCTGTTGAAGACTGACTGACATTTCCCTGAGAGCTTTTATAGCTGTCCAGTTGGCCTTTAGTCGTCCCTTCACAGTTCCCACCTTTCAGCTCCTGTGCATGGCCAATGTCTCCCAGGAGTCCCTGCTTCTGTTCCTTTGAGCCTGTGACCAGAGATGCTTTTGCTAGATCCTGATCAGGTAACTTCGAAATGCTCTTATGCTGCCTTCTTTGCTGGGGAAATAGACTTGACTTCCCCTTTGACCATGTCCTACCCTGTCCTGAAGGTTTTCACATCGCAGCTACCCTGATGCTTTTCCCATTCCCAGGAGGCATCACTTGCTCCTTTGGTCCAGCTCTGAATAGCAAGCAGTCAGGCAGCCACAACCACTTTGGTGAGTTTGTGTCAGGAACTAGGGCTGTGGCCTGGCAAAGTTTGTCTAAGGCTTTGGTCTCTGATACCTGCCAGCCATGTAGGCAGCCCCAGCACAGTGAGTTTAAAGAGAAAGGAAAGAAGATGTGTTGTGAGGATGGCGAACAACTGATCTTCACTGTAGTGCTTTGGAGAGCCTGGAGTACGTGGAGTCTTCTGCCTTCCTCCTGGCCTCGGAAGAAGCATTGCTGCAGCCTTCTTCCAAGTTGCCCTGTGGTCTCTAACCGGGCTGCCAGTGGGGGTGCAGAGGCCGGGTGCATGCTCTCCACAGTTTCCTTGTGAATACTCCACTGCAGCACTGGGATTCCCATTTAAGAAAACAGAAAGCAGGAAAGCAATATGTTGAAAAGCTGGTATCTATGGAGACTGCTTCTTTTCTTTTCTTTTTTCTTTTCAAAATTAGACTGCATCTTCCCTAAGTCTGTGTAATTCTATTCCCAGGCTGGGACCCACTAAACCTCCAGATGAGGGGCGTGTTCTTGTCCTTCAGCACTGGGTGTGAGGCCCAAAGGACCAAAGAAGAGCAAGAGAGGACTCAGAATCTTGTTGGTGGAGGGGAGTGGGGAGGAGGTGACAGAAATGGAAAGCCACTTGTGCTCGGGAGTCCTTTAGGGGCACGAGGCTCCTCAGTGTTGGCCAGGAAGGTCCCAAGGTTCTACACTGGCTTTCTCTGAGGTTGGATAAATAAGTGGCAGTAAGGCTTGGCTTGTTGTTTCACATTGTGGAAGAAACACAGACACCAGTTCTCTCTGGCCAGTGTGGTCCATATTAAACAAGGTTGCCAGGGAGTAAGAATATGGCGCACTACAGATGTGACTTTTTTTAAAGAGTGGAGAATCCAATCCTGGGCAAAGCCATCTCCAGTAGCCTTAGGGAGTCTACTTGTTATTACCTCCCTGTGAACTCCTTGCATGAATAAACATGCTGGCTGGGTCTAGCTGCCCACCCCCCATGTGTATGTATGCACATGAAGTCAGAGGTCGTCATTTATTTTCCATGGCTGCTCTATACCTTATTTATTTATTTATTTATTTATTTATTTATTTATTTATTTATTAGAAAGGAGATGATTCTTTTGAACCTGGCGCTCCCTCATGTAGCAGTGATGCTGCCTCCTGTGTCGAATTACGGACATATGCTCAGCCTGTGTGCATGGATGCTGGGGAGCACATTCAAGCCCTCACGCTTTGCTGCAAGCCCTTCACCTAGTGAGCCATCTCACCACCTCCCCTCCCCCCTCTGTCTGTCTGAAGGTGATAAATGCTCCCTCTTTTTGTATTCATTCTATGATTTTTCACATAAGTGTAGAGATAGGTGCCAGAAGCACGTTTCTTTGGAAACTAAGGCCTTGTTGTTGCTCTAGTTCATTTCAGCTTCCTGCCATTTCCACCACAGGACCTAGGGGGGCTCACTGGATCTCCTTTCACTTAAGCCCATCTGCACAACTTTTCACCTCATTCAGGTACACCTGCCCGTCTGCACCAGCTTTCCTTCTCTTTGGATCAGCTCCAGCCAGAGGGCTCCCATTGTTCCTCTTCAGCACAGCCTCCTCCTTCCTGTCCTGACAGACACCCGGGGATGTCCTGTGTATGGGCGATGGTTCTGTGAAGACAGCCAGCTGCCCCTCATAGCTTGTGTTCTTTCGTGCTGAGAAGGAAGGCTGTGGAGCCATTGCTGTATGTCTGTGATGTCATCTCCCTTAGGATCCCCAGAGGACCTAGTCTACAAATGGGATTCCATCCTGTTCCCCTCCCCCTGCCTTGACTGGAGGTCTCTGCCATGACTGTAAGTGCAGTGGCTTCCACTGCTGGCTTCTGGTACGCCTGGAATTTAGACATGTGCTCCCTTGGTTGTACGTTCCCTATTTCATTTAAAGGGGCATTGCTGGATCAAACAGACTGAACAATTACAATGACTGCATTCTACTTTTCAGAATGTTGGTTTGCTACCAAACACGGAAGACAGTCATGTTAGGAGCTAGGGTATTGAGGCTGTAGGAGGTTGCTGTCCACCTCTGGCAAGACGATGGCCCCAGAGAGCCTCCCCTTCATGCTCATGATCCTAGGATCCTCCTGTAGGCCACCTCCCAGTGCTGCTGCTTACCTCAACTCACAAGGCTCCCTGCACAGGTTCAGGGCTCAGGTGTGTCTGAGGTCCTGCATTTAACATGTCTACACCTGCACAATATGATACCATCTGTGAAAATTAAAACACTAAGCACCATCCTTTAGCATCCTAGCTGAAGTAGGAGAGTCTCCGAGGCCTCCTTAGATACCAAAAACCTATGGACAAGTCAGTCATTACCTACAGTAAATACTGTAGCGTAACATTTTAATGATCGTTAGACTTCACTTGACAGCTAGTAAATTAACCTTTTCAGAGTTAAATATCTTTGGAGGTATTTTTACCCTGGGGTGTGTGTGTGTGAGAGAGAGAGAGAGACAGAGAGAGAGGCAGAGAGAGAGGCAGAGAGAGAGAGAGAGAGAGAGAGAGAGAGAGAGAGAGAGAGAGAGATGTCAGGGTGTATATGTTGAGGTCAGAGGACAACCCGGTACGTCAGTCCTTGCCTTCCGCCTTGTTTGAGATAGTGCCTCTGTTTGCCGCTGTGTGCTCTGCAGGTTAGCAGGCTGACAAACTTCCGGGGATTCTACAGTCTCCACTTCTCCTGTGGTTCTGAGGATCCAAGGAACTCAAGTCTTCGCAATTGCCCTGGAAGTATTTTACCCACTGAGCCGTTCCCCCAGCCCCCTTGATCCTGGTTCCCAGAATTCAGTATAAATTCCTTAAAAGTCATGCATTCATTCTTTGGTGTTTTAGTGTCTTCTCACAATATAGGCCAGCCTGGCTTTGTACTTATTTTCTCCCTCAGCCTCCTGAGCGTTGGCTTTGCTGGTGTGCACCACCGGCCTGCCCTACTTCTCCTCATGGTCCATTACCTAGGATGAAGAAACTGGAAGTACGTGTTGAGCGGGATTAAAGTTGATCTTTTTTATTCAGTGCCTTTAGATCTCACCCCACCCCCCTCTGTATGTGGGTGTATTTGCAGGTGGATGTGAGTGTGGTCTTCAGAGGGTGGCCTCGGGCACTCTTCCTCCTTTTGTATTTTGAATGTACTATACTGTAGAAACAGTCATGATGACACTTCGGTTTCTTTGTTAAGATGTATTATATTTTATGTGTATGTGTGCCTAGATATATGTATGTATTATACAGTGCATGTGCCTGGTGCACAAGGAGGCCAGAACAGGGCATCAGATTCCCTGAGACTGGAGTTACAGGAAATTCTAAATTGCCATGTGGGTGCTGGGAACTGAACCCAGGTCCTCTGTAAGAGCAGCCAGCGCTCTTAAACCCTGAGCCATCTCTCGAGCCTCCATATGATGCTTTGTTTTAAAATAATAATTTTTTTAAGAAACAAATTTTGATCCCTGCACAGGGAAATGAATACATTTGAAGGCAGTCAGAGTCTATCTATCAGGTGGCCCTGGGCTTTTGTAAGGCCTGGATCTGTAGCTGATTACCATAGGCTTCCCTGCACATCAAAGGATGGCAGATGGGTCCGGTAGGCATAGACAATGTCTTTGCACACCGACCTGCAGGCTGGCACATTCACACCCACCATCAGCTTCACAGGGAAGAGGAAACCCCCAGGGGTGCCTGGCTGCTTTTGTGAATGACACAGAAGCAGGTTAACAGGCCTGAAGTATACACGGCAAGCTGGGGAGGACTGATGTCGCCAGGGAGGGAAACGCAGCCCCTTTGAACCCATTTTATACTGTTTGTGTAGCATGCACTTTTGAGTGTGTGGTTTTATTTCAGTGTGCGGACCTTTCTCCCTTGCACAATCACAGATTAGTCAAAGTCTCCCTAACTTGCCCTCTCTCTGATGTATGTGTGAGGTACCAGAGTGCTGGGGGCCTTTGAATGTGTCCCTTCTCCTTGGTGACCTCATAAAAAGTTGTTCCCCTCAAGAGACTATACAATGCGATAACAAATGCAGCGCTCCGGCCTGCTCTGCTGGACACTGTAATGCTTGCATATTTAGGAAAGGAATGTATCAGAAGTCTGACACCTCCTCTTTGATTTTATAGTTTTAAAAACAACGCTTCAAGTGGCCAGGCTCATTCAGGCTGACCAGCTGTATGCTCCTCCTGAGGCTCCTTGTACACCAGCACTTTATGGCTTGACTTGCACCCTCTGATGGCTGAAGTCTTTCCTAATAAATCTGCTGCCACTGCTGATTGGCTCTATTTCTGTGGAGAGAAGAGGAGTTGAAGCAAGTCTCACAGACCACTAATTCTTTCAACACTTAAGGAGCTGGAAGTCAAGGCGATAGGGAGTCTGACCACGGGCTTATCCAAACCCACTGTAATTCTGTTTGAACGCGCGTGCTTTGGTTCTTCCCTGGAGCCATCTCAAAGAATAGATTCTTAGCCAAATCATGACATTTTTTTTCACCCTCCCCCAAAACATGTTCACATTTCCTGCCAGAGTTAAGTGTTGAACCTCTTTGAAAGCTAGACTTAAGCTCGTGTTTAAGCTGGAGCATTGATGTAGATGCTGAGGGTGCTGCTAGCTGGGGAGATGGTACTTGAGGATTTGTTAAAACAGCCTATGTTCCAGAAACGAAGGTTTGGAAAAGCACAGCCCAGAAGGCAGAGCCAAGCTAGGCCTTACCCTGCTAGGTGGGGCTCCGGCCAGAGGACCCTGTGGAATTGGAGCAGATCATTAGGCTGGGAGGGACAGGAAAAGGAAGCGTACAGGGAGAGAAGAATGAGGGTCATTGGGCCACGGCCCGGGAGGGGTGCACTAATTGTGCTTTGAATGGAGGGAGGGGTACAAGGTCCAGGGCTGGGTCAGGCGGCTAGGCAGGGTAGGGGAAGGGGAAAATGCTGTGTGGGCTTGGGAGGAGATGGAAAAATCAACCAGATAGGTGTGGGAAAGGAGGGAGCGGGAATGCTCCGGGTCTGTGCTGGGTTCCTCTGGGCTCCACACTGCTGGGTGGCAGGAGTGTAGGCTGAGTTTGTCTGGTGGAACCACCACAGATCTCCTCTGACCTCTGGTTCATCTGGTACAGTGTCCTGAGCCAGGTGCCATCCTGCTCTAAGGTGTCTCCTTAGCATCTTGACTGATCCTGAGAAAATCTTTGCTTCTCACATGGCTACATGCATGTGCGGGAGAAAGAACTGGCAGTACATGTTGGGTGAGGATTCCCCTGGTCTTCTAAATTCAATGCCCTCAGTCCCCACCCCCTTCCATGTGTGTGTATATACATGGTACATGGTGTGTGTGTTTCTGCAGGTGAGGGTGAGTGTGGAGAAGTCAGAGGACAACCTAGGTACCCTTTCTCAGGTGCTTTTCTACCTTGGCTTGTTGTGTGACAAGGTCACTCATAGGCCTTCCTGGCTTTTTATGTAGGTTCCTGGGATGGAACTCAGGTCCTCATACTTAATAGTGAGCACTTTACCTACAGATGAGTCTGCCTAGCCTGTCCTCCCTCTTTCTTGGTCCTCTCTTCTCCCCTCTCACATACCCTCTCTCCCCTCTCCTCCCCCCTCTCTCCTCTCCTCCCCCTTTTCTGTTTTCTCTTTTATTTATTTTATTTTTTGGTTTTTTGAAACAGGGTTTCTCTGTGTAGCCTTCGCTGTCCTGGACTCACTTTGTAGACCAGGCTAGCCTCAAACTCACAGTGATCCACCTGCCTCTGCCTCCCGAGAGTGTTGGGATTACAGGCGTGCACCACCACGCCCAACTTCTCTCTCTCTCTCTCTCTCTCTCTCTCTCTCTCTCTCTCTCTCTCTTTTAAAGACAGCCTTTTTGGCTGGCATCAGGCTTAGGAGCTTCTTCCTCCTTCAGCCTCTGGAGATTGTAAATTGGAGTGTGCTCCACTATGCCTGGCAGGACTTTGTTGGGTCGTGTAATATTATATGGTAAAGCCAGAATTAACACTAAGGAAAAAGGATATGGACCAAGGAAGGGGTAAAAGGTTTGAGTTCTCGAGTTAGATCTGTCATCCTGTCGTGGCTTGGTGGAGAAGTTGGTCTCTGTCTTTGGAAGTATGTGCTCCCTAGGAAATGATGACTTGGAAGAAAGGGTAAGTTTCTATTAATTGGAGGCTAAGTGAGTAGAAAGTGTGTTCAGCTGAGTAGACATTCGCACCAGGAAGTCTGACCATTGTGATAGGGTGCTTTGGGGATGGAGTTCCTGTTTCCCTATTTGCTTACTTTGGTTGCTTTGCCACTGGGGACCACAAATTTTTCTGTGTGGAAGGTGTTCAGGAGTCCTGGTGAGATTTGAAAGCAGGAAGCCAGTTGCATGGTTCAGTTCAGCTAATATGTGAGCCCTAAGTGTGTCAGCTGTTATTGGCGAGGGAACCCTAGGTGGCAAAGAATGTAGACCGCATGGCTCTTTTCTTGGGCACACATATTCTTGCACTTGGCTTCTTGTTCTTTATGAAGACTTCCCACTCACCAAGAGAATTGGTGCTGGATTCTCTCTTCTCCCTAGAGGTTTGTTATGTCTCTCAGGAGCATGTGCGTTTGTTTGTATGGCCCATCTACTTTCTTCCTGGCTTACCTCAGCTCCTTGCAGGCCTGGGACACCACTCTGTTGCTCCCGCCTACCTGGCTTCTGAAGTTGTACAAAAGATGAAAATGGCGGTAAGAAGCCTGGAAAGCTCTTTCCCATGGGGAGGACCTGGTGGCACAGTGGGTGTCCAAGGGTGCCTTTCCAGTGCTGGCCTGGCTGGGCCTGTTCCATTGCTCTGAAAGCTGCCTGGCCAGTGACTAGTGTAGCAGTCCCGTGTGGCTACTCTGGTAGTCCCAGCAATTTCACATGACTGCCTCCCAGCAGCTGAAGAGCTTGGGTGGCAGACAGGCGCCAGATGGCAGAGTTCTAAGCCTAGTTTTCAAGGTGGCAGAGTGGGACGCGTCCTCTGGTCATTTCTCTGGAATCCAAGCAGGTAGCTTCGTCCTTTAGAGATGAGACAGGGAGCTCGAAATACCCATGGCCCTGAGATTGAACACTAAAAATTTAATGTCATTTTAAAGAAAAGCAAAGCCAGTAAGGAGCCAAATAATTTCCTGAATATATGGCAAAGGACCAACACTGTGATAACTGGCGTACAGTCAGATGAGTCCTGCTTTTTCCCCCCTTGAACTTGGGATCCCTGCGTATCACAGAGAAACATCAGAGCCCAAGATTCAAATCTGTTACTGAATCCTTTCCAGAAGAGCGGGGAAAAGCTACCAATTTGTCATCTGTTACACAATTTTGTAACCTTTCTTTTTCTGATATTTTTATACTATTATTCACTCGGCTCACAGTACTGCGCCAGATTTGCGCCTGCTCATTTTACGATGTGTGCGTGGCTGTGGTCTGTATTTTACAAGGAAGGACTGTGGGCCTGAGCTAGCAAGGGGCAGGAAGGGTTCATGCAGCAGCAAAGCCATCAAGTCAGCTTTTCCATGGCCGTGGTGTGGTGTGGTGTGGCCTGGCTATTTTGGAGTCTGAGCTGAACTGCCCTGCTCTAGGGGTGGTCTCCTGAGAAATGCTGGGTCAGATCATCAGGGCAATTCCGGCAGAGCTATCTTGGTAGAGGAAAAAGGAGTCTTCATCTCCCTACATGGCAGGCTTTGCAGCTTCCGAAGTAGCTGGGAGAAGATCTGATTTTTGTTTTTCACTGGATATGCAAATCTGTTGGAGGGATGCTGGTAACCAGTGCTACTTGAGGTTTTGGAGTGAGTTTTGGCTTTATTCTAGAAAGTGAGTGCAAATGCCATCAGCTAGGGTAGTGGGATGTGAGGCACCCGGGGAGCCTCAGCTCTCCCCAGACAACTCAGGTTCCCAAAGACGACGACTTCCTTGAGAACTCATATTTTGAGGTTTTCACCAAATTTCAGCTCAATATTTAGTTCACACAGACGGAGCATTATGGAACATGTTAATTCTGTTTTTCCATTTTTATACAATCAGTCTCACATTTCCTTTTCAAATACAATAGTCTTTCAGGTTTCGCTCCGAAGCATTTCTCTAACTTTCTATTTCCATTTCAATATTTCCTGCCACCCAGACATCAACAGATGGGCAGGAATGATGCAGTACCCCCCCTTCTGCTCTGCGTGCTCCCCCCCCACCCCTAAGTTCTCACACACCCGGGCTGAGTTCCGCCTCGCTGCCTGCTTCTTGGCACAGGCCGGTGGTTCCTGAAATGCTCAGAGAAGACCAGGGAAAAAAAGTGTTACTCAGGTGAGCCTGTCCAAGTTTTTTTTTTTTTTTCCCTCCCTTTAAAAAAAAAATCTCTTGGGGCTGAGGAGATGGCTCAGTGGGTGGAGTGCTTGCTGTGCAAGCCTTAGGACCTGAATTCGGATTCCTAGAACTCAAGTGAAGAGAGGCTCCATCCCACAGCTCTATAATTCCAGCTCTCCTTTCTGAGAAAAGAGGGGGAGACGGAAACTCCTGGGTCGGCTAGCCTTGTGTATGTAGGGGTGGGTGAGAAGGGGGAGTTCCGTCCTAAGTGAGCCCTGAGTCCCGGGACACACCCCTGTGCTCATTCTTACCCAGTGAAAAATGTAGGTAGCTAGACAGACAGACAGACAGACAGACAGACAGACAGATAGACAGACAGACAACCCCTTGGCTGTTCTTCCTATCTGTTGTCACCTAAAGGGATGACAGCAGATGGGATACAGATCCTCCCTGGTTTTCTTCATTGTTAATTCCCCTACATGCAATGCCATCTTGATGTCGTGGTCAGGCCCTTGGGTCATGCTGGGATACCTAAAAGGCCAATACACTTCCAGTGAAATCAGAGGATCCCCAAGATCCCTTCTGCTCTCTAGCCTGCATCTCTCATTCTCCCCCCACCCCCACCCCGTGTCTTCTCTTCATGTTTGCTGGCTGCAGTAACGGAAATTGTTTTTAAAAAAAAATGTCAGCCGACTACTGTCTGCATGTCGGCACTGGTCCAGGGAGTTTCAAAGGGATATTTTATTGATTCAGTAATTGTGTAGTAGAAGGGACAGCTGAACGGTACCTCAGGGCGGGAAAGCCCCTACACTCACAGCCACTTCTGCCCTAGCCAGGCTGAGCAGGTGCTCACAGAGCATGTGCGCTAACTTAAGTGCGTATATACCTCTGCCTCCATATGTACCCTTCAAGTTTCTTTTTTGTGTCTTGTGCGTGCAGGGCACATCTTGTGACATGGGCTGTCTATTCTGATTGTCCCACAAAGGGCTCTTTTGAAACCTTACGCATGAAAGGTGTGTCACATGGCAGCTTCCTTCCTGGAGGGCTTTCTGTCAGACCTCTTCATGACGGCAAATCACAGAGCAGGCCTCAGCACAAGACATGTCAGGGTACAGTAGCCCTTTCTCTACCAATAAACTGTTTGCTTTCCAAACCCGACAGGACAGACTGAGCTATTCGGACACACAGTTGAAAATGAGCGGTGTCAACTTCCACCACTGCCATATTTTGTACTGGCGTGCCTATCTGTGCTGGTCCATCAGCTTGGTTAGACAGGAAACATTTGCGACAAGGCCTTTTGAAAACCAACAAGGGAGTCAGCGGACTTGAAAGAATGTCCCAGCTGGAGGTTCGGTGGCCAGGAAACAGGACAGCTATCAGGATTGCTTCCTGAGGTGTCTCAGGTAGAATAATGGTTCACCGCTGCAGTTGCTGGTCAGAGGGTGGGAGGACTTTGTCTGTAGATGGGACAGTCTCATTGTTTCACAGGAGGAGAGAGGCCATTTCCCCTCAACTCAGGGCTGGATGAAGACCTCTAGAGTGTGGCTTTAAGACCTTTGAGAATCAGTCAAACATGTCTGTCTCAAGCCTTCAGAAACTTCCTGGGAGGAGAGCCCAGCCTGGCTGGCTTCTGGGCTTTCAGGAACACCTTCAACTTCACCGTTTCTGTTTTTCTTTCCCTTGCCATGCCTTTCTATCCCCTTCACTCCAGCCAGGACCCCATCATGTCACACCACTGGTACTGGATAACTGGAGGTGGCCCCAGCAGCTCTAGTCCCTACATTTATGTTTTATGAAGGGAAGTGTCAAATAGCACAGAACACGGATGTATAACTCACGGATGTATAAATCCAATGATTGTAAGAAGAATGGACAACTGATATATTTAAGTTTTATTTATTTTTATGTGCTTTGGTGCTCTGCCTACATGTCTGTACAAGGGTGCCAGATCCCCTAGAACTGGAGTTACAGACAGTTGTGAGCTGCCATGTGGTTGCTGGGAATTGAACTGGGTCCTCTGGGAGAGCAGCCAGTGCTCTTAACCTCTGAGGTGTCTCCAGCCCAGCCCCATGGACATCCAATATATTGTAAGACACTGAAAGATAGAGAAAGGTTCCCTAAAGGTGACGAATCAATTGTCACCAGAGGCTTCGGTCTTTTCTTATTTGAGGTATCTGGAGTTCACACAGTCTTGTGCAGTACTTTTTTTAAATTCCTTGACAGTTTCATATCTGCATGCAGTGATTTTAGGTTATTTCCACCTCCCAATCCTGCCTCTCATCCTCTGCTCTCCATACCCCTCCCTTTTCTCGTCCCTTTCCCTCTGCAGTTGAAACCCACCCATTCCTTTCCCCTCGCTTCTCCTATTGAAACCTTTCTCTTCAGTAAGTTGCTTTCCTACTTTTATGTCATTTATTTATTTATCTATCATTTATTTATTCATTTTTGACCTACTAAGTTCAATTAGAGTTTCCTCTGTGTACCTGGGGATTAGTTTACTCGCTCATTGGCAGCCTTCTGGAGACAGTGGCTTCCCCTTTAGAAGCAGCCAGCAGCAGCAGCCCCCCCAGGGAGTGGTGGGCCTTGTGGCGATCCTTCCCTTTCTGTCATTAGAAGGTGATTTTAAAGTGATGGCTTCCAGGGTGAGTGGGAGGGAGGTCACTGTGTATAGAGCTGGGAAAGAGCTGCCTAGGCCTAAGGGAAAATACCTGCCAAGATCCTGTGGAGAGTGTGCGTGCGTGGGGAAGCAGAACCTTTGGCACCCCAACCCCCAGCCCTAATACACACACGTGCCACAGAATTCCTCTTCTCACCAGAACCATCTTTAGTTCGTGTATTAGTTGTTCTTCTCAGCAGCGTCATCAAATGACTGACAACACATGCTAAGGGAGGAGTTAACTTCTCTGCACTCACAGTTTCAGAGGGTTTAATCCCACGCTCATTTGATTTCAAGTTTCTGGACTCACTGTGAGGCAGAATGACATGACAGGTGGGAGCGTGTGGTGGAGGAGAGTCTTCGTAGCAGGTGGGTAGCAAAGAAAAGGTGCACAGGAGAGAGGCCTGTGGCAAGTCACAACCCACAGGGACATTCTTTCCCCCTTCATTACATTAGGTGCCTTATGACTTGGCTGTCTCAGGAGATGTCCTCACAGATACACAGCAGGGGCGTTTTAGTCACTTCATGCATGATTGCTAGCCCAGTCAAGCTCACAGTCAGGCCTCACCATTGCTCTCAACTTTGCTGCATTTGTCTCTACCCTTGTGTATTAGGCCCATGTCGATCCTTCCAGACAGCACCTCCCTGCTTTGCCACATGCTGAACATATCAAGTGAGTCTTATCTGAATTCTGTATATACAGGGACATCCTGCAATCCATGTCTGTTCTTCCACAGGGGAAGCTCCCATCTGATAGGAAATCACTGATTATTTGATGTATTTTTTACTTACCCTGCAACTGCAACATGAACTGAGAGTCAAGCCTACTTGGTCACCCCTTTCCTGTGATTTGTGTTCAGCCATCAGGCTCATCCTTGTTTCCACAAAGTGTCTTGTTTTCAAGATCCTTAGGCCAAAAGGATTCTCACCTCTCTCAGATTCGCATGTATCGGGAGAGCTGGAAGCATATGCCACCCACACACTGAAGTTTGCTAGATTTTTTTCTCCTTTTTCTGGTCCTGGGAAGAGACCTGGATGAGGCAACATGTTGGTCATACACAGCTGGCCTGTAGGTCACATTGCCGAACAGGCTGTGCCAGTGATTGATGTGGCTCAGTGATATGTGGATGAGCCTACATGGTTGGGATCTTGTCCATTTGCTTGAGTTTGCATAAACCCAATTAAACAGCCCTTGATGTTGGGTGGGTATCGTGGTAGAGTTGGGGGGGAGGGGGAGAGGGAGGGGGAGAGGGAGGGAGAGAGAGAAGAGTGAGTGTGTGTGTTGAGATAATAATAAATTGCAGGTCTCTTTTTAGTTTAGTTTTGTTTTTTAAGTGATTTGGCTCCATTGCCTACGTGATGTCTGACTTGGAGCTCCACCCTACCCCCCCCCCCCCCCCCCACATTTAAAATAAACAAAAGCTGTGCTCTTATGGCAGACAAAAAGAATAGATTCAAAGATCTTCCTATCTTCTGGTTCCATAGGTAGTAAGTGCTTCTCTTGCCAGGGGCATTGCCAGGTGCTGAGGAAGTACCAGGAATTCCCAGTGACTTCCTAGCTTGTAGCAGTTTCTATCTCAAGGTGGATCCTTGAAATGGAGTCTGAAGCCACAGCCTGTGTCAAGAGCAGGAAAGCGAAGACACTTTGTAGGTTATT
Source organism: Acomys percivali (assembly GCA_907169655.1). Lineage (NCBI taxonomy): Eukaryota > Metazoa > Chordata > Mammalia > Rodentia > Muridae > Acomys > Acomys percivali. The sequence goes on from OU015745.1 coordinate 42,907,408, forward strand.
TTCTGACATTTGCAACTGAATATCTTCCCATCTTTTAAATACAAACTCAGGATACCACTTTAAAAAAGTATCTATTTCTCAGCAGAGACAGAATTCCCACAGCCATCCCATGCATTGCCCTCCGCCGACAGAAGTGTCCCTCTGTTCTTAGTCACGCCTCACATCTTCCGTTTGGCCTGTGCCTTTTCCCTGTCCACTCTGGGAAATGTCCCATGTAGAATCTTATATTTTTGTGACTGATCCTTTGGTTCTCAGGGGCAAAGATTGTGTCTTCCCCTTGGCTTTGATTCCAGTAGGCACCATGTAGGCGGTAATGTTTCCTGAGTCTGAGATCTACAGTTCCGCCATGATGCCAACCTCCTAGGCTGTGGAAGAAGCCATAGCAAAATCCGAGTTTGCATGTTTCTGGAGTCCTCAGGAACTTTTGGATTCTGTATCACTGTTGGTGATTCTTAGGCATCAGACCCCACAATGCTTGAGTGGAAGCACCTAGCACCCATGATGCAGAGTGTTGCAGCTAGTGTAGTTTGTGGAGGTATCATGAGCTGAGAGTTAGGAGAATCAGACATGAAATCTGTTCTACCTGTCTCTGAGGCTTGGCATGAGATTCCTGCCTCCATTTGTTCCCTTGCTGGTAAAGTGATAAACTATTAGAGAAGGTTGGAGAAGAGACATGGAAAGTCCCTTACCCTGCATCTGCCCATACTTGGGACCTCATTTTCATTAGCACTGGAAGCTCAGTTGACCCTACTTACTACAGTAGAGGTATGGTTTCTGTTGACATTGGTTGGAATATCACTGAAGTGTCCCTCAGATGGGTTCTTGTTTGTTGCCATTGAGATGGAGGAACTATTTTTTTTTTCCTCATACACCTTTTTATGAATTGTGACTATTCTTAGCATCACACACATGGCATTGTGTGACTTAAGACAATTAAGATGAAGGGCTGGAGAGATGGCTCAGCAGTTAAGAGTGCTGCCTGCTCCTCCAGAGGCCCTGAGTTCAGTTCCCAGCAACCACATGGTGGCTCACAAAAACAAAACAAGATAAAGACAATTTAGAAGATTGAATATATCTCATAGCTATTTTATATGTAGAAGAGGATGGGACAGAGTTATATTTCCAGGCCAAGGCTAGCATAGGACTGTGCTGGATAGCAGGTACAGAGTGGAAGATCCTCAGATATTATCTGTAAATTATACCCAAGACTGGAGTGCTCATCCACTCTTGGATAACTGTTCCTCCCGTGCTGGTTTCCTGGCCTTGACCTGTCTCTCCCACTGAACTCTTTTATATTCATTCTGGAAGATGTCTGAGCATGCTGGCCTGCAAGATGATATTCATTGTCTCCAGAAGCCCGTCTAATCCACATGCCCCATAAAGGTGAGCAGTTGGTAAGAGGAAGTAGAGGGCATGCCTCTGAGCCTCAAGTGGTTGTCTTTGGCTCAAGTCCAGCATGAGCCTGTCCCTGCCAAAGGAACACCACCCCCAGGGCCTGTGGCTGGGATGTTCTCAGTGGCTGGGTTGGTTTGGGAGTGGGAGCTAGGAGCTGCCTCACCTCATGGGATGTGAGCTGTACTTGCTCTGTGGAGAGTCTGGTACTCAGCCAAACTCTAGTGCCCTTCTGTTTTCTCATCTGCAAAATGGGCTCATCAGTGACTCAAAGATGGTGTGTGCATGTGTACATTCACCCTCTGGAAGAGCTTTAGAGGTGGGAATGTCTCTGGAGCCTCAGGGATGCTGTACACATGTTGGATCACAGCCATCACCACCTTACATGTCACGTGGGCTGGAGCAGCTGATGCACTATGGCCACTGGGCCATAGGTGACCCTTACCTCCTTCTGAAAAACTCTTGATTTGAAACCATAGCTTACTGTCCTCAGCTTAGATGCCAGATCTCTACCTGCTATTTCTTTCTTTCTTTCTTTCTTTCTTTCTTTCTTTCTTTCTTTCTTT